>CAUYLG010061895.1:0-314397 GCA_963573385.1 Cacajao melanocephalus
TAATTTTTCATCTTTTGACCATATGATGAAAAAACCAAAAAAAAAAAAAAAAAAAAAAAAAAAAAAATTCCAGTCAGAGACAATGAATTAAAGCCTAATTTGTATGATATATATTTTAATTCCAGTAAAAGCCAGTTTAAAAAAACTGGGGAGTAGAAGTTGAAGGAAATTCTCTTTTGTGCTATATGTCTCCCAATACCTTTGACAATTTCTTTTTCTACACCAAGAAGCCCGTGTTTCCACTGATGTGCTCAGGTTAGTTACTGAACACCAGCAAACGTGGCTTACTACAGACAGATATTTCCACCCATTTCTTACTTAAAATACAGAAAAGGTGTCCTCTTAATGGTAGATATGGGATATAGATTTAAAGAGACCTTCAGTTTTCCTTAAAATGAAAGATTACTAGTTCTCGACGTCCAAGGAATAAAAGCAAACAACTTTTGCCATAGGCCATTAGTGTGCACACGTATGCAATTCAAAATAGTATCATCTCACAAAGTTAAAGATTATTTATCATTTTTATTAAATTTATGGATTTCTTTACTAATATTTTATGTGTAGAACTTGTTTTAAAGGCATATATTAATTTCTATGTTAAGAAAAATATATTTTTATCGAATAGGAGCAATTAATAATTGAAAGGTATTATTTTTCTTTCTTTCTAGCAGTGCATGATTCTGACATTTAAACTACAAAGTCAGGATGTAATGGTATTTGCCATTTATCTGTACTTAAAATTATGGTATAGCTTAATAATATCTTCTGCAGTTGGAATTAACTTTCTCTGATCTATTGCTATATTCCTCAAAAGTATCAAATATAATTTAGTAAGATATACCCAAAATATGAAAAATAGCACTTAGGTAGAGAAGAGACAATACCTTGTATTTTTTGAGAATTTACTAATAACGTTTGCCTTAGAGTCCAATTTAGGATGTTTCCCAGGTTTTTCTTTGGTTTCTTTCTTTGTTCTCTCTCTCTCTCTCTCTCTCTCTCTCTCTCTCTCTTGCTCTCTCCCTACTTTTCAAATATGTCATAAATATTGTGGGTTGAAGCCCAACTAGAGACATAGAACCTTAGCCTTAGACCACCTGAGATGCTTAAAATTTTAGAGGTTGTGTTCTATAAGACCTAGTAAAGTCTACATTTTTACCAAAGATTAATATGCCCAGTGAAGCTTGGGTGCCACTGGTCTAAACTTTCTTTACCTAGAACTTCTAAGCAGTCAGGCCCTGACAGACCTCCAGTTGAATCTCTCCTGTCACTATAAGTGGAACTATTTTACTCTCACCCAAAGGTGGGGAAACCATGACCAGGAGGAACACAAGACGTCTAAGTGTCTTTTTATTCACCAACGAATGAACAGTAGTCAGTGTAACTTTATTCCGAGACTCACTGCACACTAATTTTTCAAAACAATGATCTACCACACAAACTCTGTTGTAATTCCATATTTGCCAGACTCTCTGGTTGGCTAAACCACAATATTTTTCAGCCTCTGAATAATATCAATGTTGTCATAATTGTTGATTGAACATACATAGATAAAACAATTAAAATAGTACCACCTTCAACAGCTTCCCTAACATGTTGGCCATTCAATTCCCATGACTTCTTGTATTCACTTTCTCTCATGCTGATACTCACCTACTCACCTTGCTTCTTCCTCCGCTAAGTAATCAGCCCACTAGGATTCTGTAAATGCTGGAAAGTTCAGAACTCCCCAACGGTTGCACTTGTCCTTCAAGTGAATGAAAGCCATAGATATAAACTGGATGGCATTTACTAATGTAACTGGGAAATATTTAAAAGTTATAGGTTTATAATATGTTTAAAAATGTTAAGATACATAGAAGATCTAGGCTATTTTCTTGGTAGAGATTCAGATTTTTAAGTAAATTTCTTTAAAGGCAAAAAGCCACATGAGAACATTCTCCAGTGGGGCTGTAGTTGTTATATCTAAAGCAAATCCAGTATCAATTCAAACAACAAAAAAATCAATAGCCTACCTCACTTTGAAAATATTTATACATTCATTTACTCTTAGTAAATAGATTTGAGACTTCCCAAACTATCACATATTCCTCTTACTTTGCCTCTTCAGGTGATTCTTCTGGGGGTCAAATGTGCCTATACTGTTATAACTGAAAGAGTAATTGAAATGTACCCTTCATCCCCACTATCAAACAATAATGAAAAATCACCTTTTTATTGATTATCAGATATTGTATGATAATATTAATTAAATAATATTTTAATTTATTAACATGCCATGGGAATAGAGAATATATTAACATTATATGTTTCTTTAAAAACTGGTATAGCTATTTGACTTATGGAAAACAGACTCTCAACATTTAAATTTGAAAAAGAATTATTCATAAAGCAATTACTCTAAAGCTCAATTTACCTATCAAAGATAAATAAAGTTCAGAACTGTATTATAAGTAATACAAATTGCCAGTTCCAGTAACTTTGTATTTTAACCTTGTGCAAATCATTCTAAACTAGGCAATACAGAAAAATGGACATTTATCTTTATTTAATATAGCCAGTTTATTAAAAAGATTGTCTCTACTTTCTGGATCAATACAGGGAACACATTTGTTGCTTGCTTGAAACTAAATTTCGGAGAAAAAATTAACTGATTGCTCTGCTGTAATGTGATATCATCTCCGCATATTTTGGTCAGGAGGGGGTGACATTTTACCTTTTATTTGATAGTTTTTAACTAAATCAGTTTTAAGAATGCTTGGTTGATCAGAAAAATGATCCTTAATGTGCCACTCAGATCTTCCTAGTAGTACAGACAGACTGTGCTGTTGGTAGATAGCATGATGCCATTTATGGCAGTTTTAAGCCATGCATATTCAAAGATACAGATTCAGACTTACAATTCTGAGTGGTACAATTCTTAAATTTGTACTTGTTTTTTTCTTTGAGACTGAGTCTTGCTCTTGTGGCCCATGCTGGAGTGCAATAGTGTAATCTCGGCTCACTGCAACCTCTGCCTCCCAGGTTCAAGCCATTCTCCTGGCTCAGCCTTCCACGTAGCTGGGACTACAGGTACCTGCCACCACGCCCAGCTAATTTTTTGTATTTTTAGTAGAAATGGGGTTTCACCATGTTGGCCAGACTGGTCCTGAACTCCTGACCTCGTGATCCGCCCGCCTCGGCCTCCCAAAGCACTGGGATTACAGGCATGAGCCACCTCACCTGGCCCCAGATTTGTAACTCTTTTTCATCTATACCCCTACTTCCCCATAAATACATTAGAAACATCACAAATCTTTATGGAACAATTTCAACCTCATTGCTTCTAATGACAAAAGGATGATCCCCAAAAGGGTGCTATATAACTAACCTCACAATTATATAAATCCCCACTGCCAAACTATGAATATATAAATCAGAAAACATGGCTTTATTGAAATATTTGTCTCTTCAGTCGCTATGTATTAACACAGGCATGACATCTTTCATGAGATTCCTTTTTGTCCAAATCCAACAAATCAGTTGAATGCCACTGAGGTTTCAAATTTGATATCGATGTGAACTTAGTTTAGAATATAAAATCAACTGTATATAAGTCAACTGGCAAAAATTCAATTCTAAAATAGTTTGGCTTATAATAGATTATAGCAAAAACATGCCCAATTTCTCAACAAAATATCACCCTTCTCTCTCATTCATTTATTCATTTATTTTTTAACTCATGAATTTACAGAGAAACATACATCAGTTTCTAACAGTAAATAATAAGTAATGCAGAAAAAGAATCACTACTTTTTTTTTTTTTTTTTTTTTTTGAAATGGAGTTGTTGCCCAGGCTGGAGTGCAATGGCACAATCTTGGCTCACTGCAACCTCTACCTCCGGGGTTCAAGTGAGAATCACTACCAATCTGATTACTATCATTACTGTTTTCAAATGTCTGCTCCTACCATCAGAAATGTTCAAGGGGCTACCTTAATTACCTGCTTGCAGTTCACAAATATATTCTTTCAACCACATCCTCCCAAACTACAGAAGTACCCTGATGAAAGAATAGGTGTCAGGGTCAAGGGAAAGAAGTAGATGTGGTTACAGGTGTCTGGTTCTTTTAGGGGGCTGTCTCAACTCTGCAGAACTAACCCTGCTGAACTAGAGTCAGTTAAAGAGGAAGCCTGCCTGGTGCCCTCCACTTCTAACAGCAGGATTAGCGTGGCTATTGGCATAATAAAGTGGCTAATAGCAGAAAAAAGTGTTTATACATTTTTCTAATGAAAATTTTGAAGTAAGGGTCTCATGTTTATAAGATTCTAGCATCTCAGTTCTTCATCATATTTCCTCCTCAAAGAGCCACCTCTATTCCAGTGTCAGGTTCATGCACATCAAAGGCTTCTTTCAGATCATTCATTTTGAAGCATAAGTAATGTCAGATAACTATATTTAAGGTCACCCTTCCAAGAGCCAGCTTTATTTTTAAATATCAAAGCTCTATGATTAAGATTCAGGGCAATGTCTCTGGAATCAAGCTACCTAGATTTAAACCTCAGTTTCTTTACTTCCCAGCTGGGTTATCTCGATCAAATTTCTTTGTTTGTTTGTTTGTTTTCTAAATCTATCAGTGAAGCAAGTTTTTATCTGTAAGGGTGTGAATATAATAGTTTTGAAATCATAGGGAGTTATTGAGGAATAAATTACTTAGTACACATAAAACACTTAAAACGGCTTCTGGCACATATTATGTCCAATAAATGTTGGTTATTATTATGTACATGTAAGAACTAAGCAAACTACTAATGATGGGGAATTTTGGAGATGAGGACCTGCCTTTTCTAATTATATTAAAATGATAATACATATGCAATCAAATAACATACCATGATTTTAAGATCTTAGGAGATTAAAGGGTTGAAGTTAAGTTCAAAATTCGGATTAAAAAAAAAGAAACTCAGTAAAATAAACATAAAAAATACAAAGAAGGGATTAATATAACTGTGGTTACATTTACTTCACACTAAACTTCTAAAATAATGTTAAAGATGCCACCTAACAGGGAGTAGCATTCACTTGGACAAATATCACACTGACTTCACAGTCTTACCTTGGAATTAGTACCAGATAACCTCACAATTAAGTTGACAGTCCAGTCAGAACTATTTAAACAAAGTTTAACTGATTAAACATCATCTAAATACACTTTGTTATATTCCCAGCAGAAATGGATGGCAAGGTATCTTACTCTAGGTTTTCCATCTCCCTCCTCCACGACTCCAATTCCCAAAGTACCTCTACAAATATCCCTTCTTGCCAGTAGAACTATCTGCTTTAACAATATTTCTATGGGTAAGGAGATGCATATACCAATGTGAAAAAAATGGAGGTGACTCCTGCCTTCAGAGCTGACTAGAAATACTGAACTACAGCCTGCATGTACGTTTCAGTTGCATACAGAAACAGAACATAAATTCACTCAAACTTTTCATGTCATGGTTCCAAAATTAATGGCAAAATAATAATATATTTATGGTAAATAGCAAAATTAAGAATGTTTTTGAGAAAGCAAATGTGCAAATATCAGTCACTTAAAAGGTTTTATTATTTTGTTAAAGATTCCAAGTAGTCTGAAAATTCAAAAGCTAAATGATCCCAGTTATGGTTTTCATCTTCAATGTGTAACAGTTTTGGTAAAAATTGTCTTATGATAAATAAAGATTTTGCTTTAAGGAAAAGGAATTTGTCATCCATGATGTAAATAGATTAAAGACAATGGAAGATCACATTTTAATTAAAAAAGTGACAGTAAATGATAATCTACTAAGCAAATTGCCAATATGTACATCTATTAACTGTCACATCCTTGAACTAGGACAAATTTATAATATGTTACTTATATCTCATTTCTAAAATGGAGACAAGAGGTTATTTTTCCTGTCATTATGCTTGTGAAACTAAGGGGCATATTATCATATTTCATGAATACTTCACTAAATTCTTCCATTTAAACAAGTCATTCAGCAGCCTAATATTGGGTTGACAATTTTATTTATAACAAAGCAAAAATGTTTAAATGTTTCCTTTTTGATAATAGCTCTCCCATTTGAGACAGATCATTATTCTTCCAATTTTCCTCTCACCACCATCATCCAAATATGGAAGGCAGCTCTGTCATGTTGTACTTGGGATCTGAAGAAAGAGTTAACTATTTCTGCTGCAATAGATTGATGACTTTTTCTTCATTAATAGAATATGAAAGCTCAGTGACAGCCAATCAAGTTCTCTCCTGCCTGAGGACTTCCAGACCCCACTCTATAGGGTTCTGTCTTATGGTCACCATCATTCTGTAGAATGCTAGTCCTGCCAGTAACACAGCTGATTTGCATACAGTCATATCAGAGCAAGAGAGAAACTTAAGCATCTTGAATATTATTCTGCTTTCAGCTTTAGTCCAAACTCTGAAGGGAAATGAAAACTCATCAGAAGCCATAACTATCAAATTAGTTCATTTGCACATCTTCCTTTTTCCTCATTTGATCATGACTGAGGTTTATTGTCTATCAAAGAGATTCAGAATGACTTCGTTGACACAACTTTTAGTGCATTTACAATGAAATTAATTGAGGAAGTATATGCCATTATATACTCACACTAAAAATAGTTGTAGTAATCGGACTTACAGAAAAGAAACATCATTATACATATTAACATTCAGAAACCTAGAGTAAGCAAAGATTTATCCTGCTGCTTTACTGATATGAAAGATGATAATGAAGAAGCTTTAGGAAATGTATATCCATTTTAGAGAACTCTGAATTAAGTATACGAACCACAAAGACAGCAGATATATGTCATGGAGAAAAATTAAAGAGTCACAAATGAGAATGTTCTGGTTAAACCAGAACAACACATTAATTTTTTATAGCTTTTTAATTGAAAAAAGGAACATATATACACATAAGTTCTTTTTAACATAAAATAGAAGAAAAAAATTTTTTTAATTGGCTATCTCTTACATTTCTATTGCTGAACATTTTTCAGATTTTGTTATTCAAAGCTATTAATTCTTACTGGTTCACATAGACTATTTAACAAAAAAAAAGTTCTAACATATTTTAGCAAACCTATGATATGCCACCTATTATATTAGAGTATTTTGTGACATTCATTAACTCATTAGAGAAATATTTGCAGAGATTTTATAATGGTATAGGGATTAACCTGGCCTGGAGGTAGAGATTAGAGAAGTGAGCAAGGCACAGAGAATTCCTGTACCCACATAGCTTTACCTGAATATTGGGAGTTCGGAATAAATTAAATTAAGTTAGCTATCTTGCCAATCAAACTATCTAGGATCTCGATGATTTTTACTAAAAAATTTTTATTACATTATCAATGCATTGTAGCAGTGAAAAATTTATATAAACAGTGCAAAGAAATAGAAAATAAAATACTGCTGAAATAGTCACAGTTATTCATTTGGTGTTTCCCTTTCTGGATATTTTTATGCATTAATTAATACAAACATATATGCATATTTACTATTTTTACAAATTTGGAATCTGTAATATACATAATTATATGTATTATGCTTTTATTTATTAATATATTTTAGCCCTCTTTCCATATCAGTACATGAGATGTAGTTAGTTATTGATCTGAACAGTATTCGTTTGTCTGCATATAGATTCCTTTTAAAATTAAGTAATGCCCATGATTTAATATTTTCAACTACCTAGAGTGGTATAAAATGAAAAATAGGCTGGGCATGGTGGCTCACACCTGTAATCCCAGCACTTTGGGAGGCCTAGACAGGTGGATCACCTGAGGTCAAGAGTTCAAGACCAGCCTGCCAACATGGTGAAATCCTGTCACTACTAAAAATATTAAAAAAAAAAAAAAAAAGAAGCTTTAGCTGGGTGTGGTGGTGTGCATCTGCAATCTCAGCTACACGGGAAGCTGAGGCATGAGAATTGCTTGAACCTGGGAGGTGGAGGCTGCAGTGAGCCGAGATCGCACCACTGCACTCCAGCCTGGGCAACAGACCAAGACTCTGTCTCAATAAACAAATAAAATGAAAAACTTAGAAACAAACACAAACACATACTATCCCCACATCTCCACACTTCAAAAGTTTCTATTTAAAATTGTTCTATTGGCAACCATTTTCAGTTTTATTTGTTCAATATTACAATTGCAATTATATGTATACACACACACACACACACACACACACACACACACATAAGCCAATTACTGGAATTGGCAATTCTTAACAATATCTATTAACTTATCAATATGAAAAGTAAGTAATTTGGGAGACTAAACACTGTCTCCCCCTTCTTTCCATCTCCCAGCTCTAGATTCTGTTATTTCTTTTGCTTTATTACATTTTTTAAAAAATTTCTAGTGATTTCCATAAGGATTTTAAGGCTTATACTTTCATCCATTTTTCTTGATTTTATTAAGATTACACATTGACTTTGCAATATGAAAGGTAAGAGAAAATTGAAAACTTTTTTCAAATGCTCATCTATTTTCTACCGTTTATTAGCTTTATAATTATTATTATTTTTGTGTCATCAAGTTCTAAAGTTCTAAAGTTTAAAGTTGTATTTAAATTTTGAAATATGATAAAGTCTTTTCTGAATTTTTAATAGGCTAATTTTTAACAAAGTAAAAACAGATAAACAGAATTTAGAGTATTAATTATGTACTGTAATAGAGAAGGAAATAGAAACCTATAATATAAAAACTTTGCTTACTAAAAGAAGATTTCTCTTACTCCTTGGTTGTTTGTCCATATTTATGTTGACTAGTATAGGCAATTAGCATGAGTTCCTTGATGGTCTCATACATCTGTCCCCTGCAGGCCCATTCCTTGAATGCTTGCTCTGACTGAGGTGTGCATATTTTCAGGTCACATGAGCAGGTAACCACCCCGTTATATTTTGATACAGAGGAAGCAGGCAGGCAGTTAGAGGCAAACACTGTGGAAGATTCTTCTTTAAGAATAAGATTATAATGAATTAACATTATTCACATTTAATTCTCTAGAGAGCAGGTCTCAATTCTCTTTATTAGAGAATAGAGTGTTGGATCCAAACGTCCCTGCCTGCTGGATTCCCTAATGACTCAACCTGATCACACTGTTAACAAGGACAGTTTCTTTGCTCTTCTCAATGTATTTTAACTAATCTACTGATGATGCTCATTTTTCTTCCTATTATAACATGTACATCTGTATCTTGATTTACTAATCTTAGAAAGTATTTTTGACTTTCTAGAACAAAATAGGTAAGTAGTTGATAAATAAAATGGGCCACCAAAGAAAATTTGAGCAAGGATAAAATAATTGATAGTCTACAGTCTACAATTAGAAAAAAATCAATAAAATTAAAAATGTAAAAAGTTGTCAAAAATGTTCAGAAATTTGGATACCCCAAAACACACTTTTAAGCAATATATAGGTCAAAGAAGACACAATAACTGATATTTCTAAATGCCTAGAACTGAACAACATTGAAATACTACCTATAAACATTATTTGGGATACATATAAAACAGTGTTTTGGGAAAGGTATATAATGTTGAATTAATGAAAAAGAGAAACTAGAAATGGTGAGTTAAGGGTTCTTAAAATAATTTTAAAATGTAACAAAGTAAACCCCAAACAATACAAAGGAAGAAAAAGAAAGATAAAAATGTAAATAATAATAATAACAAGGAAAATTTGTTATTATTAATAATATCAGAATAAGGAGGATTAGTAAGAAGGAGGATTAATAATATCGAAAGTTGACTTTTAGAAAGATTTATAAAATAGATAAACATCTGGCAGGATTTGATGGAGAAGATAAGAAAGCACACATTTTTTAAAGTTAGAAATAAAATGAAGTAGGAATACTATAACAGCAAACACAATGAATATTTTAAAATTTCATAAGATTACTTTAAACTATTATAGCCAAACTTTTAAACTTTATATGAAATGGACGATGTTTAGTTGTGTACTCTAGAACAAGAAAATATCTTGAAAAACACAACAATCTTAAATAAGAATTTCAAATGTATAAAACAAATTGTTTAGACCACCGCTAAAAATTATTTGGTTCCACTATCCCAATATATATGAGAAAACTGAGACCTAGAAAGAAAAATTCAATTTTTCAGTGAAAAGAAGACACTGTTTTAAAACTGATTGTATTTACTATAATAATAGTTTCAAAGAACAGTATCAAAATAACTCTTTTGATGTTATTTCTTAAGTTCATATCACACAGCAGCATAATTTCCTACAAAGTGAAACAAGGCCTTTACAAATATTTTCCTAGATTCTTACAGGCATGGGGATTCTCTCTGAATACATTGGGTGTAGCCTGCTAATGATATGAAAAAACAGAATAACTAATATACCAAAACAACTTTGCTAGGTCACATTTATGTATGTCTGAGAGGCAGAAAAAATCATGGTAGCCCAAATGCAAACTCCTTAGAATGGAAACAGGAAGCCAGTAATAAAAACAAAAAAATAAAAGTAAAAATAAACTAGATTGTAAACTCTTTGAGACCATGATATCATTTTCATAGTTAGTTATTAAAAGATGCTCAAAATACTTCATTCTTTTACTGTCAAACTGCATGAAAAATATCAAATCCCTTGTGGTGGGAAGACTTCCTTTTTTTTCAATCTTTGTTGGTTTGTTTTTATTTTTTCTTACCCTGAAGCATTTCAGGTTTTATTAAGGTGCAAACTATATTGAAGTAGAGTATTAAACATAGATATTTTAATATGGAGGAAAACATCATTAATTTACATTATGATTTTCTCTAATAAAAAACCTTAGAAAGTTTTATTTTAGACAAAAGCTGTACAGACATTTCAAACTAAGACAAGATCCATGATTTCAATTAACTGCTAACATTATTAGTGAAGTTTCTATGGTTGCGAAGAGATGAGTAAACGATGTGAAGATCATTTTCAGACCTAGGAGAAGTATTTTGCAGGAATGTGGTCGTAATGAAAAATCCAGTGCTACTTATATGAACTATCTATGCAATTTAGGTCAAAGATGAATAAGGCGTCTCATAAAAATTTCATGTAGGCTCAGTACTTAAAGGTTTAAAACTGACATTGCAAATAAAATGAAATCAAACTGTGTGAATTAGAAATTATCATAGAAACCATCCACACAGACTCCTTTTGGTATTAAAGTTGTGTGTTTACAATGGGATAAGCAATGATAGAAATCATGACCCATTTTAATCAACAACTGTGATGAACAAGAGAATTCAGAAATTGGAAATCTATCCAAATGGCAAGGCTCCCTAAAATAATTCATATCTTAGCATTTTACCCAGAACCTACATAGGCTTGATTACTAGATTATAATTTTAAAACAGAAGGTAACTGCTTTTCAGACCTTGAAAAAACTGTCTGAAATTAAACATCCCAGAAGAGGAAATGACAAATCAGTCTATCCTTCTGTTTTGTCTGGTGTATGGATACAGGGAAAATATATGACTCAGTCCAAGGCAGAGAAATCAGACAGAGCTCGTTTTTCTTCACTCATGCCTCTTTTAAAATCAAGCAAAATATTGCCCTCCGAGAATTCAAAATGGAAGAAAAGAGGCTGGAAATCTTTCCAGGTTCACTGTGCATGTGAAGATGCTAACAAAGAAGTAATGGCAAAATGAGGTTCTTCAAACAGTGAAGTTTTTTTTTTTTAAATGTCTTCTTACTAAGAGAAATGGTTTTGCATTGGACAATATTGAAATTTAAGCATATTTTTAAACATGTTCTTTTTTGTAGTAGCTTTTAGTAATTGTTGACTTAGTAATTTTTTAATGTAGCCTTGGGATAGGGAATAAAGGGATTCTGGAGCTCTTGGAAGGTAAAATAAGGAAAGAGTAACTCCCTGAAGATGCTCAATATAGCCCAATAAATACGCATTGATTTTAGAGGCCACCTTCTTCTATCCCTCTTTTCACGATCCAGGAGGCAACATAACTTTCTCTGATTTTTTTTATACTAGTGTGGTGATTTTCAAAGCTTGTTCAATATTGTTATTATCAATTCAAACTGTATTTATTTTGTGTCCATTTTGTTGGATATAGAGGTGGGAGAAGCAGAAAAACAATCAAACAGTTAAGTAAATTGGAAGATGTATTGGGTTTTCAAAAAAAAAGTGATAAAATCTTAAAGGTAGACATGGAGGGAGTTTTAGGTTGAGAAGACTCTGTATAAAGCATAACGCTGGGGATATTTACAGCACAGAGGAAATATCAGGTAGTCTAGTCTCTCATGGTTTGAACATAAATGGTTTGCAAGTCCCAGCATGTCAGAGGTCAGTTCTCAGCGGATTCAAATTGGATCAACAGTAACATTTGTGCCCAAATTACTGAATTACTAGCTGTTACCCTCTTTCTGCTTGACTTAAGGGCATGCTACCCTAATTCCCACCCACTTCAAAGCCTTTGCCAGTGACTCCATGTGTCCAAGTGGTATTCCTCTTGTGCTCGAGTGAATATTGAATAAGAAGATGAGCTACATGAGAAATTTTGTTTCTTAATTTTTTTCCATGCCTCTTCATTTTTTTTTTCACTAATGCCCTTTGCAAATGCCAAAGATGCCTTTCCAGCTTCTTAGATCCCTAGTTTTCCAGGAGCCAGGATACTGTTGGGTTCTGTCTGGAAGAATAGTGAAATTACCCCCTGCAATTTTGCTCCCCAGTGAACCTGAGCCCTAAAGTTTATCCTGTACTGAGTCCCATAAAACCTATTATGAAATTTTGCCTGTCAACGTCTGGCTTTATGATATTTTAAGCTTTGTGCTATTCACTTTTCTCTCCAGTATTTTAGACCTCTGTGTAAAACAACTCTCATTTTCTTAAGAAATCTCTTTTGGAATATTCTTAATGCATATATATTTATGCAAATAGACTCTAGGAAAGATCATCAACCTTTCCGTTTTCACAGTTGGTTTTGAATTCCAGCTTGGACCACGCTGCTATACTGCAACATACATTCTCCCAGTTGCTTTTGCTGGATAATAGCTCCTGGTTAGGAAGGAAGTTCTTAATAAAGAACTTTTCAACCTCTGACAAACACAGTTACTAAATATGAAGCTTATGATCTATAGTCTGTTTTTACCTGGGAGAGACTTCTCTTATATTCTGAATTTGACTGTTTCCAAACTTGTGACTTCCAGATTTTTATGTTCCGTTTACGCCCAGTTGCCAAATAGATGTAATACCACCTACAGTATAGGTTGCTTTAAGAATTAAATAAGATAATCTGAGCAAGGAGCTCAGCATAGTAGCTAATATATAGTAAACAAGCTACTATTTTATTAGAAATATTTCTATTACTACTACTGCAAAAGCCTGAACATGATGCAACAACACTCCCTAGAGGTGAAATCTCTGTAGCATTCAGAAAGTGGCTTTTGTATTCTATCCACGTTAAAGAAGAAACTGTTCACTTGATAAAGTACCCCAAAAGGAATGCCTCAAGATCCTGATACACAGCTGAGTAACTTAAAATGCTGTTGCTAGAGGGTCCAGAAATAGTTCCTTTGCTTCTTGCTTTCAGGAGAGAAATAAGTCCTGAGGATGAAAATCCAGAAAGGGAAGATTCTAAACAGTACCATTCTTTCATCACAAAGTAACTAGAGTGATGGCTAAGTGAAACCAAGCAATTGTTTAAAATTATGGTAGTGGTGTGGTAGTGTATCATCCCCAACCTGCAACCTGACCACCGTAATATAAATTATGAAAGACTTGGAATATTTATTTATAGAGTTGAATTGTGATATTGCCTTGCCTCTACTGGAGGCAACTGGCAATACTAAGAATTGTTTAGAATCTCATGTCAAAATTAGTTACAGAACTATTTGAAATTCAAATTATGTATGTTGAATAATAGTCGTTTGTTGGAACTGTTAGTTTTGGCAACTTTTTGAATCGTTGTGGTCATTCTTTATTTTGTTTATGATATGTCTCTCAGCTTGTGACATTTAGCAAAGATTCCAAAGCGTGGCACATCTTGGAAGACTACAAGAATACATTATGTTGCCATAGAGGCATCTAAAATTAATGTTTCAAATATGTAGGGCTTGGTGCAATGAAACATTTTGCCAAGTACATCTCCTCAATTTAAAAAATCAAGATCATTTTGTTATTAGTTGATTTGTAGTTAATTGACCAAAATAGATATTTATGAGAATAATTAGTTCATTATTTCTAAAAGTTAAAATATTTTCAAGAATGTTTTAAAACATAATTTTATTTTATTTAGGCATACACACTTGAAGGATAACATATAAACATTAGAAAAAAAGCGTAAGTGCAGAAAATATTTTCCCATTAAATTATCCATTAAAAGATTTAACTTCAGTCAGTAACTTGGGATTACCTACAGATATGACTAAACTTTAAAATCTAAATTCTTAATAGCACCACTCCTATGAACACCATAATCAATTGTTAATGTTCTTAGGAGAATTTACCTACATTTTGTCATACACTGTTAAAGCATCTAAAGTGACAAGAGTATGGGACATTTTCTTTTATTCCTTCCTTCTAACAGTTAAAAATGTGGCATAGTACATTAATAATATAGAAGACTAGGAGAGACACACTGCTCTATAAAAAATAATTCTTTGTGATTTTGAACAAAACATTTACTCATTTTTTTTCTACTTTTTTGTCTTGTAGTATGATTTTTCAAAGAGCCTGGCAAGGACTGGCACTTTTTGTTGAAATCTTCTACCCACTAGATATAATGAGACATGTAACCTAAACCTGCTAAACATCACCTTGTACAATGGAAATAATGTTATTCTCCTTGTCTCCTTCTATTTCAATGCTACATGCTCTATGAACACCATTCAGATATCAATCCCCAATAATGTTTCCCCAATAAATATGACCTTTGATGGTAATGCAACCCTTGAACTTCAATATTTATAAAAAAGTCAGTCAACAATTTCAAATTTACCATTCGACTTTTCTCTTTGGCTGCTATTGTGAACATAAAAAAATCAATGCAAACATAGATTTTTAAAAAAAGTTAAATAGGGTATTCATTATCTTGTAGATAAGAAGTTAGTCATTCCTCCCCTGATTATGCTGTAAATGTGTATTGTTGTAGACACAGCTACAGAAAGCTGAGAATCGTTTCATACTTACATAACTCACCCCTTTTTCTTGATAATTTTTATATAGGCTTCAAAGAAAATTATTTTTCTGGGCAAAGTAAACAAAAATCAGACGAAGTTGGCACCATTGTACTGTTTTCCTTTTAATATACTGAAATGACAGAGAAGTAATAGGACAACTACTTTAGGTAGCAAATAGGATTACTTTAATTAAAATGAGTTCTGAAGTGGCTATCATTTTAAAAAGCTATACTGAAGTACTCTGCAAAGGAAATGGGTATTTGAATTATGGGTAAAGTTGTTGTCACCATATTAAAAGTGTACCTTGCTTTAAAAACCTAGCATGAAATTCTATAAGCATAAAACTGATAAAATGAGAGTCTGCTGTTTGAATTGTAAGAGTTTAGCTACTATTTTTAAGATTTCTTAAGTGTTTGATCAGATTTTTATAATTAACATTTCAAAATATGTTAAAGGTATAGTATTTTTATATATAATGAGCAAAAATATTTGGGGAAATATATCAATTGCATAAAACAAGAGAGATCACTATCAAATGTATATAAATTTTAATAAATAACTTGTAAAATGATTATCATATTAATTTTAATTTTAACTCAAAAAAGATACCATTTTTTATTACTGCTGACCATGAGAACCTCTCATCATTGATTTATCTTGGCATTTAAATCATGATATTATTCCTAAGACTATAAAGAAAATCTGCAGAAAATATGAAGCTTATACATAGTCAATATTTTTTAAATAAAGCAAACTTTTATGATTGTGTTTGTTAAAAGACTTATTACAAAGTCAAATATAGTGAGTAAAAATGAACTTAGTAAACACACATAAGAAATAGTATGCTAGTTTAACTCAATCCATTTATGAAGTTCAGCCATCCATAATGCTACAGTATAAATATACAATTTCCTTAGTGTTACCAGACACTTTGGGCACTCTGTAATGTATTTGTTACACTTACTTTTATATTGAGTTTAATGCTTTAAATTCATAAGTTCTTCATCTGAAAAGATGACTGGATTTTGAAGAAAAATAAATCTATTATTACAAAATGGAACACTGAATAAAAATCAATTCTCTGACTTTTCAGATGCACTGAAGCTAGTTTATGATAAGTTCATACTTAATTCTTCTCTTAATTAAGCCCCATTAGCATCAGCAATGGCAACATCACAAGTCCATGAAAAATAAAAGTATGTTTTCCGTATGCTACAAGTAGTTTGCTACCTGCCAACCTTATAAAAGTAGCATTTGTCATTGTCCTGTCTGTGCTGGCACCATTATGCTGTCAAGATATACCTAACACCTGAGAAGTCTAAAGAGGTGACTAATGAAGCAAGTCACAAGTGATTAGGTTGATGTCTTAAAGACAGAGTAATGTGCAAAGTGAAGGAGACATGGGTATAAATGTGTAGAGGATTGGCTCCATTTCTTGTAAATCTGTGATTAGCAATCATATTGAAATAGCAATAACAGGCGGATTTGAAGACTGCAAATAAACCCACTTGAGAGTACCTGGAAACATCTTTATCTATGCTGTATCAGTATTAGCCTGATGAGATAAAAGCATGACTTCTTTCAAGAAAAATGGTACTGTTTTTGTTTATGAACATCTCTTAGCAGATCTAGCTAGACTGTTATTTATCATTTCAAGAATATAGAAGATTTTTACAAATTTAAAGAAGGATATTAAAGTTCCACTGGAGTATAGGAAATGTAGAGAAAGAAAAGGAAATTTCTCATTTGCTTTTACAAAACCAACATGTCAGTGGTTTTAAAACTTTACAAATATAATTAGTGAAAAATATGTTACAAAACAATTTAACATTAATAGTGATGCAACAAATATAAACTATTACGAACAAATAGGATTAAACAAGATATTTAATGAATAGTATGCCATGATCAAATAGGATTTGCCTCCGAAATACAAGATTAGTTAAATATTAGAAATTTTTATAATTCACCACAAGATGTGGACTTATTCTGAAGCAGATGAAGCCTTAGGTTCAGAAGATTTTACTCCTACTGGGGCCTTCCATGACAGCTTTTGTTTTCCAATCTTAATGACCTCTTACTTTTAGTCTCAACTTTACATTCATAATTTTATATTCTTTTCTCAAAGATGTTTCTTCAAATTATATGTTTTAAACCCCATATAAAAAGGAAATATTGGATTTGCAGTACTAATAATGAAAAAGAAAAAGAAAGCCAAGTGACATCAAGACTACATTTGACAACATTTTAAATATTTTATAAAAGACTCTTAGAATATAAGAAATGAATTTGTAGTTTCTTAACATTTTAACATGAATACGTAATGACTTCAACTCAGACAAAATTTTCAAACCTATGAAAGCAGAGGCAATAGAAGTGTGCTCCCTCTCTGGTTTAAATCCTAAGCCAGTACTAATAGATGAAAATGTTAACATATTCCCAGATATTTATTAAGCATCTTCTAAGTATTTGGCACAAAAAGGTGAAGGGGATAATGTTAGCAAAACAAACCTGGGTCTGGTCCTTATAAGTTAACATAAAGATGGAAAAAAGGGGATGACATTATTAATAGTTTCAAATGTCTTAGTTGTTTACCTGGAAAATTTAAGATTTTGGAAAGTATATGATTACTCTTTAGTACGATCAACTCTTTTGGCTATAAATGACTTCAAAAGAGTAAGCATTTGTAAAATGTAAGTTAAAAATTGTGTCAAATGTACCTCAAAAAAGTATCAAAATCAAGGAACAAACATAATCATAAATCAATACGACCTAGTTATGTCTGTCTATTGAAATATACATCAAAGACTTAAACAATAAGAGAGACCTTACTCATGTAGATGAATGACTTATTATTGAAATAATTGTTTATCTTCATTAATTTCTACTTTTATTCTAGAAGAATGCTGTCATGATTCTTAGGAGGTTAGATTTGATGAAATGTTCTAAAATTTGTCAGAAAAATCAACTTGTGAAAATGGCAAGGAAAATGAACAAAAAAAGTAATGGGTATGTAGGGAGTGATCTTGACCAATCGGATCTTAAACCATATTATGAAACTAAATAGAACACAATGGTATAAGAAACATAAAAGTTTGAAAGATAAGTAAGTCAGGCACGTGGCCCATTTCTCTAATTCCAGCACTTTGGGAGGCCGAGGCAAGAGGATTGCTTGAGCTCAGGGGTTTGAGACCAGCCTGGCAACATGGCAAGACACCATTACTACAAAAAAAAAAAAAAAAAAAAAAATCCAGATGTGGTAGCATATCTGTGGTTCCAGTTATACAGGAGGCTGAGGTGGGAAGATAACCTGAGCCCAGGGAGGTTGAGGCTGCAATGAGTCATGATTGTGCCACTGTGCTCTAGCCTGGGTGACAGAGTGAGAATGTGTCTCAAAAACCAAAACGATTAACAAAACAAAAATGAAATATATAGTAGGAAAAAATAAACTAGAAATACACCCAAGTAAAAGTAAAAAATTAGTTTAATGTGTGCTTCACAAAAACATTTAAAATCAGTAAGAAAAACTTTTGTTTCAACAAAAATAGAGGTAATTGACTATTCACTTGGGATCAGTATCTCTAATATAATTAAATACGTTAATATACAGAGAAAACATTACCTCAGAGAGAGATATATATATTATTATTATAGTATATAATACTACTATATTACAGTTGAGCTCACAAACAGTGGTATCAATGGACTGTGAATCACGCTTATGAGAGAACACATTTATCTATTAAATGGTTAGATTTTTCACAGTCACAGTATCAGAGAATTGCATCTTAGGAGGAACATGAAGTCATCTGCTCTGCCATAATTTTATTTATGAACAGCCTCAGATAGTTTAAATGAGTTATGTAAATTTACACGAGATGCTAAAGCCACAACAGAGTTCTCTGTTCGTCATAACACACTGTGTTCCCACCATTACCCGATAGTCCTTGAGTAGGGACAAGTAATTAGCATTGGAATAAGCAGTATTTTAAGATAGGATGATACTCATACCTAAATGATGCTGAATTACTAACCCTAAAAGCTCCTTAACATTTTACATACAACAAATTTTGTATTAACAACATATTCAAACAAATTTCTAGTAACATGCGACCTCTATACTAATGTTTATATTCAGATGAAGGACACACTGTTACTCTGCAGTCTCTTGTTTTGTCTAACTTGTCCTATGATTTTTAGATGACTGACAGACACACATGTAGGCTTGGTTTCTCAGTGAGTTGGTCAAACATTTTATTCCAGGATGTTTATAAAGTTCAGTAGAGACACAAATGTGACAACCAACATGAATTAAAAGTAAGTGCAAATCTATCTACTACCACGTATGGAGTAAGATAGAGGTAACTCAAAGAAAACAGTGCCTTCATAGATTTAAACAAAAAGCCCTAAGACTACCCTCCATGCAAAAGAATTTTTTTCTTTTTTCATTATATGGTTGTTATTGCAAAGCTTTTCTTTTTTCATTATATGGTAGTTATTACAATGTATGAAAAAATATCTATAGTCCAAGGAAAACTGACAGTGGAGCTATACATAAAATCCTTAGCTATATCTTACACATCTGATGCATTTTAGAAGGTTAGGGAGTCTTCAACTGGCTTCTCAGCTCATGTGCAACCCTTCACCCTCCATATACCTTATGTCTAGAAAATTGTTTTGCAATTCTTTATGAATTTTTTTAAAAGAAGTCTATTGCAGGTAATTATAGTTCATTTTTAATGTTGGTATATCCTATTTAATTTTGTAATAGTTAGAAAATAAAATAGTTCACATCTTATTAAAACCCAGTAGGAGGCAAATCGATTCGCATAAAGATTGAATAAAATAATCCATCAAAACTAGAAGAAAAATTATTTAAGAAAATCAACAAGCATTCCAAATTGGAAGGTGATTGTTCATACTTCAGTAAATACAGACCAATATTCCAAAAGGTCTATTACTTACTTCAAATGTTTCCTCTCTTAGCAGTTCAGGGGAAAATCATATTATACTGTTGTTATTTTTTAATGCAAAAAGCAATGGGGAAGTAAGACATTTTAGCATTCACAAAGGTGACATATGCAATAGAAAGAAAAAATGATATTGCTCTATGTTATTACTCCTTATGAAACAAATGACTTGAAGATGTCTGAATGTTTACATAAATTTGAAGACCAGTTTGAAATGAGTGGAGAGGGGAGTCTGTTGATCTGAATTGGGACTGAATCTTACTTCTGCTCTCTTTAAGGTGCAACTTTGGGAAAGTGATTTGACTTCTCTAAGGTTCCTCGTCTGTCAGAGATTATAACACCTACCATATAGATGTGGAATGAGGATTTGAGTCACTAATGACCACTATTGAGTTCATGCTTACTGTGTGCCAAACATTCCTCTAGGGTCTTTACCCTTATGAGTTAACTAAATTGCCATACTATATATACTACATTGAATACTGTAATTATCACTATTTTTCAGGAAAAGGAAGCAGGGGTTAAGTAATATGTTCCAAGTCTCACAGCTAGTAATTGGAGACTCTATAATCTGAACCCAGGTAATATAGCTCCAGAAATCATGCCCTGTCATTAACAAAATAAGTGGCAAGACTAAATGCTCAGAAGAGGGAAAACTAACATATTTGCTTGTTACTGATCTCCATTCAATAGACTGTGAGGAAAAGGTGAAAGTAGATGAATTTCATAATACAGTACATTCTATTTTTATTTTATTTACTGATTGATTGATTGAAATGGAGTTTCACTCTGTTTCACTGGAGTGCAGTGATGTGATCTCAGTTCGCTGCAACCTCTCCCTCCCAGCTTCAAGCGATTCTTCCACCTCAGCTTCCTGAGTGGCTAGGACTACAGGCACGTGCCGCCACACCTAGCTAATTTTTGTATTTTTTGTAGAGACAAGGTTTTGCCATATTGGCCAGGCTTGTCTCAAACTCCTGACCTCAGGTGATCCGCCTGCCTTGGCCTTCCAAAGTGATAAAGCTTTTTAAAAAGACTTCTCATTGTAATAAGCCAATCTTTAAAGGTACATTTTTAATATAATTGGTAGTCATCCTTGTTGGAAACATTTATTTGAAGAATTGAAGACTTGATCAAAATGCCTGGTTTCCCTTTGTGTCTAATTTGCATTTGGTAAGTAATATAAAAAACATACCATCTTTAAGATGTAAGAAAAATGCATTGAGAGATCTAAGTAATGTATAAACAATCTTTCTGACAAAAAAAGAGCAAAACAAAACAAAGCTATTCATCAGTTGTCATCTTAGAATACAATCCAAAGATATATTTTAAGCAAGTTTCTCATTGCGGTATTTTTTAAGGCAAGAATATATTTAACTGTCTGCAAAGTTCATCATTTCAAACAGTGGTTCTTTAATCATTTAATCAGATAAAGGAATACATGTAAGAGAAGCATCTTTCATATAGTTTTTAAGACAACCACCTTGGACTATTATTAAGCATCATGGGCAATTTAACATTTTATTTTCTTGTGCATTCATAAAACAATAGAAAAAAACATAAGACAATAGAAAAGTCTTTAAAAATGGCTTAATTATTGATACATCAAGGAGATATTTATTTCCGGGATTCCTTGATTTATTTAGATATAAGGACAATGCTTGTCCACTATTCACATGGCAATTAAAGGAAAAACTTCCATTTAATTTAGTAACACATAGAGGGCTGAGTAATCCTTTGGTGTGAATTCAGCGATACACAGGGAAGGCAGAGCAGCAGACACATTGGTGTGAATACTGTAAGCATGCATGCATAATTCATTTTGCCCTTGAGTAAATGATTTAATCTTTCAATATCTCAATTTTCTCCTCAGTAGAATAAAATGTCATTATCAGTCTCGTCTTAAAAGAATGACCTACAGTTCAATTCAAGACATTTGTGGAAATGTGGATGGGAGAGGGGGTAGATGGCACATTCCCCATTTCTCCAAGTCAGAGTCCTAGATGTAGCATAATTACGAAACATGCAGTTTATTTTGGTAGAATTTTAATGTAGGCTTAGGTCTATCCCAAACTCCACTCATCTTCTCTCACCTATGCCAGTCTGAGTAATCTGAATGTCTACTGTTAACTTCCATTCTACCCCACATGGGAATATGTCCCTCAGAAATGTCCCAGAAATACTATGGATGGCTTTCCTTATACAAAAGCACTGAGTACTGGGTCATCCATTAACTACTGAGACCCTATAGACCTGAGAATCTAACAGAGTAGAAGGGGTCTTTTCTGTCCATTAAGTCTTCATTCAGTAACACTGGATGGAATTTTAACTGGAGAATTTAGAAAAGATGGCTCATTCATTCATTTATATTAATATTTTAAAATTATCTACCATGTTTTAGGAACTATGCTTGTACTAGGGACACACAAAGAAGCAAAGTATAGCTCCTATCTATGAAGAAAATTACCATCCTAGCCAGGAGTGGTGTTGCATGTCTATAATCTCAGCTGCTCAGGAGGCTGAGGCAGGGGGATTGCTTGAGCCCAGGAGCTGACCAGCCTGGGCAACACAGCAGGACCCCATCTCTGAAAACAAGAAGAAAGAAAGGAAATTACCATCCTAGAGGTGAGTAATACATAAATAAGTAAACAGGTAGTTATATAACAAGGTACTGAATACTAGGATAAAAAAAACTTTTAATTAAATTAACACTTAAAAAAAGTAAGAACTAAGTATTACTGAAAAAATCTAAGAGTCAAGATAAATGGAATCCAACCATTTTTTTCAACCAATACCTTGCCTCAGTTTTTCACCTATAAAATGAAGAAACTGGACAGGTATCTGTTTAAATCCCTATTGGCTCTAACATTTTAGTTTCCTATTGAATTACTCTTGGAACAATTAATCTATCCATCTATCTATCTTATGTAAAAATTACTGAGTTGTAGACAAATGTTTGAAAATATTAAATTATTTCTCTACAATAGAAATTTCTTATTGCATTAAGATACTTCTGAGTGTGTTTGTCTGTTTATGTTGTGTCTTTGTTTTTGCTTCAACAGAGGATCATTCACCCATATGGTTTATAATAGAAAGTAGATGGTGTTTAGCCTATTGTCTCACAGTACATACAAGCCATGTATTGATGGTTCAATAAAACAGGCCCTATTATGTATTAATTGTGTAAAAAGATTCAAGGGTTCTACTCCTGAGTTAGACTCATCTTACATATTATGGGACTACCTCAAATATATATTTGCTCCACTATCATTAACTTTATGAGCCTGCTAATGTAGTAGAATTCATTCAACAATATCAGCAGGAATGGTGGGTCCATGAAACTAACAAGATGAAAAGTGAGATCCTATTTTATGAAAACCGCTATCTTTTAGGATCATTGATAACACTTTTCACCTAATCCAGTGGTCTTCCTCTAAACCCATCAAACCCATTTTCTCCCTAGAGATACTGTCTTAAATGCATGGCATTTTATGAGTACAAAGAATGTCCACAGATCATAACATGATTTCATTGTTGTGTCAGAATTTTCTCTCTATTATAATGACTGGTTATTTTAAAACAGAAAATGTGAACTCCTTAAATATGGTGACAGTGTCTTTTCTCCCTAGTACAGTGTGTAACCCATACTACAGTCTCAATAAAATTTGTCAAATAAATGAGAAAGTCAATGAATGATTATGCAACAAAAGTCTGAAACTATACTTACTTTGTTCAAGAAATGTCTACAATGAAACAATCACAGACATTATTCATTGTCTCTTCCTTCCTTGCAATATTCACAGCCTAAATCAAGAAATCTAAATGTAGAGGAGATGAAACCAGCTGATTTTTTTTTCTACCTCTGCTGTGACATTTGAGGAAAAGGTCTTCTGATTCCATGCTTAGATACCTCAGCTTCTTCCTTGTGTTATGACAACTTGTTCTATTAATTATATATTTCCTTATCAAATTCTAATTCTCAACTGTTTTTGTTTTTATTTCAAAAATTTTCATAAAAATGTGCAAGATCAGTCCTACAGATAGACCTGACCACATAAACAAACCCACACATTCTACCAATAAATAAAAACAAAATAAATAAGGCACTTTCTATCCTCAAAACACCCCCTCTGTCTTACTCTACTACCAAACTTCTTGGGCTGTGATATAGCTTGGCTGTGTCTCCACCCAAATCTCATCTTGAAGTGCAACTCCCACAGTCCCCATGTGTTGTGGCAGGAACCCAGTGGGAGGTGATTGAATTATGGGGGTGAGTCTTTCCTGTGCTGTTCTCAGATTGTGAATGAGTCTCACGCAATCTCATGGTTTTAAAAATGGGAGTTTTCCTGCACAAGCTTATCTTTTTGCCTGCTTTCATCCATGTAAGATGTGACTTGGTCATCCCTGCTTTCTGCCATGATTGTGAGGCCTCCCCAGCCACATGGAACTGTGAGTCCAGTTAAACCTCTTTCTTTTGGAAATTACCCAGTCTTGGGTATGTCTTTATCAGAAGCATGAAAATGGACTAATACAGTAAATTGTTACTTGTAGAGTAGGGTGTTGCTGAAAATATACCTGAAAATGTAGAAGTGACTTTGGAACTGGATAACAGGCAGTGGTTGGAACAGTTTAGAGGGCTCAGAAAACAGGAAAATGTACAAAAGTTTGGAACTTCCTAGAGACTTGTTGAATGGCTTTTCCCAAAATGCTGATGGTGATATGGACAATAAAGTCCAGGCTGAGAGAGTCTCAGCTGGGAATGAGGAACTTACTGGGAACTGGAGCAAAGGTGACTTTTGTTATGTTTTAGCAAACAGCCTGGTGGCATTTTGCCCCTGCCCTAGAGACTGTGGAACTTTGAACTTGCGAGATTATTTAGGGTATCTGGAGGAAGAAATTTCTAAGCAGCAAAGCATTTAAGAGGTGACTTGGATGCTGTTAAAGGCATTCAATTTTATAACAGAAGCAGAGGATAAAAGTTTGGAAGCTTTGCAGCCTGACAATGCAATAGAAAAGAAAATCCCATTTTCCTGAGGAGAAATTCTAGCTGGCTGCAGAAATTTGCATAAGTAAAGAGAAGCTGAATGCTAATCCCCAAGACAATGGGGAAAATGTCCCCAGGGCATGTCAGAGGTCTTCATGGCAGCCCCTCCCATCACAGGCCCAGAGGCGTAGGAGGAAAAAGTGGTTGCGTGCACTGGGCCCAGGGTCCCTGTGCTGTGTGCAACCTAAGGACTTGGTGCTTTGTGTGCCAATCACTCCAGCCATGTCTGAAAGGGGCCAATGTGGATTACAGCTTGGGCCGTGGCTTCAGAGACTGCCAGCCTCAAGCCTTGGCAGCTTCAATACGGTGTTGAGCCTGTGAGTTCACAGAAGTCAAGAATCGGGGTTTGGGAACCTCCACCTAGATTTCAGAGGATGTATGGGAATCCTGGATGTCCAGGCAGAAGTTTGCTGCAGGGGCAGGGCTCTCATGAAGAACCTCTGCTAGGGCAGTGTGGAAGGGAAATATGGGATTGGAGCCCCCACACAGTGTCCCTACTAGGGTACTTCCTAATGGAGCTGTGAGAAGAGAGCCACCATCCTCTAGATCCCAGAATGGTAGGTCCACTGACAGCTTGCACTGTGTGCCTGGAAAAGTCACAGACACTCAATGTCAGCCTGTGAAAGCAGTTGGGAGGGAGGCTGTAACCTGTAAAGCCACAGGGCTGGAGCTTCCCAAGACCGTGGGAACTCACCTCTTGCATCAGCATGACCTGGATGTGAGGCATGGTGTCAAAGGAGATCATTTTTGGAGCTTTAAGATTTGACTGCACTGCTGGATTTCAGACTTGCATGGGGCTTGTAGCTCCTTTGTTTTGGCCAATTTCTCCCATTTGGAATGGCTGTATTGATCCACTGCCTGTACTCCCACTGTATCTAGGAGGGAACTAACTTGGTTTTTATTTTACAGGCTTATAGGCAGAAGGGACTTGCCTTGTCTGGGATGAGACTTTGGACTGTGGACTTTTGAGTTAATGGTGAAATGAGTTAAGACCTTGAGAAACTATTGGGATGGTGATTGGTTTTGAAATGGGAGGATGTGAGATTTGGGAGGGGCCAGAGGTGGAATGTTATGGTTTGGCTGTGTCCACACCAAAATCTCATCCTGAATTGTAACTCCCAGAATTCCCATGCATCATGGGAGGAACCTGGTGGGAGGTGATTGAATTATGGGTGGGGGACCGGTCTTTTCTTCACTGTTCTTGTGATAGTGAATGAGTCTCATGAGATCTGATAGTTTTAAAAATGGGAGTTCCCCTACATTAGCTCTTCTTTTTGCCTGCTGCCATCTGTGTAAGATGTGACTTGCTCCTCCTTGCTTTCCTCCATGATTGTGAGACCTCCCCAGCCAGGTGGAACTGTGAGTCCAGTTAAACCACTTTCCTTTGTAAATTGCTCATTCTTGGGTATGTCTTTATCAGCAGTGTGAAAACGAACTAATACAGGCTGCATGTTTTTCCCCCACTAAGCATATATTTCTTAATCTTTTGCCACACTGTACCTACTATTCTATAAAAATGAGATTCTGAACTGTCACCCATGACTGTCAAAATAACTAGCATTTTCCCATGGCCTCTCTAAAGAATTAACCACTCCTTTTTATCACATTTCATCCTTTGGTTCTCCTGCGCGATTTCTTATTACTCCACTGCTTCTTATGTTGATTTATTTTATTTGCCATCGTTCCTCTACTTCGACAGTTTTCTCAATTTCTACCTCTACACATTTTGTTCTCGAGTCTTTCTTTTTAGCAATTTCATTTGCTACTGACACCTCAGCTATGCCTTCTATGCCTGCCACCCAAATGTACCGCTCTAATCAATGGCTTCCTCCAGAACTTCAGAATTGGGTTTATTCTTGCTCGTGGAGGGAATATTATCACCTCACTATCTCACTTAAATCATAAAACACATAAATGGCTGAATTCATACTCTGTTCCCCATGAACAGCTTCCTCCTGTTCCACATACTTTGTGAATGCCAAGACAATCCTCTCAATTTTATCTACTTTAGGTGCAAGATTCAAGACTTTTCAAAGATGCCTAATAGAGAAATAAATATATTCTCATTCAAGAAACATGGGACAGAGTTTTACCAGATCATCTGTATTTGGAGAAAATGTATAAACTAGAAATAACAATCGCTTGCAATATTGCTACAAATAGTTTTACAGACCATCATGAAATTGTCATATTTGACTAGTATTTGTAACTATAGATACAGATATAATGACAATTTATTTGGTAGAGTTTTAAAATATTTCTAAGTACTTCGGAATTACTTAGACACTGAGACAAAGTGGGGAATAATCATTATAAAGGTAGGAGCTTCTATGGTCACAGTGTGAAATTGTGTATATGTTTGTAATTCAAAGTAGGTTGACATCTACAGTATTCACAAGAATTCTGGAAGAAATGAGGTTATACAGGTAAGCTGAAGTTTTTAAGGAGGTTAAAATGTGAGTTCGGGTATTTCTTATATTTAGTTTCACCAGCAAATCAAGATTGGAAATCTAGTAAAAGCTTTTGAGGCAAAAAGTTGTGTCTGGACTGTGGTTATAAAAACAGTGGTAGATAATAACTCATTACATAATGATGGAAGACTGAAGAAAGGATCCACAGTATCTGCAGAGAAAGGAAGGAGGGCTGCACTAAAAATATGAGTATGAAAAGAAGGGAATGTTTTGTTGTTGTCTGTGACAAAGACATTAAAGCACACCTAATGATTGGATGAAAGAAGGAGGAGTCAAAGAAGAAAATATGTTGTTTGAAGCCTTAACCCAGGTTTTAATTCCCCTACAACTTGACTTCTGCTTACCTGTACAACCTCATTTCTTCTAGCATCCCTGTTAATATTATAGCTGTCAACTGACTCTAAGAATTATAAACAAAGAGACAATTTCACTGAGAGCATAGAAAATACTAACTTCATAATGATTACCCTCCAATTTTACCTGCTTTTAAGCAATTCTAAAGTTCTTGAAATTACTGGAAAACTCTACCAAATTAGTTAACTTTATATTTATATTATTTGCTACACATAACCCAAATCAAATACCAATCAAATGTGATAATTTTATGGTAGTCTGTAGAGCTGCTTGTTGTAAGTTATTATTTCTATTTTATACATTATCCCCAACTTCAGATGATTTGGCATGTCTCTGTCCCTTTTTCTTGAATGATAGTATATTTATTTGTCAATTAAGGTAGCTCTGGAGTCTTGAATCTAGTACCTGAGGTCGATGAAATCAGGATTCTGTTCAATAATATGCAATAATGGTATTTAGAGTCAAATATATTGCCCTATCTGTTTCTTGAATATGTTGATGCTGCAATTTGTAAAACAGCACAGTGGTTAAGCTGGAATCTCTGGCTTAAGTTGTGTCTAGGTTTAAAGGTTACATCCACCACACTAGGAGCATGAATATTTCAAGTCGCTTACATATTTCTGTGCCTTGGTTGCTTTATAGGTTAAGTTAGGAAAATAATAATAGGGCTGTTAGCTATATCTGTAATACCACGTTTCCGAATGCAATGCACTAGTTTTTTTGAGATGATTTGAATTTCCTACTCCTTAATTGCTATTATGTTTGAGTGCTTTAAGCATTATCTACATAGCCCTTTAATGAAAGTTTAAAGTGCACACTAGCTTTAAAAACAGGATCTTATCTTTCTGAGAACTTGACCTCATTCATCACTGTGTGAAAACTCATGGTTTCAGAATATGACAATTTTCTATGCACATTTAGAACATTCTAAATGTTCTCTAAATTAACTTGAAACTAAAAGAAAAAGTAGGACAATGATAGAGCAATGACTATTAAGATTACTGTCTTACACAAATTTAATAATTAAGAAAAGGGTGCTGGATTTTTTATTACTATTCACATTAACCAAAGGTGAAGTTGCCTGCTTATTTGAATCTTAATCTATTTTAAAAATATATGCGTACAATTCAAGATTGAAAAAGAATAGTGTGAAGGTCTACATTTCTTTTCAAAATTTGGTTCCTGATGATATAAAATTAAGACAAGAAAAATGGCTTTCTGAATAAAAAATAAATTATACATTCCAGCATCTTGAACTGGATTAATGTATACCAAAAAAACACACTTCTATATCAGTAAGACTTTTCATGTGAAGCATCAGTCAAACGTAGACTGCTTGCTCATCATATTTTTATTCACACATTCTCAAGATCCAAACATAGAGACAATTTCACTCTATGAGTATAGAATTCGTTGCCTCAGCAGTCATAAGTCCCATTTTTCTCTTTCTCTAAGCAATTCAGAAGTTCTTGGAAATATTCTGAAACTCTACCAAAATCATTACCCACTTTTTCTCACAAGTTTCATACAAAAGCAGCAGTGATTCATTCATTCATTCAACATTTTTTTTTTTAAAGGCTCTCTTTTGACAGGCGGGGATTTAGAGGCTGGGAGTCCAGCATGGAAGCAGGCAGATAAATCCCAACTCTTATTAAGTGTATGTTCTAGGAGAATGAATTTAAGACTGGAGTTGGCAAACATTATTGACTGCAATAAAGAAAAAACTTCTATTTTTATGGGTATACAGAAATACTAAACAAAGCTTTCCCTGATAAAATGGTAACCTAAATCAATAACTAAACAAACTGTTATATAGAGGCTAAATGTTAATTTCTAAGATAAATATTTCAATGAACCCGCAGTTGGTCAAACAAAAAGCAATACAAATATGATAAATGTAAATTATCCAAAATCTAGTTACCATATCTATTTTTACAAGGCTATCCACTTGGCCAAATCTGATGTTAAAACAAAGACAAAATGTTCTTCTTATACAGTAGATTATCAAACTTTTTTTTTTTTCAAATTTTCCTGGTCAAAGTAGAAAGTTGACCAGGTTACATACAATTTAGTGTCTGTACTAAACAAATGTTCAAGTTAATCAGACACTGTATAAGGAACAAGCCTTGAGCTGGGAATCAAAAGCATCTCATTCTATACTCAATCTTGGCGCCACTTAATATCTCTTACTTGTGAAACACTGTTTCCTAGGCTAGAAAATCAAAATTAGAATGATTAAATACTTTTACAGCTTTAAGCGTGCCATTTGTCAAATTTCAAAAGTACAAGTTTATATATCAATTTTTGAAACTACATAAACATTTCAAATCAGTGACACTGATTGTCTAGATTGCATACAGTTGCCACGTGTTCCACTTCCCTCCAGCTGCACAGTCATTCCCCATGGCCACATGCAAACATTTTGGCTAGTTATTCTTTTATATTTTCATGCTTTGCCACAGTTAAAAAGAAAAATAACAAAAATGTATATGCATGTATTCTAGGGAAAACGCTCTGCAGTAGAAACAGTTAATTAGAAATTTAATATATGTATACACATGTAGACCATCTCATACAGTGGAATTAGTGGGATTAGGATTGGAATGCTCAGTCCACTGGTTTTATTTTTCCATGCTAAAATTCCGAAACCAGAGAGTCTACTTCAGTTGACTTCCGTTTCTTCTGCTCAACATATTGTACATTAATGAATATCATTATGGAACAAAAGGCTTTTCAGAGTCTTCAGATACTTTTATAACAGACATTCCATTATAATTCAGACTGCCTCATAAAGAACAAAGCTTTGTCTGTGTTTACTGTCCTAAAGCATATTTTCCTTTATTCTATAATAATTATTATGAGTGCATTTAAATATAAACACTTTAAAATTAATGAAAATGTTACTCTAAAGTAAATGTATGATTTTACTTAATTTCATATGTATTAAAAACTTTAAAAACAGCTTCTGTCTTTATTAAAAAGTAAAGTAGCTACAGTCTGAGCCAGTAAGGAGATGAATTAAGAATCAAAATTGCATACTCTCAATTTCCTGTTTCTTCTCATTTTCATGTTTAGTTTGGGGAAACAGAAGAAAATTGTTTCTTCAACCTACAATTTTGGTATTATCAGTCCATTGTGTAAATATGTAAAAGGGATCTGAAAGTTCCAAAAGAGGTATTAACATCTATCATGTAAATATACTTAGATGATTTTCATGACACATATTATGGTGTTTTTCAAAGATGAATATCATGTTACCCAGTAGATCAGTATCAGGCCTTTAGATCAATTTCGTAAGCAATTACATGTTCAGCATCCCTTTACCCATGTGAGCATTATCGTTTTGTTGATGGCCTTAGAAAAATCCAAACAAGAAATGCTCATTTTAATTTGAAGTTACATGAAATGCTACACTGTTCTAACTTTTGATGCCATTGATAAGATTATACCAGACTGTGTGAATATAGAAAGATTATGCCACCTGGATGGTGATGGGCATCTAAAAATTTTTCTTTCTCAGTAATGGGGGAGGCGGAAGTTGAGTTTCAAAATCAAGGAAGTTTTCTTGAATCATAATACCACATTTAAGTGTAAAACTAACAACATCAACCAAATTCACGTAGCCTGGAAGAAGTTGTTGAAGAAAATTTGATAAAATCATAATTTATTTTCCACAATTATATTGTTTCATTCGTGAGAGTGTATTATGAGGATTTTACAGATTTTTCTATTAAAAGTAAAGTTACAAAATCCTCTGATTTGTATGTAAATTAAGGTCCATAAATTAATAAACTATTAGTAGTAGTATGATTATTACTACTATAGTATTAGTTGTAATAATAATTGCAACAGCATTTGTGATAATATGATGCTAACCCCAAGGAATAATTGTTTTATAAATAAAACCTTAAAACTCCAATCTGTCTTATAATAATGTTATAAGACACTTAAGTCATTATAGAATTATCACAATCCTTGATATTTGACATACTAGGCCTCATAAAGTTAGGGCTGGATCCAAAATATTCTTATGTCTTCATATTCTCAAATGTGATGGTGGTATTGTTTTATGTTACAAATTAATCTTAACTATTTTGAAGTTATATTTTTAGCTGGAGTGAAGATACTTGGTTGCAAGTTCCAGTGCTGGCATGCAATAACTGTGGGTGGAGCCTTCCTTGCTAATATCACTGAGTCTCTGACATACTACATACAAAATGGAATTATTAATACCTGTTTTGTCAACTTTATGGTGCAATGGTGAGGATCAAGGGAAATGGGAATTGTGAAAATAATTCATAAATGCTAATGTACATGTAAATATATTGTTTTCCTAATTCCCCAGTCTATTGATTTATGTTTATTCTGACTGTTCTACATTTCTCATTCCTAAGATCCAACTGATGTTCACTTCTTCCTTCACTATCAAAAGGAAACATTTAGTGTTCTTGGATTAAGGAAACATTTATACCCTTTGATTGCAATTCACAACTTTAATTCAATATTGAAAACTTTGAGTTTTACATACCTGTTGTATCCAAATGTTATTTTAAATCTTCTTGGAGATACACAGGCCATAGAGGAGAGAAAAAGTGTGTGTGTGCGTGTGTGTGTGTATGTGTGTATTTTTGAACATATTATTGTCCTTATATATTACATAATGTTTATTGTTCAATATACATGCTTTATCTCTATTAAATATGTAATATTACTTTTCTTAGACTATTAATAACAAAATATGTATCCAAAGAAAACAATTCAGTTTTATTCTGTTGCAAATTTAAATGATCACACCGGAAAAATGCAAGGTAAGTTTTATCCTCTTATCAAGTGCAGAGTATAATAAAAAGATCTTGTATTTAAAAAGGCTTTCCTCTTGTACTTGTCTATGCACTATCAATACATAATTATGGTTTCTTGTATGATACAATACTAAAGCAACTGCGATATATTAAAGTGTAGAAAACATTTTCAAACAATGTTTGAAGCAAAATATGAATTTCTGATAAACTATAATGCTCAGTCAACTGCAAAAATCACTACCAACTTCAAGTGAAATTATGACTGTACAAAGAGACAAAAAAAGTAGGTAAAAACTCTATATATTTTTATAAAATGTTTTCTCCTGTGATACATGTAGGGGGATTACCAGTTATCAGAAAATTTGGGTAAGAATTCACGCCAGAATTAGGCAGCACACATAAGTTCATTGTCAACAAAGCAATGGCCTTTATTCTGATTTGTTGTTGGCGTGATAAAGAACATGGAGATGATGCCTTTTCTTATGTGAAGTTCACAGGATTGCTCCTCTGTTATATCCCCTGTTCAGTTTCCTAAGTGCCCTTTTCCCCTTGATGAAAGAGAGTGATTACATAGAGAAAACTACAGGTTAGCATAGTGAGGAAGAGCATGAGACTTAAATCATGTGGGCTTGAGTTTCATAATCTCTTCCTAACTCTGCGACCCTATGTAAGTTGCTTAAGTTTTCTGACGTTCAATTTCTTCACGTATTTGATTGCATGATGCAAGAGTTAAATGAGATAATATATATAAATTTCATCCACATATAGAATACTCTGCATCCAGTAATGAAATGGAAAGGCTCTGGGTATGCTGACCAGAAAAGATCTCCAATATACCTTCATAGAGAAAAATTAACAAGACTCATTTGTGTAAGAAACTTCTGGATAGAAATAAGCAAACAATAATCTTTGCCTCTAAAGAAGACCAAACCCAGGTTAAAGAGAACCTTCCTTTTCCTAGTATCTCTTTTCTAGGCTTTATATGTTTATTCATTTAATCATGCACATGTAATATTTTAAAAATAAAAACTTAATATGAGATAGAAGTAATTTTCATACTTTCCTAAGATTACAAAATTTGACAACACAAAGAAATAGCTTTGATGAACTGTAGTCTTCCATATCTTGAATAGTCTTCTTGTTCTTTAGAGGAAGACAAGTATTTCATACATGTTTTTGTTTGTTTTTAATGTTTATATAAACCTTTCTAGCAAATGTCCTCCTCAAATTAAGAGATTTCTCTTTGCAAGGGCAGCAGTATAAGACTTTGATTGGCTACAAATTGGCATGAAATTAAAAAAATAATAATCTTGTATTATGGAAGAAACAATAAATTCAACAGTCAATATAAGGAAAGTTTTCCAGTGATAATAGAATATTAGATATGTGTTGGAAGAAACATGAGAAATTTCATGAGTCATTGGTCAGGAGAAATAATTTTAAGAATAAAGTAAAGGCCAGGTGCAGTGGCTCACGCCTAGTCCCAACACTTTGGGAAGCCAAGGTTGGAGAACTGCTTGACCCTAGGAGTTCAAGACCAGACTGGGCAACATAGTGAGACCCTGTCTCTACAATTTTCTTTTTATTTAGCCAGGGATGGGGATGAGCAACTGTGGCCCAGCTAATTTAGAGGTTGAGGTGCAAAGATTGCTTAAGCCTGGGAGGTTGAGGCTGCAGTGAGCCATAATGATGTCAGCACACTCCAGCCTGGGGAACAAAGTAAGACTCTGTGTCAAAAAATAAAAAGAAAAATATAGTAGAATATAGACCTAGCTGTATGAAAAATAATAATTGTAAAGGTGGCCTGTTTATTCAATCTCTAAAGTTAGTAAAGAAAACAATGAAGATAAAGAGAATCTAAGTATTTCTCTGCAGATTACGTATGTGTCCCTACTGAATTAAAATGAATGGTGTATGACTGTAACATCCAGTCCTAAATCAAGCATTCTCAATTAAAAAGTTTTAAAAATGGTGGATATATATTTAACTGATATACATTGGACCAAACAGCCATAAAATTCATGGGATTGTCATGAAAAAAAAGTTTTCCTGCTTTCACATAACAAATTTTTGAAGATTATGTCACTTTGTAGAAAGTACAAACATTGTACTTTTTATTTGAAATTTAATCAAGATGTTTGTACTATCTCAGAAAATATCAACATCCAATGGCAATGCCACTGTTGGTAACTGAGCCACTAGTACAGTGTACCAGCGTTTGTCACCTTGCCACCATAGTTGTTGTATTCACAGTGGTTCTGTGTATATGGGGAGGCATTTGTCTACTTCATTATGCCTTTAGCATAGTTCTCATCCAAAACTTGTACTTTGAAACACACATTTCTTCAAAAGTTATTTTCCTTTTATCTTATCTTTTATTTTACAGATAAGAAATGTGGTTGATATATAGCTTTTTCAAATGTATGTGCAGATAGGTAATATGACACTAAACAGGAATTTTTTTAAGGATAGTTATGAGGGACTAAATTTGGATGCACCCTAAGTGCCCATCAGTAGATGAATGGATAAAGAAAATGTGGTAAATATACACAGTGAAGAACCATTCAGCCACAAAAAAGAATGACATCCTGTCATTGGCAACAACATGGATGGAACTGGAGATCATGTTAAATGAAAATGCTACTTTTAAAAGGGGATATTTTGCTGACCAAGTTGAGAGCTATCACTGTAGATCAAATCTGAAATGATCTCCCTATTCTTTTTGAAGAAGGAAAAGTCCAGCGTATTCTTTATTAATGTTACTCTGTGTTAGTCTCCTTGAAAATCCCGAGCTTCAATCTCATGTGGAACTAAGAGTAAATACAAATCTAGATTAGAAATACAAGGTAAACATGGACTAGTTATTCACAAGATTCCTCCAGAACAGTTTCTGACTGACTAACCTTTCTAGCTAGCACATATGACAGTTAATTCATCATTAGTATTATTTCTGGATGCAATGTACATAATATATAAATAACACTAGTATAGATTATTTTGAATTCTAGAAGATTTCATTTAATTTTTTCCTGATTTGTAAAACTTCAAATGCCACAAGAGATTTTTTTTAAAAATACATTTGTGTGTTTCATTTATCGTATGGATTGGATCTCCTCAATATTTCCTATCTATAAGGTGTCATACTTTAAAAAATAATAAAGCAACCATGTGTTCCAAATAGATGGATAATGCCAATCTATTTTGTTGGAAAGGACATAGAAATGAGATTCAGATTATAAGAGCTATATATTTTCAAAAGGCCTATTTCATAAATAACTTGCCTGTTGTGCACTGCAGTTGATGCTGTAGGCATATCAAGCCACTAACCTATTGTTTATTACAGAACCATTTTGCCATATTGATGGTACAGATTCAAGTATGGCAATCTTCTTTCCTCTCTCTGCTTCACTGGCTACATGACTTCCCTTGGCTAAGACCATATCGAAACATACACTTGAATTTCATAAGTTATGACAGCCTAGGGGTAGAATGGGAATACTATTAGCTGACCTATGAAATTAGAGAATTATAAATCTTGATGAACACATATTGGACTGTGTGCATAGCTTACTATATTAAACAGGTATCTCTTTAACATGCTCACATAAGTTCAGCTAAACATAATTTAAATGCATGAAAACATATTGATTAACTGATTGGCTACAAATACTTATTTTTCCTCCACACACACTCTACCCACAGTGATTCTATAACCTACTCAAAGTCATTGAGCAAATATTATGACCACTCAACAGGGCCTGTTTGGATCAATTAGCTATTTACTGAAGGTAAGAAGGAAACATCACAGATGATTACTTAAAACCTTTTAGACATGGCTATGCTCAAGGCCACATATTAAGATGGGCTGAATGTCAACTTTTGGAAGACAAGAGGGCAGAAGAATCAGCAAAAATGTGAATGAAAGGAATCTGAGAGGGTAAATCCTACCAGAGTGTATATGTTGGTCAAATGGTACAACTTTCAGCTATAAAACGAATTAAGTTCTGGTGATCTAATGTATAGTATAGTGACTATAGTTAATAATAATGTATTGTTTACTTGAAATTTGATAAAAGAGTAGTTTCTTTAAGTGATCTTACCAAACACACACATGCACATACACACACACACACACACACACACACACTCACAGATCCCCCACACACCCCACACGCAAAATTTTAATTATGAAGGGTGATGGATGAGTTAATTAATTTGACTATGGTAATCAGTATATGCATGTCAAATCATCACATTGTACATCTTGTATAGAAATTTTGTTTATTGGTTAAATATTTCAAAGGAAAAAAAATCAAACCTGAAAGTCATGCGTAGTTGGATTTTGAATTTTTCTCTCTAGCCTGACCTCTCCTCTAAACTCGAAACTTGTGTACATAATTATCAAATAGATACCTCCAGTTTGATACTTAATAGGCATTTCAAATTTAATCTACCCTAACTGGCTGCTGTCTTGCCAAAAAGTTGTTCCTCCTGCCATCTTCTCCCACTCAGAATGTGAAAGCTCCCTCTTGCAGTGGCTGAGAACATAAAACTACCTCTCACTGCTTCCACGCTCACCATCCTGGTCCAAGCCCCCAACATACTGTGCCTGGATTATTGCAGTAGCCCCCCATCTGATCTCCTTGCTTGCATTCTTGCTCTTCTCCAATCTGTTCTTAATGGAGAAAGCCAAGGGACTACTGTTAAGAAGTCATTGAGGTCATGGGATTATTGCTTAAAATTCGTCAGGTGTCTTTCCAAATTAATCCCCCCCAAAATGCAACAAATTCCTTCCAATGCCATCTCTACAGCATTTGCCACTACCCCACTCTCATGGTCTATCTGACTTCATTTACAGGCCAAGTTTGTTTCACAACCAACCTAGTTCCTATCTCTGTTCAATTTCTTTGCTCTTAACTTTTCCCTCTGCCTGAAACACTTTTCCTTCAAATATCAACATGATAGATTTTCTCACATCAATCAAGTCTTTTCCCAAAAGCCTCCTCTGGCTACCCTATTATAACTTACCACCACTTTTCCAAATTTCCCAGCCACCTTCCATGATTTATTTTTCTCCTCAGCATCTGTCACTATCAAACATACTTTGTATTTTATTTGCTTATTTATTACCTGTATCTTTTCACTGGAATATGAGGTAAAAAAGGTAAAAGTATTTTTATCTTGTGTTTGCTACTCTGTCTCCAATACCTAGATTGGTATCTAGCATGGAAAGATATTCTGTGAATCCCTGTTGGATGAACACACAAAAACTCTTGTATCCTGGGGCAGCTCCCACTCATCTGCCTTTATCATTTAGAAAGGGATCCCTCTTCTTGGACATATACTTTCCAGTGTTTTAGATCTCCTAGTTTTTAACAATCCCACAAAAATGTTTAAGTTATGAAAAAACATTAATGGATTCACAATATAGAAAGAAATCTTCACTGTTAAATTTGATAAATGTTTAAATCAAGTGTCCACACGATGTGGTAGCAACTCAAATTATTCTATTTTATATATATTTATATATATATATATATAATGAAGTTTGAATCATAGGCATAAAATAAATAATTTTAGAAAACTCAAAATTATGAAAATTATAAAATATCCTTTAGTTTTCTTTAGGTAAGCAGAATATTAATATGGAGTAATGGTTAATTTCATGTGTCAAAGTGACTGGGCTAAGAGATACCTAGATAGCTCGTCAAATTATTTCCAGGTGTTGTCTACGAGGATGTTTTTGGAAGAGATGAGCATTGAAAGCAGTATACTGAGTAAGAAAGACTTGCCCTCACCAATGTAGGCAGGCATCACCCAGTCCTTTGAGGGCTCAGACAGAGAAAAAACGCAGAGAAAGGCTATCTGAGTGGGAACATCTATTTTCTATTCTTGGACATAAGCACTCCTAATCCTTGGCCTGAAGATTCACACTGAACTACATCACCAACTTCTTTGTCTGGTTCTCCACCTTTCAGATGAAAAATGGTGGGACTCCTCAGCCTCCATAATTGCATTAGCCAATTTCCATAATAAATGTTATTCATCTCATTCACACATACACACACACACACACACACACACACACACACACACATAAATATATATAATCCCAGCTGAGCACAGTGGCTCATGACTGTAATCCCAGCACTTTGGGAGCCTGAGGCAGGTAGGTCACAAAGTCAGGAGTTTGAGACCAGCCTAGCCAGCATGGTGAAACCCTGTCTCTACTAAAAATACAAAAAAAATTGGCCAGGCGTGGTGGCGTGGGCCTGTAGTCCTAGCTACTCAGGAGGCTGAGGCAGGAAAATCACTTGAACCTGGAAGGTGAAGGTTGTAGTGAGCTAAGATCACACCATCTCACTCCAGCCTGGGCAATAGAGCAAGACTCTGTCTCAAATATATATATAAATATATGATACCTCATTAAGATGAAGGTCTTAAGGTGCTGTCCCTTTGTTTTCCATGCTTTGAAAATCTTGGCACAGTCAAATATATTCTGATCATTGCTTTCTTATTTTCAGCTCTGATATTAATGTGCTGCTAAATGTTTTCTGCATGTAGTGACCCTCAACACTTCTTGGCCAGCTGACTCATCCTCATTTAAAATCCAGACCAGACATCCTCTTGCTGAAGCAGTTTTCTTCTCCGATTCTCCTGCTCTGCCTTAAGATAACAGAACCAATTTTGTTCCCTTAAATATCCCATGTTTATTTGTATCCCTCCACTAGAATCTTTACCTCAACCTACAGACTCTACAGAATCTGAATTTTACCTGCTTCTTCAAATTCATCCCTTACCACTCTGCTCTTGATATACAATGCTCCAGTGCTACTGGCCTGTCTTCTCAAGTCTAATTATAAGAGAAGAAACTTGTTTCTTTCTGGCCTTTATTCCTAGAATGCTCTGTCCCCAGATCAGATATTGGAATGCATGGCTGCTCAGGTAGTTGCATAAGTGGTCCAATTTTAGAGCATTCTTTTCTAACCACCTAATCAGAGGTAGATTTTCCAGCTTCCTTTCTGGGGATCACAATGTTTTATTTTCTTCACAGTAATATTGCTTTAAGATGTAACATATTTCTGTTTTGTTTATTTGTTTCCTGTATATCTCCCCCATCTAAAATATAATCACTACAAACCAGAAACTTTTTTCTGCTTGCTATGTCAAGCCCCCATTAAAAGACCTGGTACCTCATAGGTAATGAATAAACAGTTGTTCAATAGATGGGAGAATGCATTTACCAGTATAATGTATACGTTTACATGACTTTTTTGAAAACTAATCAGTAAGCTCCTTCAGGTTAGAAGCACTGCATCTCTCTCCTCTTTGTATCCCCAATATCTAGCCTAGGATAAAGTATGTAGTTGTCTCTCAACTGAATGAGTGAACGAATGAATCATCATTAACACCCTCAGCAGAAGCCCTTAGTTTCAGAACACCGCAAACTAGCATTTCAAGAAAATTCTTTACAAGAAACGTCAGGATAAATCTCTGGGAAATCAGACATGAAAATTTAAGTATTTTGCTTATGATCAAATGAGTAAGACATCATGACTGAGGCAGTAATGCTCATGACAAGTTCTAAGTGTTTCCTTCTATTTCCCAGCCCTGTTGCAGTTAAGTGGAGCTGTATCTCTCATTCTAGGCAATATTATGGGTTCCTTTGGGTTGAGGTAATGAAAGGGCAATGTGCAACTCTCTGATTGCTCTTTCTCTACCACAGAAAATGAGGAAGCCAGGTATTGAGATGGCAGAAATACAAGATTAAGATCAAGGCAGTCTGAGTTAGAGAAATGTCACATGGAGGATAGTTGATCAAGAGTTTTCTGTATCTCCAGAGGAAACTGAATGTGCAAGAAATAGTTTTGTCATTTTAAGCCACTAACATTTTGAGTTTATTATTCCTGCAGCAAAATGTCGCTTACCCTGGGTAACAGGGAAACATCCTCCTACACATACAGACACACATGTGGGTGCACACACACACACACACACACATACAGAAGTAATGTGCTTTTTGTTGTTAAAGTTTAAAAAAACTACATTTGTTAGTTTTTTGCATTAATATATCTCATAGGTGCAGGTATAAACTAGGAAATGAGCCACCATTTTAATCGAGTCATGGGGTAACCTTGCCTGTTTCCATCTGAGCCGTGACTCAAAATGAACCCTACTTTGCTCTCTACCACAGACTTATTTAAAAAAACCAAAATCACAGTTTAGAATTAGGCTATTTTAGCGACCTAGAAAGGACACATCTTGTAGCAAAAGATGCCTGATTTTTCATCTGAGAAAACTGCAGCATTTTAGGATCTGATATAAAAGATAAAAATGAAGAAGGTGGTGATTTTAATTTTACCATTTCTTAGATATAATCTTCTCAAACCTACTTTTCATTAGTGGAAAAGAGCATATCAACTACCATGTGAATAAAGATCATGTTCAATAGAGGTAAACATCCAACTAATTTGGTTGAGAACTATGTGAGCTTTGGAGAACACGATGTAAACATCAATTATTTTCTAATAATAATTATATATTATGGGAAAATAAAATAAAATGAAAAGCCTTAACTAACAGAATGCATCTTACTCATATTACTCACTACAAAGGCTGAGCAAAGGATATAAAAATCATAAGTAATGCTGAAATAGAACAAAATGGCATATTCTCTTATCATTTTTTCCACTAAGTATTATTAAATATGCAAAAAGATCTTTTCAAATGCTCATTATTGCCATCAACTTTAAATTTACTTTTAAAAATAAATAGAAATTAATCATGCTCTCAACATCTCAAAAATAATTATTGCTAAAAAGCTTTCTCAATCCCTTTCAGCAGAGTATCAGAGTGTAAAATTTAAAAAAACACAACTTGAATTCTTATAAAGTGAATGAAAATGAGGAATATTTTAAAAATAGATATCTTAATTTCTTTATGTTTTTACTTGTTCTTTGACTGGCACAGTTTTCTGTGCTTTTCTCTTGGGCACAATTTGCCAAGGTCTAAGTGGCTACTTGGGCCCACTTTAAGGCTGCCAGATTGTTGGATATCATTTTTAGATACTCACAAAACTGAAAGAACCTACATAAAGTTTCTAATCTGCTTTAGGAAAATCATGCTGTTCAATGTTAGTCAATGAAAAATATTTGTAGTTACTTCTATCAGATATATTGAAATGGCTACATATGGTTGATAAGAGGAAAATCTTCAAACCATAATATCAATACACAATGTCACTAAATAATATTCCGATTGATAAGGAGTATTTTAATTTAGATTAGTAACGCTCACAGTGGTTAAGTGCTCAGTAAAGGGAGACACAGCATGATCCATATGAATGTGGGAGAAAAATATCAAAACCTGTGTTTATACGTATCTTTTATAAAAGAAAAAAGAAATCCAACTTTTAAAATAAACGTACCCTTTCCTGGTTATGTAAGTCAAGCATGCCATGTAAGTGCACATGTCAATATACACATGTCATACACAGTACATGAGGTCTCCTGAGGGCAGGGAGATATCCAACAGCCCCTTACACCTTTTTTCACTTTCATTGTTTTAAAGCACATTGCTTTATTTAATTTTAGTTTATTTAATTTTTAAAAACTACAATAAACAAGGGCATAATTGATTACAGGAGCCTAGTTAAGTGAATTTAGTGTTTACGTTATCAATTTTAATAAAACTATGATTCACATGGAGCAAGTGGTTCAAAGAATTTTTGCAAATAAACCACTGATTGAAGATTGTACAAGTACCAATGAGCCACATAAAGTGGCAAAGCTGACATTTTTTTCCTTTTTGCTGTAAGAATGAGCTAGTAGCCAACCACATTACAAGGTAGAAACCATGACCATTTAATCCTATTTTATAAGTATTCGACTCTCAGAATTATCCATAAGACTACTATGTGGATTTAAATATACTGTGATTAACAATGAACTGCTCCTTAAATGTGTTATTGTACTTTTGTGTCTTTGTGAATCGTCTCTTTCAGCTCTAACACCCATTGAAACTAAACATTAAACTGATCTTAGAAACACTCTTACAAACCTCTGGATGACAAAAAGTAAAATAAATATCTTAAAAATAACCAAGTGTTTTCCTAACACATAGTATTAAAAAAGATTTAAAAAAAAAAAAGAAAATAACATTGTTACGAAATACTCATTAATCTTCAAAATTTCTACCTTCTATTATTTTATAGTATAAATAATATATTCATATCACGTACATGTATATAATACAAATACTTCCATGAATTGAGGGTTCTTGTTTCAAATATTTCTCCCAACGGGTGTATATAATTAGAAAGTTTAGTTACAACAGTGTAGAACTGTGTGTTGTCTGATCTGGTAACCAACAGCCACATGTGATTATTGAGCACTTGAAATGTGGCTTGTGTTACTGTGTTACTGCATTTTTTACTTTATTTAATTTTAGTTGATTTAATTTTTTTAAAAAATGAAGCAGTGCCAAATAGTGTTTTCTGTTAAGCACAACTGTATTGTTTAGTGGGACGACTACAGACGCTTTTGAAAATTCAGCATGTGAATTGAGATGTTCTGTTAGCAGAATATTAAGTACACAGCATATTTCAAAGTACAAAAATTTTAAAATATCCCAGTAATAATTTTATGTTGACTCCATTTAGAAATGATAATTTTGGGATATATAAGTTTGAATGAAATACATATTTAAAACTAATTTTACCTATTTCTCCTTTTCTTTAATATGGTTACTATACAATTTCAAATTATATATGTGTATTGCAGTATATTTCTATTGGACAGCACTGGTCCAAAAGTAATAGGTTGTGGACAGAGAGATTTATATAAGACACATTTAAGAGAACAGACTCATAATTTATGAAAGATTCAAGTATAGACTAATAGACCAATTTCTAACCTATAGAACTTATACATATACAGAGACACACACACACACACACACACACACACACATATATATATATACTTAAAGAATTATGTGAGGATATCTTTAATTAGGATTTCCTGATCTCAATACAACTAGGAATTTTCACTGACATCTACTGTATATCACTTGAGCCACATGGAACAGTCTTATAGAACTAACTGACGTGGCATTAAATTGAAGTTACTAAATTTTAATTCTATTTCCAAAAAAAAAGCAGATTTTTAAAAATTATTATATAAAGACTATCACAGAAGCATAGAACAAAAAGAAAAAAGAAAAAAAAAGGAACAATATAGCAAGTAGATATTTTTAAGAGAACAAGAGGAAACAAAAATCTGAGTTTACTAATTATATGATACCATTTTTAAAAAGAAAAATAAGTAAATTATCTCTTCCTCTTAAAGATAGCTGAAGTTGGCAAGTCACAGAGAAGCTCCTTTTTATTCAAATCCATTGATTCATACTTCCTATATTAAGGGATCAGAAAAATGAAATGCAGGTTGTGTGACAGTTACCCAAAATGCCTGGGCATCAGAATTGTTTTAAATATCAGACTTTTTTGGATTTTGAAATATTTGCTTATACATATTAAGGACTTAATGCTAAAGACAAAATTTATTTATGTTTCATATATACCTTATACATGTAGCCAGAAGGTAATTTTAAACATTTCAGATTTTTGAGCATTTCAGATTTTTGGATTAGAAATGTTCAACCTTTAATCAGTAGTTTTGTCATGCTAAACAATATTCAATTAGAACATTACCTATGGAATACACACATATTAATCACCCCTGCTGGTCTTTTGGCCATCAGAGTCCCTGAGCTGCTCTATTTGGAGGCTGAATCTGAGTAGGGAGAGAAAAGCTAATACATGGAGTAGATGGTTACAGCTAAACAGGGCACATGGAAGTACGGAACATAAATAAAATTGAACTACACAGTTTGGGCTATTTCTATTTAAAAACATTTTTATCATAGTATTCTGTTTTTGTAATTGTCGCCAACAAGTAAAGTCCCACGTGAGAAATTTCTTTTGTGGAACTTAGTGCCTAGAATAACTTTGATTTCTCTGAAGACTTGTCATGTTTCACAACCTTCTGATATTAAAAAATGAACAAAACTTGGACGAGTTTCAATTCATCAACTTGGGAAATATTTTGAGACTTCATTATTTGCCTTTTCGAGTCTTCTGTTTTCTCTAAATCTGATTTGCTATGTGCATCTCACCATAATTTTATTGTATATGCTCCCACAAATACTTTCTAGCATGAGGAAGGGTAAAAATAGGTAAATGAATTATTTATTTAATTACTTTCCTAAATAACAAGATTGTATGAATTACAGTAAAATATCACTAAGGGACTATGTAGATTTTTCTCATACAGATGCAGATCAACCTGGAATCAGGGAAAAAGTTATATATGTCTGATCTGTGGTCTCTGTAAACATGTTCTTCCAAAAACTAAACCCAAATATGAATTGCAGACTATAAATTGCCTGCTTTAGTAAATAGTACAGATTGATACTAAAACAGAAGAGCCAAATATATACACTAAAATCCAAATTTCTTGTGACTTATAGCAGATAAAATTGTGGTATATTTTAAGGAAAAACACTATCTACTGAGGCAATCATTTTATTTGTATTGAAAAAGCATAATTAGTATTTCTTAAAGCTTATTTTCATACAAGGTCAAAAAACATAAAGAATTCTGGCATAATTAAATAACATAAGAATAAATTCATCCTTTATTCCTGTCAGAAAAATTGCTCCTAAAAATTATGATATTACCACAAAGAATCTTTATTAATAAGTTATTTCTGTTTGAGCATGTTGCATATTCTCTGAGAGAACTGACTTTTCCAGAAAAGATGGCCTTTTTCAAAGCTCAGATGCAAGAAGCTAGCAAATACTAGAACAGAAATTAGTATTTCTCTTAGATATGTCTCATCTCAGGGATATACCTCGCCTCTTTAAAAAGGTTTGCAAATGTTGAAATTATCAACAAGTAAATCAGTTGAGAAATGTCATTTGTTCCATATCTGAGGAAAAATTTTAAGAATATAAAACTAAGTAGAGTCTTGACTATACTGTTATAAAAGATTAGTGAGTGTGAAAGTGATCAGGAATTGGCTTGATTTCACCCATATCTCTATATCATGGTTGTGCACCTGTAATACAATTCAAGATAGACGAAGTATCAAAAGGCAAAGTTAATGAAACTACAATTTCCTTTTACTTCTTATCTTTACAAAAGAACAACACTAAGCTGAGCCCAAAAAAGCTACAGATTCCAAAGCCTATTGTCTCTATAAAGTGAATAGTTACCCTTTCTGCAATACTGCATATATAGCAGTCCTCTCTCATTCAAGTTTGCTATCCACAGTTACCTATGGTCAACCATGGTCTGAAAAAAGGTGAATATCTTACAGTACAGTAAGATATTTTAGACAGAGAAAGACTAGAGTTACATAACTTTTATTACAGCATATTGTTTTAATTTCTCTGTTTAGTTATTTTTGTTAATATAGTACTATGCCTAATTCGTAAATTAAACTTTATCATAGGTACCTATACATAAAGAAGTAGTTTACTTAAGGTTCTATACTATCCACGGTTATAGACAGTCACTGAGCGTTTCTGGAACATACCCCTTGTGGATAAGGGAGGACTACTGCATTTTAATTCAAAAAGTAGCACTTCTACACTATTTTCATGTTTATCTAGTGCTTATGAGCACCAACGTTTTCACTTACCGCATGCTGAGCAGGAACCAGAACAGTACAAATATTAAATACATGAGAAATGTAGAAATAGCTATTCAATTTAAAATAAATTGCAGCTTTCATGCATTATAGTCTCAGAACAAGAAATATTTCTCTAGAAAATCCAGGGGACTTTCTTGCCACTGCTATTGAGGTAAAGGATTGCTACTATTAATAAGGCCTCACCACATATATTTGGGACTTGAAATGAAGCCTATGCAAGCACATGGTTAATATGCTTTACTACCCACTTTCTATACCACCAGCAACTCTTTCCACCCACTCTTTATTCCTAGAAATGCGTATCCTGAGAAGAGCACACAGTGAATTCGTTTATATGTTTATTGATGACTTTTGATTATGCATGCACAGCAGTCTGTTGTGTTAAGAAAATTAGAAAACCAGATAAGATCCAGTGTTTATTTTTTATTTTGGGTGGCAACTCATTTACCATATTAAGCAGTTAATATACAAAACCGTAACAAGTAGGATTGGTATTATGCATACCAAAATAAAGACTAAGCTGCGTACGCCATGGAAGCAGAGAGAAGAGAGGGATCAATTAAGCCCAAAGAATTGAAAGGAGAGAGTTAATTGGGCTACAACGATTGAGAAAGATGGGTATTTGTGACAGATCAGCTGTTGGAAAGAATCTTCCTAGGCAGTGAGGAATCTAGTATGGACTGCATGAAAAGTATTTCTCAGAAACCAGTAGAAGGTAAAGTTTGACAAGAAGAAGAGCAAAGTAATTCAGCAGATTTGGAATGGCAGGAAATCTGTGGAATGGATCCCATAGTCAGTAAGAACCATTTAGAGACAAGGAGCCGAGGAAAAGCTAAAGAAAACTGGTGCTCTTGCGTTAAAGTAATTTGCCTGGTTGTAGTGTGGGATGAAATGGCATGTGAGTTTAAGTCTGGAGGATAAGGGGTCAGCTGAAAACCCACCTGGTAACTTAAGGTGAGTAGGTAGTAGCAATGGGAATAGAAAGAAGAAAACTAACATAAGGTAGTTTTAAAAAATGAACTGTGCAAATTTAAACTAAAAAGACAGAGGAAAAGGAGCAGTATCTGTATGTTTACAGAGTAAGTAGTTCAAGGAAAGATTTTAGAAATCCCTTTCTAAAGGATTTTGGAAAAAGAATAAAGATGTCTTGGCAGATAAAATTGCACTATATTTGAAAGGCAAATCAGTAAAAGTCGGCAGGACATCAAGGATCAAGACACCAGGTCATGGGATGGTAAGGGAGTACTGCCTTAGTTCCTTATTGAAGAAAGAAAGAACTATTCAAAAGCAGAACAAAATTAAAAAGCAAAATCCAAGCCCTCATTGTTTTTTTGTAACAGAGAGGAAACACTGACCCTGGCTGAAGGAAACACCCATATCTCTGTTTTAAAATCATATCAGTAATGCAGCCAATTAATCACATTTCATGACTCTTCTCAGAGTTACAGGCAGGTGAAGAAGATAACTTTTCATCGTCTCCACAAAGTTCCAAGGTTACCCCTCCATTCCACAGATCAAATATCTACGTAAGGGCTAGTCACTCTCTTGGGATATTTTCCCTGTGTATTTCACGAACCAGTTTTGCTCATTTAATTCAGATAGAGAACTTTGCCTGGTTGTTTGTGGGTGATCTGTTTGTTTGTCTGGAATTTGCATTTTTCCACAGTTGCTTGTTTAAATGATTTGTTTTGCTTCTAATTATTTTACAGCTTTATAATTATTTCAAAATATTTTATCTGTCTTGTAATATTTAATTTTGTAAATGCATACAGAAAAAAAAACATAAAACTATGCTGAAATCCTCAGTCTACATTTCAAAACAATTCATTTTTGTAGCACATTGTTCTTTTGGAAATACAAGTCATCAAAATTTGTATTACCGTTTTGTTTAGTAGTTTGATGTCATTTTTCCTCACTCACTGTGAGGTCCAGAGAGGAAGAATTGAGGCTTTTTTTTTTAACATTGTAAACACCAAAAATTAGAAGGCTATAGTGGGCACTTAAGAAATGTTTGTGGAATTAACTGAAGAATAAATGAATGAGTGAGTTAAGAGGACGACTTCTGCTCTGAAAGAATGCTAAATATATTTTTGTTTATTGTTTGGTTAGTTGTAGTCCTATCAATACCTGGAAATGGTTGTTGAATTCTAGTCCCAGAAGAATGCTTTAACTAGGAACGAGGGAAATTTTGATACTATGTTCTGTAATCTTATTTCACATCACTGATCTTAACAACTTGAGAAAATCATAAACCACATATTCTCAAATCCTCCCAGAATTTGCCCAAAGACTATTAAGACAGTAACTAAAAATAATAAGATACCCTTTTTAGGACAACTCAACACTTAAATAAAGCCGTATTAATAACATAGAAAAATTAAGAAATAAGGAGGCATCATAATACAAATTACTATATTATAATCTCTCATATTTGCCAGTTTCTGAAATATAACAGATATTCTCACTCCTTCAAAGCAGGCATTCAAAAGAACTCTTCACAATGCTGGTTTGATTGACTCCATTATCAAAATAAAGGAAGAAAAACAGGCAAAAATCTGTGTTGCTCTTTGTGTAAAAAATAAATTCTTACACTCACCTGAGCAAGTCCAGCCTCAGCTGGTTCCTCAATCTTCTATGGGCAAAATATCTGCCTCATCCATTTATGACCAATCGTCTCACTTTAACAAGGTATAAGTTGTGCTTTTTGTATCCTCAGCATAATGTCAACTTTGATCAAGGTCTAGGCCTAACAAAACATTTTTTAAAGGCAGATCTAATCATGTTACTTACCTGCTTAGTGGCCTATAATTGTTTTTGATTGTTCATAGAAGTCCTAAATCTTTAACAAGGTGCTGCCCAAGCAGCTCCCTATGTTTTTAATGTGATTTAACACTGCTCAGCCTTTACTCAAAGCATCGCAGCTGAGTTTGCTCAGCTCTGTTAGCGTGCAAAACTGTTTCCTTCCTCTGGCTTTCACCTAGATTGTCCTTTCTGCCCACAGCTCTGCCTCCTCCACTTCATAGCCACACCAGATCAACATCTATTGGCCCTTGAGATCCAGTTTAAATTCATTCACAAATGTTTTTTGAGAAAATATCCTACACCAAAAACTATTTTAGGCTTTGCAGAGCTAGACAGTAATAAAATGAACAATCCCAACATAAACAGAAAATAATCAGGGATGATAACTGTAATGCAGATAATTTTAAAAGGGAGATGGCATGATGTGATGGCTTTTCTTAGACTGGATGAACGTGGATGATCTGTCTGAGAAGATGACATTTAAACCAAAATCAGAAGGATGAAGAACTGGCCCCACAAAGATCTGGGGTAGAGAAAGCACCAGGCATATAATGACTGAAATGGGAGAAAGTTTGGTGTGTATGAAGAATAAATGATAGCTGGAACACAGAGGAAGGGTGTTTTGAGATGAACTAAGAAATGCAGGCCAGGACCACTTCATGTGGGTTTTTGCCAGACAAGGCAAGGATGAAGTTTGAATTTTGTGGTAAGTGAATAACGGGAAACCACTAGAGGAGGTTAAGCAGAGAAGCGAGTTGTTATAATTTATATTTTAAAAAGATAATTTCACTGATTTGAATCTAGAGTTTTAGAAAACCTACAAAAATTAAGAGTTTTTACTTGATCATCCAGATAGATAAGGCCAATGCCATCAGTGCAGTGTTGCATTAAGGGAACTTAGAATCCTGGCTCCACCACTGAATGCTGTTTGGACTGTGTGACTGTAGCTACATTAGTTAGCCTCCACACTCATTTGTTTCTGCACTTATGAAATCTGGAAACTAATAATCCTACCTCATAGAGTTGTGAGAATTTAATAATACAATCTATGTGAACTGCTTAAAACAATTTTTGGAATATAAGTCTTCAATGAATGTGGCCACTATTACTATTGCTGTTGTTGCAATGATTATTAGGTTATTATTGACTTCTACAAGTAGGTTATAATATTATAATAATTATAATTAGGTATAATTATTATATTTGATAATTATAGTTATATATAATTATTTAAAATTTAAATATAATATTCAATTATTGATTATATTATAATATTTATTATGAGATAATATTTATAAATTTGTAAATATATTTAATTAACTATTATGATTAATTATTATGATATAATATAAATTAAGGATTTTCACAATATCCTTAATAACTAACAGAATGACATAATAATATCATAGCCTAGTCATGGAAGTCAATAAAAATAGGAGAGCTGAGAAATTCAACATATTTCAGCCATGCTAAATTTGAGATATTCATTAGACATCTACTTGGAGGGGTTGATATGCAGAAGTATATGAAAGGCTGGAGTTCTGAGGAAGGGTTAGTCTTGAGATACAGTTTTGAAAAGTCACTTCTATAGAGATGGTATTTAAAGCAATGCACAGGGTTCCTTAAGGAGTATCACAGAGAGAGAAGGAAAGAGAGCCAATAATTACACTTAATGGCACAACATTTAGAGGTCAGGGTAGGAGAGCAGGAGTCAGCAGAGGAGACTGAGATGAAGCAGTCAGGGAGGTGGAAGGAAAATCCTGGGTGATACCATGAAACAAGCAGGCCAAAAAGGGAATGGTTAACTGTGTCCTGTGCTAGACAGTGAACATACAAGATAAAAACAGAGAGGTGACTAATGGAGTTGGCAATCTAGAGGTCTTTGGGAATCCTGACAAGGTCTTTCTCAGTAGAGTATAAGAAATGGAAACTTGAATGTCATCTCCTAAGGGAAACTGTTCTGTGTTTCTAAAATAAAGTAGCTCCCTTCTAATTGCACTATTTCTCTAGAATTTATATAGGTAATTGCTAAGAAAATTAACTTTGCATTCAATCATTATCTATGTAAAGTATATAATTTGTTATTCATTTATTTTCTACCTTCCCTTCAGATTATGAGACTGATGCGCTGCCTACTGTGCTAAGGAGGCAACTTATTTTCTACCTTCCCTAAAGCTAGTAATCTACTGAAAGCAAGGATCACATATATCTTATTTTCCACAATATCCTTAATAGCTAACAGAATAACATACAAAGGATTGCTAAATTCACAGAGAATAAGGGAATAAATGGCTGAACAAATAAATGAGTGAGTTACCTAAAACACACCATTTTTCTTCTTTTAACTAACATCCACAGTAATTGACATGCTTACTTTCAGATTTTTCTAGGTTTTAGGCATAAATAAATACTTGTTTTTACTGCAGGCCACCTGAAACCATTTTGGAGGGAGTAGGGGAATAAAAATAATGAATAGACAGTCAATTTTGCAAAATATCATTACCTATCTAAAGTTGTCCCCAACACCCATCACCAAAGGACAAATACTTTCTCTATTCCAGAAGCTCATTTTAGCACTCAATCTAAAATTGATTACCATCTAGCCCTTATTAAGGCCCAGTTGACATAACATATTTGAGAGAAAAAATCTATGGATCAAGTAAACCATCCTTTGCTCTAAATTGGAGTTTAGTTCTATCCTATTATAAGTGAAATCACCAAATACCTTACCTAGATTGCATTTGGTTAGCTCTTTGCTAAAATGACATTATAGAAGTTATGAGCATTTATTATTATGTCTTTGGCTTTTACAGAAGGTTACTATAAATAATCATATACTGAGAATATTTTTGCATCTTATAACAACATGAAGACTATCACACAATTCCTATATTGTCCCATATTCCAAATATAAGCAATACAACCCATATGATAAATTTCTCTGTAGCACAATGTAAGGAAAACTATTATTTGTGTATTTTTGTGGTTAATTTGTTTGTTTTCTTCATGTGATTTTAATTATGAAATTTAATCCATGATATTTTACTGTGCTTCTAGAAAACTAGGATATGCATCTATGTCCAACTGTTGTACATATTCATCACCTAACTTTCTGTATTCTCTTCTCTAAGTATTACTACTCAAATATGATTTTACCAATCTATTTATTTCTGTGCGTTGTCACAAATTACTTCTTTTTCAAATTTGTACGAATAAATGAAAATAAAAATAAAGATTGTCTTTCTCCCTTTCCTTCATTTAATACCAAGGATAATCCACTCTTCGTAGCCTTCCACAGGTACAACCAATTCCATGACAACAGTCTGGACTCTATAGAAAAACTGACTCCTCCTTTTATCTCTCAAGAACACATTTGGATGTGTTGTAGAACATTATCATCATATAAAATTTAACATTTGTTTAAATATTACTCTTAAATATATAATCACACCTGAAGTTTTTTGTTTGTTTTGGAGTTTGAGGCCTTTGGTTTTTGGGGATTCTTTTAAAGAGCCAGACAGAAACAAAAACGATGTAATACACAGGAGTAACAATGACAAAACATTGTACCACTTGAGGGATTAATATGCTTTTCTGTTTAAATCATGATCAATACAAGGGCTTTAGCAAATTTCCTTGCTCCTAGGCTGATCAGATTCAAATATAAATATCAATTACTATATCCTTATTAATCCATCAGATATCTTACCCTTCTTTCCTTTTCTCTTGTTCTGTTTTCTTTTTATATATCGAGTGAATCTGTTCATATAGATCAATTAATAAACCCATATTTATAAATATAAGTAGAATATCAATTGTTATTCTCTACTGTTTCTCTCAACTATATCAAAAGCTCTTTAAAGATAAAAACTATATTATCTTCACTTTTATCCCTCAGAAAAGGTGTATACTGCTGAAAACAAGTGTTATTGATTTGATAACTGACCACACCAAAGTTATATGTGTGTGTGTGTGTGTGTGTGTCTGTGTGTATAGAGATGGTGTGTGTCTGTGTGTTCAACTGATCCTTCCGCCTCAGCCTCTTGTGCAGCCAGAAATACAAGCACGTGCCACTACACCTGGCTAATTTTTTGAAATTTTTTTGTAGAGACATGATCTTGCCACTTTGCCCAGACTGGTCTTGAACTCCTAGACTCAAGTGATCCTATTGCCTCAGCCTTCCAAAGTGCTGAGACTATAGGCGTGCACCACCACACCTGGCATAAAGTTATAGTTATTGTTGCTGTTTATCTAATAATATTTGAATCATTATTATTGCATAGTCTAAGTTTAAGAATAAAAAAATTTCATTAACCATATCTAATAGAATAAAAATAAGTTAAGGTGTTCATTAAAATGTATATGAAGTAAAGTTAACAAAAGTTTGTTTTAAATAATTTAGTGCCACATAGAATTATAAAGTAAACTAAATACAAATAGATGAGCTAGCACTTTAAATTATTTTTTTATGGATGGGTGGTGTAAACATTCAGTTACTAAATATTTAATTAGATGCTTTTCCAAAAATGGGCCAAATTTCCAGATAGATATCGGTACTTCTAAAATATTTAAAACTTTTTTTTTATAAAATAAATCACATGGGCCAGAATTGTGGATTGCATGATTGCCTCCAAGATATTTATGTCAAGATAAAAGTAAATGATTATATTTCCACCAAATTACAATCTTGTTTGCCCAAGTTAGATCGTCACAGGGGCATTAAAATTTTTCTTTTACTTCAAAAGTAATTTATAGATTTATTCTAAATTTAAATAAGTGGTTGAAATATTTTAATGATAAATTACTTAACATATTTTTCATTTTTTAGATTTGTCAATATTATCATTTAAATAATTCTATTTTGAAAAATGTTTAGTGCACAACATCTCATCTAACAGTGATTTATTTTATACTCTTTTTCAATTCTTGCTCATAAAAACATGTTTAGTTATAATCAGAGCATTTAATTTTGATTATTTCCCTTCTTTAAGAACACATCAAGTATTTCTCCCTACATTTTTGTCTTTCTTTTTTTATTTTTGAGATGAAGTTTCACTCTTGTCACCCAGGCTGGAGTGCACTGGCACGATCTTGGCTCACTGCAGTCTCAGCCTCTCAGGTTCAAGTGATGATTCTACTGCCTTAGGCTCCAGAGCAGCTAGGATTACAGGCACCCACCACCAGGCCCAGCTAATTTTCGGATTTTTAGTAGGGACGAGGTTTCACTATTTGGCCAGGCTGGTCTTGAACTTCTGACCTCTATCCACCCTCCGAGGAGGCCATCCACCCCCCTCAGCCTCCCAAAGTGCTAGATTGTAGGCATGAGCCACCACGCCTGGCCATTTCTCCCTACATTTCTAAGATGATTATAAGCCATACACTAGAATGTTAAAAAAAATACCCTACTAACAATAATTTTAAACATATTTAAGGACTATGTAACAATGTATTAAGTAATAGATGCTGAAGAAAGCAAATATGGAAAGTTTATGTCAAAACTGGCTGAGGAAGAAGAATGTATATAGTCAAAAGTGAAAGAAAAGTTAAACAGTGTATAAGAAATGTGAGACTAAGTAGTAGGAGGTCACTAGGAGCTCTAACACGAAACTGGGGAGTGAGGTTAGCAGGCAGAGTCCTACATTCCCTTCCTTCTTTGTCAGTCTTATTGGCCATGTTTCCCATCATCTTCAATAGCATTTCCAGGCTGGGGGTAAATCATATACAACACAGTAAGCGTGATATTCTATGTTACCACTCCAAAGGAAGCCATAAAAGGGTGTTAGTAGAAGAACTGATTCTGCCCTGTTAGTAGCTGCTTCTGAGGAATGGTGGAGATTTTTTTTTCTTCTATTCCATTTCTACTTTGCAATAAACAAATTTTTTAACATGAAATCTTTAAACTGAAAAATTGGCTGCTATATAGCTGTATGAATTTTCTAACTGAAACATTATCACATCTCTACTCACCACTAAAAGCAAAGAGCAAAAAACAAAACTTGTAATACGATTCCCCACCACCTCCGCTTGGTGAGTTCAAATCAACACAAATTGCACTACCTGTTCCAAACATCCTGACTGTTCCAGCCAGTCATCTCAAAGCAATGATCTTGTAATTACCCAATTTGTCCATTCGACCCCTAAATCTATTTCTTTCACACTAAAATGTCTGAATGAAAACACAGCTCAGGATTTCCTCTTATGTGGGATCATGTCTTATTTCCTACTTAATTTGCAGCATTCAAGTGCAAATTAGACAGCAATAGTCTTGGATCCCACACCCAAGATTACTTGTTAGACAAATTATTCACAACATCAGTCTCAAAAGTCTACAGTCTTTATTGTTGCAGCTCTCCTGTCAGATGAGCTGTTGATCTTGCTGTGGTGCACCACTCATGCAAAGTATGCTGAAACAAATGTTCTGATACTTTCTTTCTTATGAAGATATCTAAAAACATTTTTACAATACCCAACATATATTTTCGGAGAAAAGTGACCAGAAGACATCGGTTCTAGAGCTAATGTCTTAATGTCTACCTAAAAAATGTTTCACAGAGTTTGTACTTTGTCATGTTGAGAGGAGGCCTATCAAGGACAGCCTTTGGCTTATTATCAGTGTATAATGTGTTTAAGAGACATAAAGGAGATAACTAAATGTTACATCCTGGGGTACAGTAGAGTCAGAACAAATATTTAACACTGGGAAATCATAATTCAATAACATCAACACTGTCTGCTGTCTGCTACTATCTAAACCAAGTGATTGATTGAGTTCTTTATATTTTAGCCAGTTAATCCATTGCCTTGCAATCCAATCCTTCACAGTGTGGCATTAAAATGGGTATGGGCATGAATATGGGTCTAAAATGGGTTGAAGTCAAGTCCTTATCAGTTCTGAATACATAAAAAGAAAAAGAATGAGTAGAGTTTATATTAACATAACAACAAAGTTCATTTTATGAAATCTTGCTTTATATAAATACAACCAATAACAGAAAGAGGCAAAAAAAAGCTGTGGCCAAAGTATTTTTAAACTAAAATAAATATATATAACTAACTGGATGTTTAAGTCCTTAAAAACACTGTTACAATAATTTAGCATTTCAACCTAAATTTTGATTCTGCAAACTGGCCACTGCTCAGAATTTTCAACTTGAAAAATTAGAAAAATATAAAAATAATAATCAACAAAAACAACTGCGCTCTGAACAATACTACAATTAAAATTCAATGCATTAAAATATTAAAAACCCTCCTTCACATTGTTCCATAGGAAACAAATGACAACATTAAGATTTAAGAATTCAAGATTTAAGATTCAAGAATTATTATGAGCAATTATTTGTATGTCTTCGAATACACAGAGTTTTCATTGGTGGAAAGACACTTATCCCAACCCACAGAAATCATATGAACATTTGAAACAGTGGATGATTAGAGGAACTAATGTGTACTTGATCAATGCTACAGAAATATGTTATACCTACATTGACGAAGTGCATCTATCGTCATCCACCACACTCCAAATTTTCAGAAAAGCAAACTAGAAAATGACTGAAACTTAACTTTCACATTGGTAAAATGTCACCTTCCCTCAGACCATAAACTTGATTCACAGAAGTTATTCTACATTTTAAAATATTTTGTGATAAGCATAAACACAGAATTATGATTACATAGGAGTTAGGATAACACTCAAGAGGAAAAAATTCTGATTCTCAACATGGATAAAATATATGATACTACCAATTATTATAAAAGGGAATATAACTCAAATTCCTTTTTTTCAGAATATTTTAGATAATAATATGAAAGGGTCAGGTGCTTTGTTGTGTATAAACAAATTTATAATTTATACTATTTAAGTATATAGTAGTATATGATAAGATTTGGAGAACAATTAAAATTAAAAAGTTAAATATTTTGTGGCTGCATTGTGGTCTTTTAGCAAATTCTGTTAATTAAGTATACTATAGATGAAGTTTTATTAAATCATACAGTAACTTTACTCCTTAAAGGGTGGTAATACTATAACAAATAAACGTATACTAGAATGGCAAGTTCATCTCTTTTTTTTTGTTTGTTTTGAGATGGAGTCTTGCTCTGTCGCTCAGGCTGGAGTGCAGTGGCGCAATCTTGGTTCACTGCAACCTCTGCCTCCTGGGTTCAAGCGATTCTCCTGCCTCAGCCTCCCAAGTAGCTAGGATAACAAGCATGCACCACCATGCCCGGCTAAGTTTTGTATTTTTAGTAGGACAGGGTTTCACAATGTTGGCCAGGCTGGTCTCAAATGCCTGACCTCATGATCTGCCCGCCTCGGCCTCTCAAAATGTTGAGATTACAGGCGTGAGCCACTGAGCCTGGCCAAAAGTTTATTTCTTAAAAACTGGCTATTGCATAAGATAACATGTCTATTTCAGAGTATCTAAGTTATTTTACAAATAATATTTCTCTATACTTTTTATCAAAGCTAGAAATCTCCACCTTGACTTTATTTTATCATTCTTTTGGCAAGAGTATACATTATTGAACTGAACTCTTTGTTACTTTATGAAATCAATGTTTTTTCAAATTAAATAATTCGATCAGAATACATTCATAAAAATATTACTCATTATTATGGAACCAAAATAACAACAACAACACCAAAGAAACCTCCATCAAAGTGCCAAACAATCATTCCCAAAAGCCAGTCCCTGTACATACTCTAGAAGAGAATGTAAACTTAAATCTTAGCTCACGGCAAACTTCAGACAATTTTATAGCATTGTAAACAGAAAAGCAGAAGAAGGAAATATTTGTTCAAAGATAAACTCCTCTTTAATAAGGCCCTACCATTCTGCCTCTCATAGTTTTATAAACCAGGAAGTACATTCCATGACAACATGAATAATTTCATTACCTTTTAGTTTTACATCTTAAAATCAACCTATAGAATTCACTGAAACTATAAAAAAATTGGTTTCAAAAAAGTCAACAAGCATTTTAAAAAATGGGTGAAACAAAGCAAAGCAGAACAAAACAAGTCAAAACAAAACTATCACACACTTCATGGATTCATGGTGAAAATGAAAGAGACTTCTTACCAAGTACCCCAAGTCGATAGTTGACTGTGATGACGATCACATTGCCATAACTTGCCAAGACACTCCCATCATATAAATTTCCAGTACCTTCCATATATGAGCCACCATGGATATACACCATCACTGGTTTGGGACCCCCACTGTCCCGAATATCTGGAAAACAAATGGTTGGCAATTGTTCTTATCTTCAAAAATAACACACAATGAAGCAGAGAATACATTTTCCATTTTAGAGAAAAGAGGGCATAATTCCAATATGGTTCTTAAACTGCTGTTTTTATTAAAGTGTTTCTTAAGCAACTCATATGAAAAGCTATTGTAGAAACGAGCAATAGGCATCCATCGTTTTCTATCAAAATTTTATTTACAAGTTGTCAACTGACTTACGAAACTTAGACAAATTAAAATTAGATGTGAATTTTAGTGCATTTTGATTAATTCCTTAAGTGACAGTAAAATAAGGAGAAATAGAGTGGCAATGACTCTCAGGACCACTTTTTAAAAATGTTGTAGATCTCACATGACATTTATGAACAATAAACTAAAGACAATGGTATTGTAGCTATCGTGAGTAAAATAATCTGTTCATCCTTTCTTACGTACTGTAAAGCTTTGTATCAAATACAACATGATTACATCAAGTCATGTATGCTGCAATTTGTGAACATAATTATAGTCCTGTGTTATGCAAGATGTTTCATTTAACTACCTAAGTAATGTCAGATGAATGTTTAGGCAGTAAAGTCATGTACATCTGTGCTCTTGTTGCATTTAGGGAAATGTCATTTGAATAATATTTTTTTAGAAAATTTAGGACATCCACTATTTACAGCTCCCCTTACCCTTTGGAAGAAGAGAACAGACAAATATTTTCTCACTTCTTTGTGTAGCTAATATACTCTTCTTCTTCTTCTTCTTCCCACTTTGGCTCTATGTTTTATCATGTGGACATGAGATGGGATAGAGCTAAGTTCAAGTGTAAAGTTCAAAATTTATGGTTAAAGTGATTTCTACAGCTCTGAATTTTATTAAATATATTTTCTTTTCTCATACTTTTCGTCAATGGTGTAATTTTTTAAAAGGATCTAGAAATAATATATAAAGGAAACATAAGGTAACTTTAATCAGTGTGAAAAACGCACTGATTTCTGTAGATAAGCCAAACTGTGTATCAGCAGTTTCATCTATATATTATATAGACTGAAATATTTGAAATATTATATGTATGCACATATATATATGGCTCTGAATACATACAGAAAGAAAGAATTACTATTATATAGTAACCCATGATCTCTTATACCCACAATTTAAAAAATTATACCAAATGTATTACCCTTTTTATGCCAAAATTAAAAAAGTATAATTTAATAGTACGGTTTTGTTCCTTTGCTTTTGACATTTTTATCAAATTTAATTCTCCTACATCCTAATAATTGAGGTGCCAGTTTTCAGAATAGACTAATAGAATACAAATTTATTGAAAGAACTGGTGATTACTTAAGAGATTGCTTTGCATTTTTTGTAAAAAAGAATGTGTAATGTAAATGCCTTGATTTCTAATGAAGAATCATTTTAGTATCATTTAGTATCAAGAATTGCAGCTCAGCTTGGTTGACCAGATTTTTGAGCTCAGGAAATGGGTCACTGCAGAACTTACAGACTTTTTAAAAAAATTATTTTAAATTTGACTTAATACCAGTGTATAAACTTACTAGTTTCCTTCTAGTCCCCCAAAGGTGTATTTGAGAAGAATGTCTTGTTTTTAAGTAGAGAAGGAAGGATACTTTGACATAGGAACCCTTCACTAAACATAGACACATTTAAGAGGAAAAAATCTGAATTTATTTTCTCCTTCAAACCTTGGGAGAAAAAAACAGTATTTGTTCATTTATAAAGATCTGGGGGCTTGTGGAGATGATAGACTTACACAGAGAAAGTAATCCTTTTGAAATTGTTAAACTATGCACCTTAAATGCCTGTTTGCTACATACAGTTTCAGCTTCTTATTTTTCTAGTGTGGCTGGCATTGAAGAAGCAATAATAAATTATTAAACTGAAATCATTAACTGACTGTTCACAGCAGACACTGTACTCTGCTAATTGTATGCTTGGAGGTAGCACAGAGGGAGGCTGTTTCAGAATTCTTCTTTAATTAAAATTACATAGAATTACAACGCACCAACTGTGAACAGTAATGAAATCTTGGTAGAACCATTCTGTTCACCTGGAAAACAATACAGGCACACATTGAGAAGATCCACCATGTTTTATATTTAATAACAGAATTAAGTGGACATTGTCAGAAAACACTGAAAATATGACAATAGATTCTAGAAGCTATTTTGAGTGGTATCTCTTTATTTTTCTTTGAAAATTAGACTTTAAAGGATTACTGATTGTTTGGGTTAATCATAATTTTTAATTTGCCTTTACAAACTTTTCAAATTTAAGCCTTGTCTAATAACTTAATATATTGATTTTTTTTTCCATAAAGTTCTCTAGGATTCTTATGCTGTGTTCTGATAAAATATTTTTCACTTGAAGTAACCCTGAGATTTATGTTACAAAAAAGGATTATTAGGTTAGTGCCAAAGTAATTGCAGTACTTACTGAAACAGGTAAAATTCTTGGACATAATCTTAATATTGCTAACAAAGTTTGAGAAACCATAGAAACTTTAGACATTTTTTGTTACAGAAAAAAATGGAAGTCTTTAATAGTGCATTGTCAGAGTGGTCCATCTCAGGCTTTATTTTAATTTTATTTTTATTTTTGAGACAGAGTTTTGCTCTTTTCACCCAGGCTAGAGGGCAGTGGCATGATCTCAGTTCACTGCAACCTCCACCTCCTGTGTTCAAGCGATTCTCTTTTCTCAGCCTCCCTAGTAGCTGGGATTATAGGCACATACCACCATGCTGGGCTAATTTTATATTTTTAGTAGAGATGGGGTTTCACCATATTGGCCAGGCTGGTCTTGAACTCCTGACCTCAGGTGATCTGCCCTCCTTGGCCTTCCAAAGTGTTGAGATTACAGGAGTGATCCAGCCTTCCAAAGTGCTGAGATTACAGGAGTGAGCCACCATGCCTGGCCAGGCTTTACTTTTTATAATGTTTTATTATAAATTTTTATCTTATGCTTAACTTTTATGCTTAGTTTATAGAGTTTTAAAAAATGTAAATAGCAAATATAAAGAGTTTCAATTATAATTATTTCTTTGTTTTTAGAAAGAACCAGACTCTTTATAAATAAAACTAATATATTAGATAGACTACCATTGAATACCATCTGCTAATTCCATCATTTTAATAATAATGTTGAGGGGGGCATTTATATTCTGTGAAAATACATCAAATGCAGCTTATTAATTTATAATTAAATTTTAGAGTGAAGTTGTCTCTTTAAATCCTGTTACATATTTAACTACCTATAAATATGGTGGAATTTGTGAACTATGGATTTTCACTTAAGATTTTTACTTTGCCTAAACAGCATCTACTGACTTTACTAAAATCATAAGAACCCTCTCAGATATTTTTAAATACTAACTCAGTTCCAGTAAAAGTACAAATGCTTGTCAGGAATGTTTACATATTCTGTTATTTGCAATGGTTTTAAGCCTTTGTAAACACAAACACTTAAATCAAGTTCTTCAAGTTTAAAAAAAAAATGTTTGGAATCTGAGTAAACACCTTGATTTAAAATTTTAGTACCTATTTTGTCTTTCTTATAAACCAAAACCTTAAGTCAAGGTAGCAAGTTTCAATAGATCCCAAGCAGTTAATGGGGATTTATTTGTGTCTGACAACCAGGATTTGAAATCAGTTTCCATTAATGATCCTAGTGAATAATTATTAGTGATATAATCATTAAATACGTTTACTGTTTTTTTTTTCTTCTTAAAGGACTCATGAAGTATTTAAATGCCCATATTTTAGAGTTTTTAGGATTAACAGTTTTACAATTGTAAAGTATTGCCTCAATTAAATCGTTCTCTGTTATAAAAAATACATTTCAAGGCAGACTTTTGTGCCTCCCACTCATTTTTATGAACCTCAAGTTATCATTCAGAATAATTGAATTAATATACAGAAATGTTGGCTGAATTTCTGCTCATTAAACTGGACATAACAGAATTCAAGATGTATTTTTAGTTTAAAAATATTCAAAATCTACAAAAAAATTCTTAAAATAAAATATATAGGATATAAAATTGCATTGAAATATGTATGTATATTTGAGACACAATCTCGCTCTGTCGCCCAGGCTGGAGTGCAGTGGACCAATCTCGGCCCACAGCAACCTCCGCCTCCCAGGTTCAAGTGATTCTCGTGCCTCAGCCTCCCACGTAGCTGGGATTATAGGTGCTCACCACCATGCAGAGTAATTTTTTTTTCTATTTTTAGTAGAGATAGGGTTTCACCATGTTGGACAGGCTGGTCTCAAACTCCTGACCTCAGGTGATCTGTCCGCCTTGACCTCCCAAAGTGCTGGGATTACAGGCATGAGCCACACGCCAGGCCTAAATATTATAAAGTTAATGTGAAGGTATTCTAAGCACCATTAAAATTTTTTAAAATACTTCTTAAATTTCTTAAATAAGTTGGTAGAAATCTGGGATGTTACTTCGAACCATTTTTGGCACTTCAGATTAGTTTTGTTTTTAACTATGAAATTGTCTTAAAGATATACAATTCTGCTGGGCATGGTGTCTCAGGCCTGTAATCCCAGCACTTTGCAAGGCTGAGGCCAGTGGATCACCTGAAGTCAGGAGTTCGAGATTAGCCTGGCCAACATGGTGAAACACCGTCTGTACTAAAAATACAAAAATCAGCCAGGCATGGTGGCAGGCGCCTATAATTCCAACTACTCAGATGGCTGAGGCAGGAGAATCACTTAAACCCAGGGGGTGGAGGCTGCAGTGAGCTGAGATTGCGTCACTGCCCTCCAGCCTGGGAGACAGAGCAAGACTCCATCTCAAAAAAATAAAAATTAATTAATTAATTAAATAAAAATAAAAAATATACAATTCTTTTGGTTGTTATAAAACTTAAATGAAAAATGATATAATTGTGTTTGACCAAATATGGCAAAAGAGGGACAGCAGGGTTACAAACAAGCATTAGAAGTAAAGAATAGTGCTCCATAAAGAAGCCTTCCATCAGAGTAAGTGAATGGAGGGCAATCCCCAGCAATATGACAGGTGGCCTCACAATTCAGTGGCTGAGATTGTGAGGACCTGAAATCAAGCATAGGTGGAGGGGAACTGGGAAGTAATGGGGAATTTCACATAAGGAATCTGATGACTTGACTTCTGACCGATGTAAATGAAGTTACTTATCAAGTCGTTCATATTTGTTGCTTTATGTCCAGTGATGTTGAGTCAACATTTGGAATAAATTCAATGTAAATACTGAGCACAATTTTTATTCACAGCCACATCTACAAAATAGTAATTACAAAATTGAGTTAAAAATGCTCAGGCATTTCTATAAAAGGTTTCTTTTCCCCTGAAGGATATCTGAATTCATCTTTCTCATCTTCAAAACAATTATCCAAAACAACGCAGAGGAAGAGACCAAACTGGAATTGACTGCTTTGACAGTCTACGCTTTTGAGTATTTAAAAATATTTATTGATTCGATAACTGTTGTGGCTGAATGGTTTAGTACTTGACCTGAATACTACCTGACATTTTAATAGGGCTTTAGGATATTTTAAACGACTATCTTAAAATGTTAAATGTGCTTCAAAACATCGCTATAAAATAGATTCAGGTTTACATGGCCTAGCTATGGTCACTCAGACTTATCTATTCTCAATAGGTAAATGCCTTACTTAATGCTGTTTAAACAAAAGGAAAAATATCACATTAAATCGGCAATCAAAATATTTTTATAATAGGAAAGTGATGTATTTTAACCTTTTGCCTAAATTGGGAAAAATCTGACGTTTACAAAGATACACACGAAGTCCTATAGGCGTTCAGTATTATTTAGATAACAAATTCTAAGAGTTAAGGATTTTCAAGGGGTTCAACAAGTCCCAAAGCCTGAAAGTGGAAGTAGTTTTCTTTAGAGCTTTTGGAAACAGCAGTTCATGTTCTATAACGTTAAAAAAAAAAAAATGTCCTGAATGTTCGAATGCATCAAATTTTGAATAGCGTTTTTGAAAAATCAGAATTTGCATCTTGATACTGTAAATTATTTTTAGCTATTTAACATTCAGAATAATAACTCTTGGACAGCAATAATGATTTATTTCAAATATTAATGACTGCTTTGTGTTTAATCTTTAATCCACTGCTGAGGTTCGTGGTAAATGAATATTTAATCAAATGTCATACACTTCATTTAATCAAAATAATTCTTAAATATTTAAAAAATATTGACACCAAATATAGTTTTTAAGCTCTCAATATTCCACCTCTGTAATTTAATTCTATGTTGTTAAGGAGTTTATTAAATGTACATATGTCAATGAAAACACTGCAAATTTTTTAGTAAAAATTTATTTACCCGTAGTTCCCTTGTAACTCATGGACCAAACACTTGTGCTGGACTAGTTGTAGATTATTTTAGTTTGTAAAGCTTGTCTTACCACATTTTTATTATCATTATGAGATTTAATTTCTAGGTTTCTGGCAATTATTTGAAACCTGGGATTACAAAATATGATAAAATAAACAAACAAAAAACATAAGCTTTAATCCTGATTGGAACGAAAAAAGATGAGCTCACTTTAATACCATGTAAAGGTACAGTGAAATCAGAAATGTCAAGTCAGTCTAGCTAGTGAGTTCATAGGTTTATAGAGTAAATCAGAATTGTATGTCAAATGAAAGTTGTAAGGAGGCAATTTTGGTATCAATGAAGTAGAAAATATTCTATTGCTTATAATTGCAATGCTTTGAAAATTAGAATATTTTATTTGACAATCTGGAAATTACGTCTCTTTGAAATTAAAGGATATTCATTTAATCTTATCTAAGAAAATAGCTACAAACGCTATAAAAAATACTATATGAGTCCAGAGTACTTATGTGGTTGTAAAACGTTTAATACAGTATTCTAAATAGTTGTAATGCCTTTTCTTATGTGTATAATTTAATTGCATTTATTTGACATTTAAGTAAATCAACAGAAAACAGTATTTTTTTCATCTAAAATATATTGCTCAAGAAACACTTTATATTAGCTTTGAGCTTGTCCTTCATTTTATTGGGTATGTGTTTTTTAAAAAACAAATATCAAATGTAGAAATGAAACACATTTTAATATTGGGGAAAATATTTACATAGATTAGAAAACATGCAAAATGGGCACAGACTACAAGGGAGAGATTGTTAGTTCAAAGAAGGTGGACAAAATTCAGTCAAAATGTGGGATGAAACATCAAAAGTCAGTTCAAGAAAACAAAAAAAAATGCCCCTCTTTTTAAAACATTTTAATGGTTGGCATCAAAATGTAAAACTTAACATTCATTAAAAAAATTAATACTCTATATTTGTATGTAACAACAAGCAAGAAGACAAAACACATCAAAAACAGGAATTAAAAACAACTCTTCAAAAAAAGACAAGAAGTGAAAAAATAGAAAGGGGTGGAAAAAGTGATTGAGGCCCTTGTCATGCAAATAGATTTGGTGAAAAAAAATACCTTCATCTTCAGCACCGTCATTATCACCTAAATCATCTGTCTGTTTCTTTGTAAGGGGACCTAGGATTGAGAACGGAGAAATGGAGGAAAAAAAAAAAGACAATTCAAGAATAAACAAGACTGAGGGGAAAAAAATAAATACAAATACTAAAATTCTCAAGGATATTTCCAAAAAGCATGGGAAAGTGGTCATATGATAATTGATTACCTATTTTTCTTTAAGAAAAAAACACCCCTTTCCCCAAAATATAGAAGATTTGGTTTGTGAATATATCCAGCATAAAAAAAAATACATTATGGCTTGAATCTCAAGTCATGAGCAAAGAAAATGATTTTTTTAATACTCATGGCAAACAAAAAAGTAAACAGTTTTATTAGCCAAAAGAACTTAATTTATTCAGTGTCTTTTCTAATTTAAATTGGTGGCAACAATGAAAGAGTAGGTCAAAATCATTCTTTGAGACAATAAAATAACCTTAGAGAAGGCTGAGATATGAATATTTTAAGTTTTTCTTTTTCTATTTTCTTCTGGTTTTGTTTTGTAAGAACATTAACATTTGGTTTTTACATATTTTTAATCCATACATTTTTCAAAATTGTGACTTTTTAAAATTACTTGTCATTACACAAATACTTCATGTGTTTTCATTTAAATATTACTTGTGAATTTAAGACGTTTGCAGGCTGCACAAATGTATCACTAGATAGTCTCATCACTTGGCAGAGCAAAGGTTTGATCAGTAGAAGTCAAGGTTTAGCTATTAAGGTAGTTACCGAGTCAGGGCTTATATTTCATAATCAATTTAGTAATATAATGGAATCATGCTTTAGTGCAGTTTCATGCTCAGTATAGTTATTTATAATAGGATCATGTTTGAGGAGAATAATTGTATTAAAACACTGTGAATGTTTAATAAGTGTTTTATAATATTTAACAATGCTAATTTGCAAGAATAAAGGAGCATACCAAAGGGGACATCAAAGGCCATATGAAAGTAATTTTAAGTGTCACATAATTGACATACTCAGCACACAAAAAAGCAAGTGAAGTCCCACATTCTTTTTTCGTTTCCACAACCATTTAATTTGTATGACATTTCATAATCCTCATGCAAAAAGCAATCACTGCAAACACAGGACACTCAAGTTAAAAGACAGCCAATCGCATAGCAGTAAGCAAGAGAATTTTGTCATGCATAAAAGAAGTCATAGAAAAAGGAGGGAAAAACGGACTGAAAGTCATGTACTGATTCCAATAACATAAATAGTAAAGAAGCAGGCATTAAGTCTAAGCACACTTCATAGGCAAGGATTGTTAAACATCTTGAGAAAAATGTCTAAGTCTTTTCGGAAATTACTATTTATTATACTTGTAATTCTAAACTAAATTTACTGCCATAACCCCCAAAGAATGAAAAACACAATCCCAGAAAACAGAAAGGAAAAAATAAGATATAATACAGTTATGTGTCCTCAGCTCAGGTAGACGGCCTTGAAAAATAGTAATAACTGGGCAAAGATCAAAAGGTTGGAAAGGCAGAAATGGATGATGTAATTGAAGGGACCCATTGACTACCTCAACTGAAAGGTCATGATTTCATGGTCATTGCAAACACAGACAGGGAAACTGTAAGCAATAAATTAAGTAATATACTTTTGTAGTCACACCTGCAAGGAATTATTCCGTTAAGAGAAAACCTAGATAAAGCAATAGATTCCATTAATTAACACTCAGTTGCAAGTTCACAGAAATCTACATTTCTTTAACATGACCCTGTTTTAACGCAAAAGGCACCCTTAGGATTATTTGACATTCATGCAACAACATAGCTACGTTTCTGAAAATGATACATATTTTTAAATTTAAACTTTAGAACTGCTGAATCAGAATATTATATTTAAAATATTTCCAATTTCAAAGCACCCTTCAAAATATTAGACTTCAAAAATTCTATTTTCAGGCTTTTCATTTTTCTATAATTTCCTAAAGACTGCAACAGATATATATTTTTCACATTTCTATTTTCTAGGCTGCTATGTAGAAATTATGGTTTTATTTACTGGTTAGCAACACAATTTAAATGCAGTGGCATTTATTGCTGCCAAAACTACTATCTACTTTCCAATTTTAGTTAAATTACTTAATTTGCTTAATTCTTGGCTATATTAAGAAATCATTAATGTGAGCTCAAAATTTTTTTCCTGAATCATTAGTTTGCTAATATTTGGAGGCACGTGTAAAACCTATCACAATTAAATCACTGTCTTCATTTTGCTCAAAGCTTTATAATATCTTTCTCTTCAATGAGTCAGATGGAATTGTCTTTCTTTCCCCACCTAGTGTACCCAAGTCACTTTACATTATTTCTATGGGGAATTATTCAGCTTATATAGCCATTGAGCCAGTGCTTTCTATGTACTTAACATGTGTTTAGAACTGCTAGCTCTTGGACCTACATGGGTTGCAGCAGAAGAGAACTCTTGTCAAAACTTTATCTCCCACTTCTTTGCATGTGGAACATGGTTCTCAGTTGTTGGTTGAGGGCATATGTAGAGAAGTCATGGACAGTATATACAAAGATAGTTTTCCCATGGATGCATGGTTGACGGACCAGTTTTTTTTTGTTTGTTTCTTTTTTTTTTTTTGCTACATTAGTTGTTTTTACCTTCCTTAAGTGTCACGTAATTGACATACTCAGCACACAAAAAAGCAAGTGAAGTCCCACATTCTTTTTTCATTGTGGAAACGAAAACAGAACGTGGGACTTCACTTCTTTTTTCATTGTGGAAAACTGTGTGTCTCTGATGTGAGATAGTAATTGCATGCATATATTATATAGGACATCTTTTATTGTCATAAATCTGAAGAATTGGACACAAATATTAATATTGCTTCAACATCATGGGGATATGATTATCCTGGAGAAAGACTAAGTCTAGTTCTCCCAATATACTTAGTTTATTGATACTAAATAAAACCTTATTATTAGATGATAGCAAGTTTTTCCTATGGTATGTATTACAGCAAAATTTTAGTGAATTGGCATATCTTCATGTTCTTAACATCAAGAATTTTTTACATGTCTGATTTTTTAAGTCTCCCTAGGAAGAAGAGGGTTGGTAACAGTTTTTGGCAAAACTGATTATAAGAAGAAAGAAGACAGATTTCCTTTATCTCTACACCTAAAGGCACTGAGAATAAATATCTACAGAGTCCAGGGCTGCAAACTGAGAAACTCCACATTGGTTTCTCTGAGGAAGCCTCCGTGGAGTAAACATATGGTTGCGGATTACTGCAGCAGATTCCTACATGATCTCAAGATTCCCTCTTCCCGTGCTGGACACAAAACACCACCACTGCCTTGTGCTCCCTTCTTTCCTAGGGCATCTGCCTCTCTAGCTCACTTTCCCTTTATCTAAACTGTTACAACTGATGTCGTCACTGATATTAAAACATTTTAAACAGAAAGAAAATATTGTAAAAGGTAATTGGCATTAATTTTTCATGAAAAGTACATATTCACATTTTAGAAACTGAGTGTTCCTGTAATTGAGCGACATCATTGCCCCAAAGGGTAACACATTTATCCTTCGAACAGAAATAACCGTTATAAACAACATTCCAACCACAGCTTATGCTTCTTTTAAACAACAAATACTGCATTTTCAATAGAAGCAGTTTAAATTGATATCTCAAAGCACCAAAATATAAAGCAAATGAGACCACTAAAGCCAGTGTATAGAAGTGATTTATTCTACCTTGAAACTCTATTGGGTCTGTCTTCCCTGAGGAACACACACATAACTCTCATTAGAGTTAATAGGAAAGTAGACCTCCTGTCATTCTGAAAGGGAGTGAGAATAATTACTATACTTTATATCGCCTACGGGCAATAAATAAATTCAGTGGTGAAACAACAGGACTAAGCAAGGTAAACGGAACTGTTACCCACGAACTTTGAACTCATTTAATTCCAAAATAGTTCCTTTTTGATTAACATGAGCACAATTCAAAGTATGGGTCCTTATAAAGAACGTGCGATGCATTCTCACATTTCAGAATCTGACCACAGAGCCTTTTATTTTTTAAAAAAGGAGCAAAAATATCAGCATTTCTCTGTAGTTAACAGGAGAATAATTATGAGCTCCGAAATAATTGCTATCCACCCATATTAATGCTGCTTTTTATCATTCCTTTTGATGAAGGGCTAATATACTTTGGGTTTCAAATACATTAGAACTGATTATAAATTCCTTCATTATGGGTTCAATTCAGCAGAAATTATCCATACTTTGTGTCACACATATCTGTAAAAGGCAAGTAGGTTGAGGTATTATTAGCTCCTGTCTTAGACAAGCTGGCCATAAGAAATGTGTCCTTCTCAAGGGAACAAGCCTCTGAATTTTTTAGGGTTATTTAGAGCTTCTGGCTCCAATGGTCCCACCATGACAGATGGAAAGCCCTGGCTAGTGACCTTCTTCATTTTCCCTGTCCTCTTGACCCAGCAGTCTTTGAAGTAGACTGATTGTAAAGCATCCCTAAGGCCGTTTCTACAAAATGAGAGAATTTAAGATATTGCCATTGTTGTTCTGGAGCAATTGGAAGCAGGCTAAATATTCTTAAGGATGTATTCTCTTGGAGCAAAATTTAGTTTATAAAACTTGAATCAAGGATATGAAAAATATGTGTATTCCACATGGAGAACAATGCCAGAATTCAATGCATTTTAAGTAACAATAGGATTATATTATTATACATGATTTTTTCAAACTGACAAACGTTAAAACACAGTGGTTTTAAGAAATTAGATATTATGACAGTTGTTGTCATTGGTAAGTTATTGAATTTTACTCATTGAAATTTAGTTAATTTTATATAACTGAAATGAATACATACCTTTTGAGAATACAGAAATGAGTAAAAGTGACTGATTTGGAATCATTCTCACCAATTTGATATTACTACATTTATTCAACAAAAAGTTATCACACTTTTTAAGCTATTGATTCTATTACCAGATATAAAGAAATCATAGTTGAAAAATAACTTTCTTTCTGGAGAATGTTTCAGTTAAAGGGAAATTACATTTTTGAAATTGTCATAAATTTGTATTATGCTAAAATAAAAAGACAATGCAGACCACTCCAATGAGATATTTGAAGTGAATTCTGGAACATCTGATTATTTAAAAAAGAATCCATATCAGTGCAAACCTTGGTGGTGGTGCTCTGTCATTCATGACAATGGTTGTCATTTAGGTGAGCTGCCTATTTAGGCTAATGGCTCCTACGTACACATGTTTTGGAAGGAAACAACTTCCAAGGGTCTGAAAGCAACAGACCTACCCTATGTTTATGTTTGTGTTTGAAGAAAGCATGTAAACACAAAATATATTCCCTCGGACCGTTTTTCAGAGGTAAGAGCACAACTTAAAACGTGATGTTTGAAAAAAATGAGAATCTTATGTTAAAGTCAGAAAAGAGGGAAAGAATTTCTCTCAGATCTGGTACATTGAGAAGAGCTCGTTTGTATTTATTTAAAAAACAGTTTTCCTCCATAAATTACCTTGATTACATAACACTTTGATGTCAAAAGCAATTCCATCTAGAATAAAAATGATAGCATCTGGGGAAGAAAGAATTTAAGCAGATAAAAAGTAAATAAAATAGGCTAACCCCTAACCTAAGCATCAGCACATTTGCAAAGCTCATTATTTTTTTACACTATATTTGTTTGATTTATTTTTTAAATGCAGATGCAGTATTACTACAGCCTGAAGAATCTCAGACTGATGTTCCTTTTATTCTGGAGAAATGCTTCTGTATACTATATAAACCCTTTCCCATTTTGTGAAGACACACTCTCCTTTGTCTTGACTTTCCAAGTATTATCCAGAGTTGCACCCAGAGCAGGAGTCTGGTGAAGACAGAAGTGCCACTAGATATCCAGAGCTATTTCAATGAAGATGGGATTGGGATGGCGTCAATAATCCAACCTCTCTGCCATGGCTTCGGTATTCAGTCATCCAGTCATTTAACAAATATATGGCACATTAGGTACCAAGGATACATGGGGGAGCAAAACAGGCAGGACCACTGTACTCATGAAAATTAGATCTCAGCAAAGAAAGACACATGAAGCAAATAATCGTACACATATACTTGTACATTGCGATAAGTGTCAAGGAAAAATTCTTGGTGCCATGAGATGTTATACAAGGTGACCTGGCTGAGTCTGGGAAGTCTTCAGTGACTAGGTGCAACATGGCCTGCAGGCTGAAAGCTGAGTAGACACCAGGCAGGCAAAGGGCTGAGTATGAGGAGTTAGGGTGGAAAAAAGATTTAAGGCCAAAAAAAACAGCACATAGAAAGACCCCCAAATGAGAGGAAGCCTGGAGGTCAGTGTGGGTGGCATACAAGGTGTAGAAAAGTGAGTTGTGGGTGATGAGGACGAACAGCCAGACGAGCATCAACTGGAGCCCGCAGCCCCTTCAGCTGGAGGATTTTTGTCTTAATCTTGAAAGCAATGGAAACCATTTACAGGGTTTAAGCACACACTGATAAACCCTGTCCTATCTGAGTCTTAAACAGAAGAATCAAAAAGAGGCAAAATCATTCTCAGAAATATGACGGGGAATATTTTATACAGAAGCCTGCATTATGTTCTCATCAGACAAGAATAGCTTTATGGAAGTGAAATTAGAGGATGAAAAAGCAGCTCTAAGGTCTTATTCCATTTGTGTTTGCAAGTAAAATGAATGTCACCAAAAAGTAAAATTCAAGACTCTAGAGCTTCTGAAATTTTATAAATATTTCTAAAGTTTTGATTAAATATGTATTTAAAGTTAAATTCACTTTGCCTGAGAATTAACATATTTTAGTTAATCTTAAATTCATACAAAGATAGAATATTCTGCAACAATTTCTACTTGGATGTCTCACTGACATCTCAGTACAACAAGAATGACCATCATCTCCAGCTTCGAAGCCAGGTTTCCCTCCAGCATAGGTCTTGCTTCCAGAGGTGTAACCCTTCCCTCTGTTTCTAAACTCTAAATCTAGAGATAATATTTAACTATTCCCTTTCTTCCTTTGGTCTCCTCATATTTCATCACATTTCCCAGTGAAATCTCATTCTTGTCATTACACACTCTCTACTCTTAGCCTAGTCGGTGGCCATCATTACCACATGATTGAATTATCGTAGAAAGTTCTTGTTGGCTGCCACCATCATGCAGACTCTAGACTCTCTCCCAATCCACTTTGTATTCCACGGGTTTTTTGAAGTTGTAGTTAATAATAGTGGCAACCCCAAACAGAAAAAGGATTTAATCATTGTAAATTATCAGCTAAAATGTACACACATTCAACTCTTTCTGAGACTAAAATTGCAAGCACTCTAAGGGAACAGGAACTTAAAAACCTAAAGTCTTACTTAGACATAGTGAATCTTATACTGTGAGTTTTAAAATAGCTAAAACAAGACAGATGAAAACTAAATATGGTTTAACACTAGTTTTGATGTTTTCGAAATTCATGAGCAAAAATAAGAGATTTTCTATTCCAAATGGAAGCTAGTCATTTAAAATACAGTTTTAAAAATGCAGTGCAGATTAATGTAATTTAAACATGACTTTCATTGTTTCACTACTCTCCTTAAAAGTCTTTACTATTTCCTTATTCCTACTTTCATATACTAAATGTTCCAACTCAGCCCATAAGACCCTCTTACTATTTTCACTTTTTATCTCTAAGTGCCACTGCTTTCCAAAATGTCCTTTTTAAAAAAAAAAAAATTGTGAGTCTTGTGCTATTGTACAAAAATGTGACTTCATCCTTAGACCTTGTGTGTTTCATTCCATATGTTTGATTCCTTCAAGTTCTTATTATAATCAACTCACCTCAAAGAGAAGGAAAGGTGTTAGTGTAGACACGGAGGGTCTCCTCTAGAATAATGTGTAAGAACACTTCACATTGAAAAGAAAGGAGTATATATATTTGTATTTTGGCCCAAAATGCTGTCTTCAGGATATGAATGAGAGAGATAGTTCTATACACACCAGTAAGACCTATGAAAATATCTTAATTCTTCAGAGTTACTAAATTTTAACTTCATAAGTGAGATGAAAAGATTAAAGCAGTAATTATGAAGATCCTGTTTTCTGAGTGGGTCTCACGGGAAATAAGCCAGTGAAGTATGAGTTCTCTGACAGTGAGTGTCTATTCCCTGGAGATGTCTTCTTAACAGTTTCTGGTCTCACACATGCCTCTCCTTGCTAAACCTCTTTGATCCTCAATGAAGCACAGTTTCACTTTTTTCATACTTTCTGTGCTATTCCACATTAGTTGATCCTCCTTTACCAGCCAGGCTGGAGTATTTCGGGGACACAATTCTCTGCCCCTTTCTCTCTCTCCATCTCTATCCTGCATGATGCAATCAATTCATGTTAAGCATATACTACATACTACAGAAACAGTTGGCATCCAGAGGTCACGTGTCCAGATTCATAAGACACCAGAGCTGGAAATGACCCTACTGAGTGACTACTGAACTCCTCATTTCACAGGTGAAGGAACAAAAATAGAGTGCTAAACAGATTTTACCCAGGACTCACAGCTAGTCAGAAGCAGAGCTAGGTCTGCATCTCAGTTTTCCTCTCACCTACTCTAATCAGCTCCCATAAAATAAGCCACATGGCAATAAAGACAAGCAGAGAAAAGGAAAAATGGGGTATGGGTGTACCACAGACTTGTTTTAAGCAAACCAGACATCAACTGATGTATTATAATTATATTAAAACTGGAAGGCTTTTAGCACTACTCTAAGCAAGACTTTATCTAGATGCAATTGAAATTAAAATTAAAGAGAAATATTTATTGAAGTGCCTTTAAAAGAAAAAAACAAAGAAGAAACTTAAAAACAAGCCAATGGATTTGGAAGGACAAAAGATCCTAGAGTTCAAACTAAATAAGTATTATCAGTTAAAAGGGGTAATTTCTCAGTAGTGGATATTATTAAATCGGGTGCTGTGTGGAATAAATAATTAAGACTTAGAAAAATTAAATATTAACCAAATGTAAAATAAGGACAAGAGTAGCTAGGGCCAATGGATAGTCATATAGGCCAATGAAGGAGTAAAATGCTTGTACAGGTTGGTGAATAATAACTGCCCAGAACCACCAGAGTCCTACTCAAGCACCCAAGCTGCTTTGGCTGGGCCCATTTCCCAGGATGCCCTTACTGTAGCATGATTAAGAAACTAAAGAGTTAATGTTTAGCACAGCAGGGGCTACCACACCCAGTCACAGTGCTCTATGCAGATATCCTTTGAAACTACTGTAGACAACTAACATTTTTGTTATCACCTCTGAATTATTCTCGAAACATTTTCAAATCTAGAACTAATACTCTAAAAGGTATTTCCTAAATTATACATTAGTATTACTTTACAATTTGTTGTAAAGGGTTTAGAGACAGACATAGAGGTTTGGATTTTGGGGCTCCTTTGTATGCTAGTTGTATAACTTTTGACATTTTTTCTAATCTCAGGAGACAATGCCACTCTCTTCTAAAAATATTGTGATCATAATTAAAAGTGCCTCCTTCAGGGGTTAGCATAAAGAAGTTTTGTTAAATATTTGTTTTACCCTTCACCTCTATTCTATCCATTACCTTAGACTAAATCCTTAATACACGCATGCACACATGCACACACAACCATATGCACACTTGTACCTTCTAGGATGATACACACTTAAAAAAGAACTTTAGAATTAGGTTGTCCCCATTCAGCTACCTGCCAGCCATATGACCTTTGTAGTGTTCTTACCCTCTCTATTATTAGTTTCTTTAAATGTAAATCAGAACAATACTTGCTTAATAAAACTTTCATAATGATTCAATATTCTGAATGTGAAATATCCCATCTAATGCCTGATCTATAAAGAGAATACAATGAGAGTAATGATAATTATCACCGAATTGTGGGTGGTTAAGAAGGAATCTAGGGCTTAGAAAGATGACAAATTTGTCCAAAATCTTCTGTCTAATAAGTGGGAAACCAGGATATGGACTCAGCTCTGTATTATTTTGGAATTCACACCATTCAAACTATTCTGTGCAACTACTTTAGGGAGAATAGTAGAATAGCAGTTAAAATCCAAGATGAGTGCTTCACTGGGATACACACACACATACATACACACACTACATACATATATTTATACACATATATGTGTGTATGTATATATTTGAGGCTCCCTAACCACTCAGGGTAAATCTGTTGCTCATTTATTACATGGCATAAGGTACACTGAAATGATGAAGAAAAAAATAAAGGAAACAATTGTAAATATGAGTGGAAGGTAGAGAGCAAGGTGTGCCACCTGTGGTATGAGGAAAGAAAGGCATGGTTACGACAACAAAGGATTAAAAAAAGACATGAGTCGGGACTGTACTCTGCAGAAGGAATGAGTCTCACGGGTGACTCGTCCCCAACAGAGATGCTGAGAAAGCAGAACTAGATTAGCTTCATGAGGATGAGGCAGTTGGGAAAGACATAGAAAATGTGTTCTATTCAAATACAAAAGTTTGAATTTGAACTTTAGTTTATTGCTTAATCCCAGGAAGGATGAGTGGATGTGGACTTCATCGGTATACCACCACACGCTATGCCCAGATTGTGAAGCTGTGAGCCAGTTGCTCCCACTGTACCCAGAGGCCTCAGCAGCATGAGAGGGATCATCCTTAAATTACAGTTGCTAAATTCTGCAGTCAAAGACCCCAAGTTATTAACAGAAGCCTTGGGTTCTCTCTTAAACTCTGCCTCTTACATCTTATGTGATAATCTATATGACATTGTTCAGGTCGTTTCCTATCTGTGAGCCTTCATTTATTTGGCTGTAAAAAGAAAGAGACAGTGTGTTCTCTCTACCTTGGGGGATTGTTGTAGAATCAAATATGACAGTGTTTGTGAAAGCTCTGCAAAAGCTTTTCGCACGAAATGTGGAAGTTTAATGCAACTGGCATTAAGTGAGCTAGAAATAGTGGGGACTACTAAAGAAAAGAAGCACGGTTATGACACAAAGGACTGGCTGTATTTGTATTATTTTTTAAAAAAGTGCATAAACACTTCTTTTTAATTAAAACATCCTTTCCTCCTCCTCCTCTTCTTCTTCTTCTTCTTTCTTCTTTTCTTCTTCTTCTTCTTCAGATGGAGTCTTGCTCTGTCACCCAGGCTGGAGTGCAGTGGCACAATCTCGGTTTACGGCAACCTCCGCTTCCTGGGGTTCAAGTGATTCTCCTGCCTCAGCCCTCCTGAGTAGCTGGGACTGCAGGTACTCACCACCGTGGCCGGCTAATTGTTTGTATTTTTTAGTAGAGATGACAGTTCAGCATGTTTGCCAGGATGGTTTTGAACTCCTGATCTGCCCGCCTCGGCCTCCCAAAGTGCTGGGATTACAGGTATGAGCCACCACACCCAGCCAACGTTCTTTCTTTCTTATTGGCTATGAAGAACACAGGTTCTGGAATCAGGATAATCTTTTATTTATTTTAGAATGGGGTCTTGCTGTGTTACCCATGCTGGATTATGGTAGTGGCTATTCATGTGTGTGATCATGGCACACTATAGCCTCCAGGTTCTAGGTTCAAGCGATCCTCCTGCCTCAGCCTATCCAGAAGCTGGAGCTACAAGCTCAAGTCACTGCATCCAGCTCGAATAAGATTTTTTGGTTTTGCTTCCTGACTCCACCACTCTACCTGCTGTTAGACTTTTGGCAAGTTATTTAACAACTCTAACCCTTGATGTTTTCATTAGTTAATTGGGAATAGAAATAATTTATACCAATTTTATAGGATCATTTATGAGATTCAAAGCAGTAAAATATGTATAGCTCTTAGAATAGAGTCTGGTATATGTTGAGAACACAATAAATATTAAAAATTTTACTGCCACACAGTAAATTAAAAACTAAAAATAAAAAAATCGGTTAATTGACAGTGGAACAGTTTGCAGTAGAAAAACAATTCATATTTTGTGTTGCCTTTTAAAAAATGAAGGTTCTAAATGTATCTAATTAAAATGACTAAATATTACCAGCAAATGAAGATAAAAATAAACTTTTTTTGTGTGTGTGCAAAATGTCACATCTGGGTTTACAGCCTTAGGAAAAAAATACAGAAAATTTAAAGGTAAACTGTCACAGCAATTCTGTAGTTCCATTGTAGTAATACTCATTAAGGAGAAAATGGGCAGGTTTGGGACGAAGCTATATTTCTAAAATTTTATCCAATTAAAAAGCCAATACATTTTATGGAAAATAAGAATGAGATTCTGGATGAAGTTATATTTTTAAATTATTTAACCATTAAAATATTTTTGCTCCTTTTATTACTCACCAGCTTCAATGTTCTAGTTCTATTTTCATAATATATGATCATGTTTAAAATGTATTTATGTTTACCAGCACTTCAAGAAGCAATTGCTTGAGCATAATTTCATTTACAATGCACCTTTGCTGTGGTCAGCTCAGAAACATCGGAAACGTGGTCACTGAGAGCCTACCTTCTATCTTGTGTATGAATTGTGTTTGGGAAACCCATGAGCAAAATTAAAGTATTTGATCTTTGAAATATAAACATGCCATCTTAAAAGAGGCTTATTTAAGTATTTAATGGTTGCTGGATTACAAGAATCAATATGGGATAAGAGGCCCCATGCTTTATTGATTTCTCCTTCCTTAAATCTTCATTATTCCCTTTAAGCTATTAAAATGCCTCAAATCAGGCTACTTTTTGTGAGAGTACAGAAAAATAACATTTATCAAAGATACCATATTTAATACCAATATTAACTATTGGAAGCCAAGATTGCCTTTGAAGAAAAATATCTTTATCAATATAAATGCTTTTCCATTTAGTCTCCAGTATTTCTACAAAGAAACTATATGTTTTAAAATATGTGGAAATCACATTTGATTTTGTGAAATATTAGCCATGTGCTTTATATCACAGACATTTTATTTTAGTATAGAAAGATAGAAACAGCTATATTAAAATTTAAAGCATAAAAATATGCAATTGACTTTAGGCAAGAGATGTGTTTTGAAGATTTGCACATGAATTAATGTTTGTAAATTTTAAATACACTAAGAGAAGCTGCAATTTTGAGTATCCAGTGGTGAATTATTTGGGTAAATAAATCTCTCTTATAAGGGAATAATCACTCCAATATCTGTTTTCTAAGTTACTATTCCTATATATTTTTCCTTTGAATATGAATGCATCTGTATTTACTTAATATTAAAATTCACTTTTTCCGATACAGGTTACGAAGTAGTATCTAATGTCTTATTTACATATAATTAGGCCGGAAGGATTCGTATAATATTAAGCATGATTGCCATTATAGTGTTTGATTTATAAATATAAATACTATATATGTGAATGCATATGTGTGTGTGTGTTACACACACACAATACATGGGTTCACTTCTCCTTTGCAAGTCACCTAAAGATAACTTTTCACTGAGAAAGGATGATTTTCAATATTGTTTTTTTGAAATGAAGTAGAAATTTGCTTCTGTTGGCAGCTTAATTATTCTGGACATTTCTTGTTAATCAGAAGGGCAGTGAGAAACCATAAGATGACAAGATCATAGAAAGATCAAAAATGGTTTGGTACTTGAAAAAAAGAAGAAAAGAAAACTGAATACATAGGGATATTCAGGGAAATTTCAATGTACAAAATTCACAGCTATAATGCTTTCCCACATGGCCCTCCCTCTGCATTGGAACATATCTTTCAGATTTAATCCCTGTACAAAAATCAGTAAAAATCCGTTCTCTAGACAGTAATTCCCCAACATGAATGTCCATAAAAAATACCTAAGGAGCTTATTAAAAATGACATTTCCTAACCCTCTTATTCCCTGAGGTTAGTCAGGGTACAGCCTAGAATTCAGCAATTTAATGATGAATGAGGCCTATATACCATATTTTGAGGAAAACTTGAAGTCCAGACCCTTTTCTTATTTGTAGGATTTTGACCCTTTCCTATTTCACCTCTAACTGGGAGACAAAATGAAAAGCTGTACATAAATATATAAAATTGATCACACTGTGTGCATACTTAGCTATGAGGCACATCAGCTGGAAATGTTTAAGACTATAAGCTCAACTCGAATGGTAACTTCTCTTTGAAAAGACAATGCCCAGAAGAAACAGTGTAGCCTAGTCCCAAACAAAGCTTTTTTTTTTTGTAAGAATACAGTAAATAGATGATAGTTTATACATACACTTATAGATGCACAATATATATTTTCCATCTATCTAAAAACAAAAATATGTATATATACATACCTCACTATGCCATTAAAATATCTATGTATTTAGAAATCTAGTCAATAAATAATCTCTATCTCAAAATACTTCGCACCATGCTGGTTTAAAATGTATTGAATACTGACAGTATTCTACATTCATATGGGTCTACTTATTACCAAACAATGCCCACCTTACTATCTTGTATAATATTACGTCAGACTTTAGTAAAACTAAGGCTGGGAGAAGAAAATCATTTTTAGATAAAACAATAAACCCAACCTGCAGTGATTTAGAACATATTTTTAGGAAAATTAAGGAATGTATTGTAAGGAATATGTGAAAATCATCGAGATATATTTATGGGGAATAAATGCCAAAGAGTGAGAGAAATGTGCTCACTAGAACATAATGAAATAAAGAGAAGTAGAAAAATACAATAAGATGAGGCACCGTGATCCAAGGGTGACAGCACCATCTGTGGCCTGGGAAACAAGGAATTTTTAGCCCCTTGCTGAGTGCAGAAGCCAGGGAAGCAGGGCAGCTTTTGAGTTATTATTATAGCCAGAAATAAAGTCTGATTCTTCTTGCTGTCGGACTATGGGATCTACATCTGTCTTGTCGTGCATGTGTATGTGTATGTTTGTGCGCACAAACGTCATATCTGCCTCGTCTATATATGTCTTTGTGTGTTAATGTGTGTGTGTTTTTTGTCTAGTTTAACATATGTCTCATTCTTCCCATGTGGGGGTTCATATCATTCACTTTGTTTTCTGTGTACAGGTCTCTGAATGTATGAGACTCTGCCTAATTGTGTCTTGCTGATGCTTATTTGCATGCCTTGCTCTGCCTAGTGTATCTCTCTGGCCAGATGTGTGCTTCTAAAATGCTTTCTATCTGTTGTATATATTTACAAATCTTCTTTTATGAGTCTCTGTTCTTCTGCAGAATGTCTTGACACCCTGAGATCCCTCTGTGTGCCTGTGCTCCTTTCTGACCATATCAGGATGTCAAAGTCTCTGTAGTGGCTGTCTGACTTTGGGTTTCCGAGGGTGTGTTTCTCTCTCTCTTTCCTCTCTCTGTCACTCACTCTCTCTCTGCCTTTCTGTCTCTATCTCCATCTCTGTCTCTCTCTCTCTCTGCCTCTAGGTACGGTCTCTGTGTGTGTGTCTTTCTTTCTCCTATTTATATAAGAATCACAGGGTGGGTGTCTCAGTGTGGCCACTTCCCTCTATATGTCCCTGTTGAGCATGCCTATGGGACAGGAGTGAGATAAAAGAAGCTCCCACAATCTATATCCTCTCTCAGATTCAGTCTATCAATGAAAATACTCTGGAAAATTACCTAGTCCTTTGTTGCTTCCAGACAGAATACAGCTACCATTTTCCATGGAGAGATGTTAATATTCATCCTCCTTACTTTTCAACATATTCTGTTGAAACTCAAGTTTTACACTTAGAATATCTATTCTATAATCTAAAAGTCTCTAAGGTTTATTTCTTCAAGTGGAAATGTAGACAAAAACAACTTATTGTCAATTGGTGTGAAAATTATAGATGTAAAGTTCCAAGTCCATTACCTAGCACATAATCAGTGCTCCATACATTTTATTACTCCTATCAGTGCATATTTATTAGTGCTAAAATTTTATTGAAAATTAAATTCCTCTAGGGAAACCTGCTACATAATCAAACATTTTAGAGAGATTATTTTAAGTGAAGTTTCTGCCTTTAAGAAATATTACCAGAAAAACATTATAAAACAGATCTCTTCACAAAACATTATAACATGCCTGTAATCCCAGCACTTCAGGAAGCTGAGGCGGGAAGATCACTTGAGGTCAGGGGTTTCAGACCAGCCTGGCCAACATGGTGAAACCCTGTCTCTACTAAAAATACAAAAATTAGCCCAGCATGGTGGCAGATGCCTGTAATCCCAGCTACTCAGGAGGCTGAGGCTGGAGAATCGCTGGAACCCGTGTGAGGCAGAGGTTATAGTGAGCCAAGATCGTGCCACTCCACTCCAGCCTGGGTGACAGAGCAAGATTCCATCTCAAAAAATAAACAAATGAACAAACAAATGAAAAACATTATGACAACATTTTTGGATGTAAAATACACCAGAACATGTTTCCACGCTTTCAATGACTGGCCTATGGCACAAATCCAATAACTCTGGATTATGCACAATCTTAGATCAATTAAAATATAGCTCAGAATGACAGCTAGGGCATGAGATAATCAGCTGCAACCTCCTCATCTGGAGTAGGTGAGGACACTGAGGCAGGGGGAGTGAAAGTCTCAGTAACTTGTTCTAAGTTACAGGAAACAGTAGCAAATCTGCTACAAAAATGCCACGCTCCTCAGGCTTATAGCCAATGTTTTCACTGCATTTTGCTGCCTCAACTATGGATTTTTCATTTTTTTTAATGTAATCGTGTCTTTTTAATATGTAATTCATTCACAAAGTTGAAAAATCCAAACAATAAAAAACAAAGTACAGTAAAAATCATGCTTCTCACCTCTCATCCCCAATTCTATAGGTAACCACTCTACTTTTGTGTGTATCCTTTCCATGTTCTCTATACAAAATGAAGAAATTATTTCTGTAGACATTAGCAATTGTAAACTATATGTGTGTATATATGTACACACACATGTGTAATTTATAATTATGTTTTATATAACTTATAAATATATATATATTCCCTTTTTTCATAAAAGACAGCTTTCTATATTCACTGTTTTACTTGTTGCTTTTTTTTTAACTCAACAATATATTTATGAGATCTCTTTGTATTAGTATAAGTATCAGTATACATATATTTTTATACCTACTGAATGATTTCAGATTTCATTCAAAGAAACTTAATTAGTTCTAAATACTTAAAGTGTGGGGGGGATGAAGTGCATTATAAGCAAGGTGATAAGATATGAGGACATAGTTTGAAAGATTCTCATAGCATTTTAAAATCATGAGTGGTAAGAACAATGCCAAGAAAAAGGTAAGCTTTGAGTACAAAATAAAAGCTGTCTGGCCACACAAGTTCTCTTTCCTGTTCTCCCGAGGGCTGCCCGAGGTATGGAGTGAATAGATAAAATACCTACAGTTATTTTACAATTTTCTCCCAAGACCAGAAGTCCTACAAACATTCATAAAATGGAGCTTTTATTGAGGAATTTAACTTTTTGAAAATAAGTTAATTAAACTACCAACATTTATAAAATGGAGCTTTTACTGAGGAATTTAACTTTTTGAAAATAAGCAATGCTCTCTACTAGCATATTAAGTTATCAGTTTACCAAAACACACACATACGTGCGCATACCGGGTTTTCTTCTTATAACAACATTTTTATGGTAAAAGCATCTTAAAGAGGGATTTTTTTTTCTTTTTCACTATATTTACATTACCCATTGTCTTACTGCATTCCAGTTAATTCACTGATCTACGTTGTTTCCAGGAATTAGCATCTGAGTGCCTGTGTGCCTGTTAGGAATGTGGCAAGGTGTTGTGTGCACTTCTCCTGCTTAGCTCTTTCAACACCCTATCCTTCCCAAATTGACCATAGCAACAAGATCAGTTTCATTCTAAATTGCCTTATTCTTCTCTATCCCCATTATACCTTAGACAAAGAAAGCTGCAAGAAGACACTTCCAACACTCTTCCAACAGTAGAATTCCATTGGTGAGACCCATAGAGACACTTTCAATAAAAGTAACTAAAAAAACAAGGAGAAACAAATTTATCTACTCTACCTTGCCTGTTCTCAAGTGGCATCTCAATCTTCCCTTAAATCTTAAATCAAATATAGCTTAATAAAATGCAATTACTTTAAGAGTTTCCATGACTGAGGCATGTAACATTGTCCAGGTTTGAGCTAATAGTTTATGACTCTACCAAGAGTACCGATGCCTAATACACTTTTAGTTTGAAAAAGGTTTCATTCTTTTCAAAACACATCAACATATATTGCTTCAGTGGATTTTCCTGAATGCTTCGTATGTCAAGGGCTAACGTGCCTTTTTAAAAAATATATTTGTCTTACAAATCCAATTACTGAGACATGGGGAGTCAACCCCACCTGTCCAAAGTGGTATCACTAACTAGTGGGGGTGATTCTAGTGCCCATATCTCATTTAATATGTTTGATGGAGATCAACCAAACCTATCCTCAGATCTTAAATTGAACAACTGGCTTTGACAATGATGCATCCATTAAGTCAAAATGGGTATGATAAAAGCCTAAATGCTAATGAAACACCCATCAAAGTTAATCCATAACAGTGAACCAATTCAATTTGTGATATGTATTAAAATGAATTAGGTAGATGCATATGATCTGATATAAAGTTCTATAAGATGTATGATTAAGAGAAAAAGGCAAATTTCAGAACAATCTGAAAAGTATCATCCTATTTGCATAGAAAAAGCTATTAGCCATATTATATTTAAATATACATAGATATTTCCTGGAAGGATATCCAATAAACTATTTTAAATGCTTTTTCTCTAAGGTATGAGTACAGATTTGGAGAAATGGGTTGGATTTTTACTTTTTCACTCACATGCTCTTCAATGTTTACATTTTTAAAAACCATGAACGTATATTATTTAAATACCTAGTGTAGATGACGGGTTGATTGATGCAGCAAACCACCATGGTGTGTGTATACCTATGTAACAAACCTGCACATTCTGCACATGTATCCCAGAACTTAAATTATTATTTAAAAAAAGAACTACCATTCAACCCAGCAATCGCATTGTTAGGTATATGTTCAAAAGAAAATTTAAAAAAGACCAAAAAAAAAAAAAAGAATTTTTCACTTGATGTTTAACACGGAACAAACCAAGTAAATACTCTGGGCACACCTCAAAATGTCTGCTTCTCCTGGATTACTGCTTGCTCTGCAAATTACTTTATCTGTGTCCAAGTCTCTACTGACTTTTAGAATAAATATTTAATTTCTCTAACTAATTATAGTACTCTACTGGAATAAATGCATTGGAATTTTACCTCACCAATAAAATAACTGCTCAGAATGACATTACAGTTGGATTAGCATAATCCATGTTGTTGTCTTGATTACTAGCACATGTGGCATTGAAGGTGCAATGGTCAATTTAAGTGTGCACATTACATGAAACATTATTTTTTAAAGTCTTCCAGTTATTTGCACTTGTCATAGCAATTATTTCAGCTGATAAACTACTGAGTCTCATTTGAGATTCACGTTTTGAACATAATTAACATTTTTAACATTTATGACCCCACTGAGCATATACATGTATACACTGACCATATGCAGATACCTGTATGCATGTATTTATATATCATACAGAGAAACGTATGCATCATCATTAAATATATGCACCAAGTGACAGCAGTAGCAACAGTAGATTAATACAATCTTTAATTTACATTATTATATATAGAAGTGAGAAGCATTGCAGCGTGAATTAAGGACGAAGTGTCAACTTTAAATTTGGACTTTTCAGATAACAAATGATATAATCCACGGGCAGCTGTCTAGAAAATGTATATCTGTTTATGCATGCAATTTAGAAATTTTATTCATGTATTTTAATTCTCTGACTCACAGACCTTATAGGTAAATGGATAATACTTTCTGGCAAAAGACAACTGATAGAACTGAAAAAAAAAGGATAAAGGAAGTTGTAAAATGAAGAGTCAGTTTGTGAACATTTTACATAATCTTGCAAAAATAGCAGTTGATGAGGGCAAACTAGTAAAACATTTTCTATTATTTTACATCATATTCTGCCACTCATCTTTAAGGCCTGTTACCTGGTGCAGGAGACTTATACTGTCAGATTTGTAACTGACAACTCTCCTCAAAATCCACTTATCTAAAATACAGTTTGATTTTCTCATTTTTTGGTAGTATCTAGAATTATCCTATGTTTCACAGTAGTTAGTTCAAACCGTATTAATAGGTCTTTGTCCCGCTGCTTTCAGTTGGTTTGATGCTTGTTCAATTTCTCCAATAGATTTTGAGTATCCCATGGAAAAAGACCATGCCAACTTTATCTTTATATCTGAAGTGGCAGCCCTGGATTTGACATATAGAATATACTATGTTTCCTATTGTGAAATAATAAATGTTTTTATAGATTAACTATAAACTCAAAATGTTAATAAGGGGAGAGTAAAAACTATGAAGCAAAGAGGCTTGAATAAAAAAGTAATCCTCCACTTAATCTCTATGTTTTCTAATGATCCAGCCAAATATATTCCACCCATATATTCACAGGTATCATCTAATATAAAAATAATTGATATTCAGAATGTAGGTCCTGAGGGATTTAAGACATCTAATATAAGAGGAAAATAAATATAAAACAAAAAAATGCAGTCTATGGCCGGGCGTGGTGGCTCACACCTGTAATCTCAGCACTTTGGGAGGCCGAGGCGGGTGGATCACTCGAGGTCAGGAGTTCACTACCAGCCTGTCCAACTTGGCGAAACCCCATCTCTACTAAAAAAAATACAAAATACAAAATTAGCCAGGCATGGTGGTGCATGCCTGTAATCCCAGCTACTCGGGAGGCTGAGGCAGGAGAATCACTTGAACCTGGGAGGCGGAGGCTATAGTGAGCCAAGATCATGCCAGTGCACTCCAGCCTGGGCAACAAGAGCAAAACTCCATCTCAAAAAAAAAAAAAATGCAGTCTATGTTCAATACTGTATGCTAAGAAAAATTAAATATTACATCCTAAAAATATTTTTTAAAGTGTTAAAATAAAATAAAAAATGTTGAGCTAATATCTAGTTAATCAGATATTCAGTCTCAAAGTTGTTTAGTTTATCAAAATACCACCATTTCTACAGATTTGTATATAAAATACATTAAGCAAAATGAACTCCAATTTAAGGAATGTCATTAAAGTATTTCATATTTTAATGAATAAAACATTAAATATGATTCTGTATCACTCATCTTAATTGTTTATTATACCAAGGATATATTAGATATCTCAACTAAATTGAAAACTTTGTATTTACATTTACTCTGTAAGAAAAATTTTACCACTGTAAATTAGTTAAATGATATCACAATCTTTTATCATATCAATTAATTACTTACATTATTTTTGTAATAGGTAATCCAGAATTCTACATTTGTTTCTATATTCGAAGAATATGAAGTGATTTAACTTAATTACTGAAAAAAATCAACTGTCAGTTAAAGATAAATTTTCACCATGCATTTTTGTAGCATTAAGTTTATTGTTAAGAAAGAAAAGACAGAGCCAAAATCCACTCAATAGCTAAATTTTGCTTTCATGAGAATTATGAAGGTTTAATATCATCTTTGTGTAGGAATTTTAAAGCACAAAAACAAAGAGAAGCAGATATTAGTAGATAATAAAGGCAAAAATTCATTTTTAAGAGCAATATACTATATTCTTCATTTATTTTTAGGGAAATTCTGGCAAGTTTATTGGCTTTCCTCTGCCCTTATCTTCTGCCAGCAAGAGCCATCTGTAACGAGATGGAAACATTGGCACATGGAAAAAATTCACTTCTATTCCCTAAAACCATCGCCTAATAAATTCTGCTGTAAAATTTTCAAGGCTCTAGTCTTTTCCTTTTAAAAAAAATTAACAATGATAGAAATACTGAGGTGCTTCTTTTGGTTAATTTTTAAATTTCAACTAAAAAAAAGGTCTCCAAAGCCAGAAAAGATGCAGTAGCAGCCATGAACAAGACATTCATATTTGTCAATGTAAGTATATAATTACACAAAGTGAAAAAATGTTATTTTTTAAAACAGACACTAAAGAAATTGCGTGTTATCTTAAAATGTACCTTAACAACCCCAGTCAATTTTTCAGGAATAACTTGCAGGTGCAAGGATGAACTTTAAGACTTAAGTGAAAAGTGAATTTGATGAATGCTTTATTAAGTTGTAGTGTTTAAGGGATATACTGTAACAAAAGTGAATCACATTTACATACAAAAGCACTGATTGTTTAATACAATGAATACTATCATTATCATTCATCAATGTGCTAGATTTTTTATGAATGGAATAGATACTTGGGAAATTTGTAGGAGCCTTTTCAGACCAGCATGGAGTTTGGAAAAGAAAAGAAAGCGTTTCAAAAGCAGTCATTTCCTGAAATTGGTATATCAGGGAGGTATCTGCATTCCCATGTTTGTTCTAACACTATTCACAACAGGCAAGATATGAAATCAACCTAAGTGACCATCAAGGGATGATTGGATTTCTAAAAATGGTAGATGATAGATAGATAGATAGGTAGATAGATAGATAGATAGACAGGTAGATAGATAGATAGATAGAAGAAATACATTCTGGTCTTCCATTGCACTACTAACTATTGTTAATAGTAATGTATTGCATATTTCAAAATAGCTAAGAGAGAGGTTTTTGAATGTTTTCACTACAAAGAAATGAAAAATATTTGAGGTGACGAATATGCTAATTTTCCTTATTTGATAATTACATAATGTATAAATGTCTTGAAATATCACTCTGCAACCCATCAAGGTATACAATACTATGTCTCAATTAAAAATAAGATAAAACAAACAAAAAAGCCGTCATTTCAATGTTCACTTACAGAAGCTACCACTTATCACAAAGAGACAGTCACCAAATCCACATGATTGCTACTTTGGGCACTCGAAATACTGTTTCATGATTGTAATAAAAACTAGTAAAGCTAACACTTATCTATTATATTCTAGGCACTGAGAGAACAACCTTACATAAATGGCCTCATTTACTCTATTCAAAAGTCTATGAGATAGGTACTGTTATTATCCTCATTTTATAGATGAGGTGCCCAAAACTTCTAGAAAGATGAAATAACTTGTCTAAGCCAAAGATTAAAGAATTTGAATTTAAAGCAGTTGCTATAGAGCTTGCGTTTTTAATCACTCTTATTGCTTCACAATTTATACAGTTATTCTATTTTGTCTGCATGGTATACACAGTCTGATTGTTGTCTTGTATGGTAAGAATATGAAGGTAATGAGGTCAGGGTCACAGGTTTGATTTGTGTGATCACTTGACTTTTTCCTATGAAAGACCATTTCACTGCTACTCTAACATGTTTTTCCAATTTTACAACGAGAATTGTTTTTTAGTCAGTCATAACTGAGGATCAGAGCGGTATCTCCATCTAGTTTAATCAAGTATGTTACCCTTGTTGAAATGGTCAACCACATTACTTTTATGTACAGAGGAAAATAAACATATAATAGTCAAGTCATTCATGTCGTTTCTATACCTGCCCAATTTACATCAGAAAGTAGCCATGTATGAGGAAGTTCCTTTTAATTTCAGTGCTGTGTAGTTGTATCACATAATTGTCTCTTTTTCTGTATCCTTCACTTTATTCTGTAACAATGTAATGGTGATATATTTTTATAATGACCTAAGTTGACAAAAAGTGTCACTTTAGTTCGATTTTTCCCACTTTATATTTATTAATGCTTTAATGTTTTTTAAACTACTTCCATGTCCATTACTTTAATTAACCTAAAAGTCTATGCTTTCAAAAAGTTAAAGCTGCTTATCTGTGATTACGCAACCGATAAATGACAATACCAAAGTGGAAAGCCAATATAGAATCAGTAATGAGACAATGGTAACTAATGCTTATTGATAATCAGGCAGCGTGAAAGGAGCTTTACGTATTGTATATAACAAATTTGAAGAATCCCATGCAGTAGGCATGATCCTAGCTCTATGATGGGGGAAAAAAAACATCAGAGAAGTTAGTACTTTACCCCAGATAACAGAGTAACAACTCTAGGGTTCAAATTCATGTCTGTACGACTCTAAAGACCAGAGCCTTAAGGGAGAATGGCTTTGGTCTTTGATGAAAAGATCAAAGAGCACACAGGAAGATGCATACATTTTAAAACACGTAAGAGTAACGAAGAACATAAAGTCATAAAATAATTTAAATTTTATGGTCTGAATATATAACAATGAATTGTATTTTAAGGATTTAAGTTCTCGCAATTTTACCTTTTAATTATTATACATTTAGTACATATTAGTAAATCCAGTATTTCTTATAAATACTCAGAAAACAAAAGCCGATTTGATTGTACTAATTTGCATTTTGATGAGAAATAAACCAGAAGTTTGAGAAACAGAAAACTATTTTATTGACTATAATTGCATAAACTCGGTATACTTATAAAGGCTTTAAAGAATATTTTCAACACTTGAAGAAGATTCAATTATAATAGTAACAAATCTGAAACCTTTTTAAAACTAGTAGACACTGCATTAAAACTATAGTTAAAAGATTTGAATAGGGTTAAATGTGTTGTAACAAGAAAAAGCACTCTATGTTATACCGGTAAAATACAAGCCATATCTACAATCTAGGATGTGTGTGTGTAGGGGGATGAGGGAGGCTTTATTAGAGGTGCAAATTCCCTCACTCCCCAAATACCTTGAAATTTCAAGAAAAAAGTAAATGAGAGTACCAATGTACTCAGAAACAACAAAGAATCCTGGGAAGACAGAGAGCAAATGACCTTAAATGGAACAAAGACACGTTCATCAAAGTGCTCACAGAAAATTAACACAAAAGGTAGATTCAACACCAAGCAAAGACCAGGCCCATAAGCAGCCCATTCTAGAAGTAGAAGTGAGTTGAGGGAGCCCACAGCACAGCTATTTGGAGTATCAAAACAGGAAGTGGCTGTGGAATCCTCTACCTATACTGCAATTCACTTCCTGGCCAGACCAATAACAGGAGCCACTGTCTCTCAAAATTACATTGAATACAGGAGTTTGTGTGGAAAAGGCAGGATGATTGGGTAGCGAAAAACTGAGAGAAATATTAGTGAGTGTCCAGAGGCAGAAAATCAACTACTGAAGCATTTTATCTGGCAGCATTCCCTTCTCTTCTCCCACCTACATTTTATGTAAGTTATTTCCACCGCTACTACTAAGAACCTTATGTGAGCCACTAATGTTTCTTGCCTTGGCTCTCTCAGTAGCCTTATAACTGTGGGGGACTATATATATCAAAGTCTTGCCTGTGATTACTTCAGTTTACACATATGAAGTCATAAGCATTTCTGCTTAAAACCCTCCGATTTCTTCCAATTGCTTTAAAAATAAAAATACAGACTCTTTACAATGGCCCGCATGCCCTGCTATCTGAATACCTCTGCCACTCTCTGCCTTCCTCTCTGCCTTCTGACAACACTGCCCTTTCTGTTTCTTAGGCATGCACACATATTCCCACTTTATGACTTTGCCTGTGCTACTTTGACTGGGATGTTCTCTTTCCTGCTCCTCACCTGACTAACTTCATTTTAAAGTACAGCTTAAACTTCATCTCTTTAGATACACTTTTTCTTCCCTTAGCATCTAATTTCATACCTCAGTCGCTCTGCTGTATTACCATGTTTTGTTTACTTCAAGGCATTTATTAACTTCTGAAATAACTATTTTATTTATATATACAATTATATGTGTGCTTTTAAAATTTATGAACCTACCCACCTCCTCCCACTATAGTGTGAGAAGGGAGACCTTTTGTTCATACCGTTGTATCTCCAGCGTTGAAAAGAATTTCTAGCACTAACAGGTACTTAATTTAATTATTATTCAATAAAAATTATATTCACTAACAAAAGTTTTCTGCCCAAAATTTATAACATCATATTCAGGGATAACATATTACAGATAGGTAAGTTAAAATCCATAATGGCACTATACTTTTTTTAAACAACATATGAATATGAACATTTTCTGTCTTGAGCAAAGCCAAGAACAAAATAACTCCAAGGTGAGCTGCTAGAGCATCCGTGTAAATCCTTCAAAGGAGATGACCAATCAGCTACCTGCGAACTAAGTCCAATGCTCACTGTATGAAAATATAAGATTAATTTAAAAAATGGTTTTGGGCGAGGATTTCTTTGTAGAAAGCTGTATGTTGAAGCACATTCCTTTCCCTCCCCACAGAGGGAGAGAGAAAAATGCTTGACCTCACTTCCAGTCTGGTATGAGAAGCATTAAGGAGTTAGCTTGGATAGCTTGATATGTGTGCCTTGAAGCTCTTAGAGCACAGTGGGGAAACGGCAGACAAATGTCTGAAGTGGGTTAAGGCAGTGGGTCAGGATATTGTGTTGCAAAAAATAACTGCACTTTACCCAATAGAGAACCGAAAGTGAGTATTTCCAGAAACATGGATATGGAATTCATGGTAGGAATGTTGATTTGGAATAATTTGAAAAGAAAATCTAAACCAAGTATACTTCTGCCAGAGGGAGATTGCTTTTGCGAAGAGTTTGGGGTGATGCCTTTGGATGCAAAAGCAAGGGGAATTATAGCCTGCTGGCTGAAGGAGAGGAAGCTGCAATTAGGAGGAGGAGTCTGGCAGCCTAGGGAAGAACAAATAATACACTCAGTGAGTACAGAAAAAGGACTGGAGTCACTGAGGAGCAGAGATGGGAAGAGAAGAAGACCACCACATCCCATTCTTTGGTACAGGTTTCTGCCTAAGTATTAGCAAGTTGAAACAGAAGAAAAGCTTAACTTTAAACAAAATGTGGGGCATATCAAGTTTTTGTTGTTGATGTTTTTATTGTTATCTAAGTGTGGCCTGCCAAAGGTTTCATCCAAAACATAAGAACTAGTTTACTAAGAGTTTTGAGAGGCACAGATAGGGAAAAAACTATTTATGATTATGACATCAATCATTCCTTCAATGGTTCTATTCAATATATTCAATACTGGAGAATTTTATGACAAAAAATAGGACCCTGTCCAAAAAGAGAAAGAAAGAAATTGTGTGTATGTGTATGTATTAGCCCATTCTCACATTGCTATAAAGAACTACCTGAGACTGGATAATTTATAAAGAAAAGTAGTTAAATTGACTCTCAGTTCCACAGGCTATATAGGATGCATGGCTGGGGAGGCCTCAGGAAACTTACAGTCATGGTGGAAGGATGAAGGGGAAGCAAGCATGTCTTCACTTGGCGGAGTAAAAGAGAGAGAGAAGGAGAAATGCTGCACACTTTTAAACACGATCCTATGAGGGTTCATACTTCATCTTTAAAGCAATAGCTTCTAAAACTTCATTACTAAGTATGAAAAAATGTGAACAAATTTGATTTTAACTTCATTATAATAAAAATTGCTCTTTCGTGCTCGCTTCGGTGGCACATATACTAAAATTGGAACGATACAGAGAAGATTAGCATGGCCCCTGCGCAAGGATGACATGCAAATTCGTGAAGCGTTCCATATTTTAAAAAAAATTACTCTTTCAAATAAAAATATTTTGCACTTTCTAAGTGCACCAAGTTTATGCAATTGTATTTCAGACTAGCCACCATGTTGTCCAGGTTGGTCTTGAACTCCTGACCTCAGGTGATCCTCTGACCTTGGCCTCCCAAAATGCTAGGATTACAGGCATGAGTCACCATGCCCAGCCTCATATTTCATCACGAGAACAGCAAGGGGGAAATCTGCCTCCATGATCCAATCACCTCCCATCAGGCCCCACCTGTAACACTCGAGACCACATTCAACATGAGATTTGGGTGGGGACACAGAGCCAAACCATATTTGTGTGTTTGTCGGGGGGGGGGAGAGAGAGAGGAGAGAACATTTTCACTCTCTGTAGAAAATAGCATTTAATAAGACTTAGTAGAATCAATGTCAAATAACAAGAATAAATTGAACAGGTTTGACATATAAAAAGCAGAAGCTCCCAAATGTAACAAGAATGAACAACTAGAAAGCATTACGAGAAAAAGACAGTAACTAAAACTATAAGCTAAACTTAAATCTATTAAAATTTTAAAATGCATTGTAGATAAAATTAACTTAAAATATACAAAAGGCAAAAAAATTCTAGGATATCTGTATAAAATATTTTTTAAAATACACATAAAATGCTGTTGAAATGGCTATGTGTAGGAATGTGAATGTATAGGAAGTGATGGCAGCTGCACTGATCACAGTAGTTGTTTCTGGGAATGGCAGAGATTAGATAAGAATAAAAGGTGATTCTAACTTTACCTTTAGTGTTTATAACCACAATACAATTTTTTGGTACTTACAGTTTTTTAAAGTAAAATAAAGAGATTCTACAGTTTATAATGCATTAAATTATTAAGAAATAAGTGGATTTAAATGTATAAGAAAATTAGATGTTGTGTAAATTTGAGAAATACAATAATTATAAATTTATAAATTTGCATTGCTTGTCATATTTCCGTTTTTTCTTTTTTATTTTATCTCTCTTTTTTTTTTTTTTTTTTTTTTCTGAGATGGAGTCTCACTCTTCTCACCCAGGCTGGAGTGTAGGGGTGAGATCTCAGCTCACTGCAACCGTTGCCCCCTGGGTTCAAGTGATTCTCCTGCCTTGGCTTCCCAAGTAGCTGGGATTACAGGCCTCTGCCACCATGCCTGGCTAATTTTTGTATTTTTAGTAGAGATGGGATTTTACCATGTTGGCCAGGTTGGTCTCAGACTCCTGACCTCAGGTAATCCTCTGGCCTTGGCCTCCCCAAATGCTGGGATTACAGGCATGAGTCACCGTGCCCGGCCTCATATTCCATTTTTAAACCAAATAGCTTCTAAAACTTCATTACTCAATATGAAAAAATGTGAACATATTTGATTTTAACTTCATTATAATAAAAATTACTCTTTCAAATTAAAACCCCTATGATACACTATTAAAGGTAAGAATAAATTAGTCAAATCTTTGATTAACATTCGCATAAGGGAAAATAAAAATGAGACAATAATCTTTTAAGTCTTTTCACTTCTCTCTTTAAATAACTGAAAAACAAATGTATGTGACTAATAAAAATACACCCTGAGTTTTGTTCCCTCTCTGGTTAGTAGTAATGATGAGTATATTCATCAAAGGGAATTATATAGTTTTTAACAATAAGGTTACATTTTTCTGTTTTTTGGTTAAATTCAAGATTGAAAAAGACAAATGAACTACATGTTGAAGTTAGAATGTTCAACTATGCATGTATATGTATATTTTTATAATGGTAATTATATTTTAATTTATTTCCACATTTTCTTCCTGAAAGGCTACCAGACTACAATACTGTATGGACAAAATAAGTTTGTTTGATATATACAAAAATTTTTTACTAAAAGTTGGTATAAACATACTAATCAGCAAGTCTAATGTTGTTACTATTACATGTTTTAACAATATTGAGTTCCTGGAGGTCAATTCTTAGTAATTAGTCAAATTATGGAGACCTGATAAAGGTTCAACAATTTAAAAAAAAAGAATAGATGAATGAATGAATAAAGTTCAAATTTTCTGTGTTTACTAGACATTATTTTAAAAATATGGTGGTACAAACTTCATACAATTCAAGTTGTTAGTTATTCCCTTGAGTACCTATTCATCCAAGAAGTATTTATTTTGCCCCATCAATTAAAAATGAGTGAATTTATCTTGCTCTTCAGTCAATAAAATTACTTCCCCTACATTTTTCTCAAATTATAAGATTCCTCAATGTGCTCAAATACCCTAATCATCACAACTGTTTATAGGTTTGATTTTAAATGATGGCATAAGATTGCAAAATTCAGATGAGTCACAAAAATAATGTAGTTCCTTATTTTCTATTCAGTTTAAACTGATTCTACAGATTTTTTTAAAAATAGCCTACAGTGTACAAAAATTGTGCTAACCATTCCCCATGTGCTCATAGATGGTATCATATAATGGGAAGGTGGACATGTGGCCAATTTTTAAATCAGGGTGATTAAAATAAATGATTTAGAAGCAATAAAAGCAAAATACTACGGGAAGAAAGAGAAGACTACATTTCTCTGTGAGGTCTCAGTGAAAGCTTCTTTTTGGAAGTGCATTTGAGATGAACCTTGAAAACTGAGAGGGATTTTGAGAGGTGAAATGTGAAAGAACACTGCTAGCTGAGGAAAGAGTGAGCATAGGATTTCTACTTTACAAGCTGAATAAGCCCTTGGTTCAGTTTTGAAAGGCTATGTTATTGGCAGTATGCTTTTTGATTCACAAGCTCTCCTATAGAGGTTGTAGGGCTCTACATGGCAAAATAGCAGGATTTCTTTTTCATTCTATTGAGTGCAAATTATGTTAATTCGATCACATGCAGTATGTTATTCAATCTCCTTCAAGCCTTATTTGGAATGCACACTGCCATTTTCATTTCACAGATGAGGAAACTGAGACTTTGAAAGGTCAATAAATTCATCTAAAATTGTATTTTCTGTAAATGAAGGAACAGAGCTGTGAATCAAGTGTCTCTCACTCCAAAATCATTCTTTTTATCATAACATCATACAGTCTCTCAAAGGAATTAGGAGTCCATGAGGAGCAGCACTGAACTAAAATTTTAGATATATTCCACTAAATATTTATTTAATATTCTACCAAGAGAAAAGCAAAATATCAGGGGGTAGCAATAAAGTAATTAAAGTATCCATATGACTCTATAACTTATAAAACTTTTAAAATCTATTAATTTTTTAAAAATGCCAAGGGCAGAAATTATGACAGATCATTTGTACCCTACTCTTTAGATCCACCACCATTATCTGTGCATGTAACCTTGGAAAAATCAACTTACCTCTGTAGCCCAAGTTCTATAAATGTTTTACATGTGTAATTATCTTATTATAAGTCATTATTTCTAACTAGACTGTGAATGCCTGAGGAGCAGCCAAGCGTACTCATTTTTATTCCAGCACCAGGCATTTTCCTGGCATTTTCCACCACAGAATAAATGAATAAGCAAAAGTTTCTTCATTTGTAAAGAGTTGTTCTACATCTCTGAGGTTCCTAACTGCTTAAGAATTATCTTTATTAAAATAGGACATTTTCCAGAATTCTAGGAAGAGGACCATTTCCAAACTTTGCTGCATCCTTAGAACATAACAGAAACTTGGGGACCTCCATTAATTGCCTTGAGCTTTGAAAGTTATGGATTCTGTATGCAGAAAACATAAAGCAGAGACAGCTTATATTTTTCTACTATCTTGTAGGAGAAATGCTCCTTTTAGATATTTCAGGTAGGATGAGGTAAGGGAAGAATGTAGCAGAAGCTAATGGACTATAAACTCTTTTTGGGATAGCTCAATTAATTATAGCCATAAGACCCCCCCTGTTCACTTATTCACTGGCATATGAATTCAGAAAGTTGTTAAGTAGATGCACTCAACATTACACTCTTTTAGATACATTCTGAAAGAGCAGAGATACCCTCTATCTCCAGCCTACATTTCATCTCCAATTCTGCCCTCTGTAATTTGTCCCAGGCCTTGGATGTATTGGCATAAATGCAAGATTCTTGAGACATAGACACACCTTTCAAAGAGATAAGCACCTGAAAGGGAAGTCATATTCATGCATAGCATGTATTATGTGCATGAGTTATCAGGGGACCGTGCTGGAAAGTTCAAAAGGGATTCCTGAGCTAAATGTTGGGTTATGAGAAAGAGTGTGACTGGCAGGAAACACATGGTCCTCATATGTGTGTTTGGGGGAATATTGGGAGATGAGTGTGGAACAGAAGGCCAAGAAGTTTGCAGTCATTTGAACATATAACTCATATAATGGTGGAAGATGAGGGATGGACTGTCCTTCTAAACTATGTTAATTAGCTTGGTCTGATATTCTGACAGTGCTAGAAAAGATGAGTGTAAGGGGTGGGGTGTGATATTCACTATTAATGCCTCCAAAACTATGCTTCTTAATTTGGACTTTCTGGGCTCTGAAGATTCTCGAACAAAGTAGTGAAAACCAATCTAGGTCAGTTAAAATGTTAATTTGAGGCTGGTCCTGTAATCTCAGCAGTTTGAGAGGCTGAAAGGGTGGATCGCTTGAGTCCAAGATTTCAAGCCCAGCCTGAGCAACAAGGTGAAACCCTGCCTCTATAAAAAACAGCTGGGTGATGATAGACTGGACAGGGAAAATGTGGCACATATACACCATGGAGTACTATGCAGTCATAAAAAACAATGAGTTCGTGTCCTGTGTAGGGACATGGATGAATCTGGAAACCATCATTCTCAGCAAATTGACACAAGAACAGAAAATCAAACACCGCATGTTCTCACTCATAGGCGGGTGCTGAACAATGAGAACACCTGGACACAGGGAGGGAAGCATCACACACTGGGGTCTCTTGGTGGGGGAATGGGGAGGGACAGCAGTGGGTAGGGAGGTTGGGGAGGGATAGCATGGGGAAAAATGCCAGATATAGGTGATGGGGGAGATGGAGGCAGCAAACCACATTGCATTGTATGTACCTATGCAACGATCCTGCATGTCCTACACATGTAACCCCAGAACCTAAGGTGCAATTATATTGATATAAATTATATAATATATATACATATAAATTATATGTAATATTATATATAAAATTACATATAATAAATTATATATATATTATTGCACTTTAGGTTCTGGGGTTATATATATATATATATATATATATATATATATATATATGTATAAAATAGCTGGGCTTGGTGGCACGTGCCTGTAGTTCCAGCTACTTGGTTGGCTGAGGTGGAATGGTAGCTTGACTTAAGCCTGGGAGGCACAGGTTGCTGTGAGCCAAGATCACACCATGGCACCCCAACCTGGATGACAGAGCAAGGCCCTGTCTCAGCAACAACAACAAAATGTTAGTTTGGTTTTGGGGATGTTTTGCTTTAGATAATACTTTGGTAGTAACATTAGGTACTTCACATTTATTATTGACTGGGTATTACATGTGTTTGATAAGTAAAGGAAGGCAATTAATTAAACCAAATGGAGTTGATAGGTTATTTTTTAACAGAAGTTCCAAGAGGGAAAAAAATTAAAAGATGGCCTCAAGAAATATTTGACAAATGTAATGCATAAGGTGTAAGCTAATGAATGGTGACCATTTCGCGAGTTTGGACATTTATGAAAGGGGTATGCTGGAGATGAAAAATCTCAAGATCCTGAGAGGCAAGTCTACACCGGATTATTTACTGTGATTTGGGAGGGGGCCATTCATTTATTAATAATCCACTGAGTGCATGAACTGTCTCACCAAGTTTTATCTCAGCTCCTGTGGTACGATCGCAAGCAACTGAATCTGAGGAGCAAATCTATTCTTGATTAGAGAAGAGCTTCATGAAGATTGTCTCTGAACTCACATAGTAGTAATTAGATATTCTCTAAAATTCAGTGAATTACTTTTCTTTCAACATTAACAGTAACTCCCACCCCCAACTCAGGTATTGGGAAATAAAATTATTTTATTACATGTATTAATTACCTAATTTCCATTTTCTAACTTGTATTTGAGACAGAATATCAGGTAGAAAAAATAGAAATCAATATGAGAAACTTGTTTCTGATTAACAACTAACTTAATGTTGAAATAAAATGAGAAATTTAAATTAATTTTCATATATTCAAAGGAAATTGTTAAAGATTACAATTCAAATTACAATCATGTAATATGCAAAGATGACATTAAAATGACTATGTATACAGTTGCATCAAAATATGAAGGTTCTTTTAATTGTTGAATTTTGAGAAATAATTTGTCTAGACTCCTTTCAAGACCTTAAACTATAATTTATGTGAAAAAAATTATAAAACTTAAATACCTAGAATTAGGATAAAAATGAATGTGTGTTTTGCTAAGATTTCTTCAAACTGAAAGGGTCATTGTTTACTCTATGTTCACTGTTCTTACAAACAATGGACTTATATTTATAAAATAAATTTTATTATTTAAGGAATTGGCTGGATAGTTTAAAACACAGAATACATTTGTCATGGAAAGGTCCTAAAAAGTCAATATCTTAAACTTTCCAGATAATTCTCTGTTATTATTATAATTTAGTATTTATTATTTTCTAGTATTTATTACTAGTATTTCTGTCTGGTGAAAATGTCTGTTCCCTCATAAATATCTTTGTGCTTTCCAAGATTTTGGCCAATCTTCTCTACATGTAATAAAATATTTTTACATGCTGATTACAAACCAACTATCAGTATAGTTTGTCCATCACTCATCTATCAACATATGTCAGACACCAATTGTGTGTCAAGTTTATGTGTTAGATTCTTCTTGTTGGAAGAAGCAATGAATATAATTTGGTCATCAAATATAAGAATTCCCTTCACACTTAAAGCATTGTTTTAAGTACCAATTTTACATTTCTGGTTCTGTGTCTATTAGAAAATATTCATTATTGAAGAAAAACACGCCAGCCCCTTCTTTTGTTTTTCCAGATTATTAATTTATATCCGCATTATAATTACACATTAAACATTTACAGCTACTTATAGTTGAAGCTTTAAAATACCCTCTCAAGATAAATTGTAATTACTATTTATGTTGTCATTACTAAACCAGAGAATGGCAAATCAGTGAAGGAGATAATTTTAGGGAGAAATACAGCAGATCGCTTTTAATCAAATTTTCAAAATCATTTATCTAGATAAAAAATTTTGTAATAATCATTTTGCATATTAGCTCGTAAGTTATTTAAAGATACTCTCTGTATAAGATGACAGCCGTAAAGTTTATTTTATTCCAATCTGATCTTGATTTTAAAACTTATTCTTATATTATAAAAGTAAAAAATGCTTATTATTTGCATAGGCAAAACAAGTTTCCCTTTGTTTCTTTCAATATTTATTGAGATCCGTTCTTCTATCTTTACAAATTGTGAAATTTTATGTTCAATACTATTCTAACACTTAGGATAACTCAAGGCAGGAGTCCTGCTCTACTGACTGTACGACTTAACCTCTTCCTCTGTTTCCAATCCTATAAAATAGAGAAATAACATAGTAGGGACATTTTCAGGGTTACGCAGAATGCACATAAGATGACAAGCACACACCTAACATATAGTCAGTATTCAATAAGTAGAAGACACCACTATACTACTGCTACGAGTGTAACAATTAATATTGCTACTACTGCTACTAATAGGAGAACATAGAGGAGGGAAAATAAGAAAGAATGAGGAAAAGTTGAGGCCGGGTACAGTGGCTCATGCCTGTAACCTCAGCACTTTGGGAGGCTAGGCAGGCAGATCACTTGAGGTCAGGAGTTCGAGACCAGCCTGGCCAGTATGGTGAAATCCTATCTCTACTGAAAATACAAGTGGGCACCAGTAATCCCAGCTACTTGGGAGGATGAGGCATAAGAATCACTTAAACCTGGGAGGCAGAGGTTGCAGTCAGCCATGATGGCACCACTGGACTCCAGCCTGGGTGACAAAGGAAGACTCTGTCTCAGAAAAATAAAAAAGAAGAAGAAAATGAGAAGACGAAACATAATAAAAAGATTGTAGGTGTTTTCATGTGTATGTGCATACATCCATATAATAATATGTGTATAGAAATGTAGAAAATAGAAGAGTTTCTCGTCCACCAAGTTTACTATGCCACTATAACCATGAGCATGACCTATCTTCAAAGGATACAAGGGATAGAAGAGATGGGAAGGAATGAGGGAAAGAGCAGTAAATGACAGAAAGAGATGATGAAAGATCATCGTGAATCAGATGAGTATGTATGAGAACAAAATGAGCAGAATGGAAATGGCAGTCATTCTACTTTTCTTTCCTTTTGAATCTGGCAATAAAAGTGTAAGAGACAAATTCCTTTGGTATTCTTACCATATGATATAAACTCGGGGCTCTGCATGGTACCAATGGTCATTCCCAAATCCCAGGAATTGAGGTAAACTGGACTAAATTTATAGATCTGCATTGGAACAATAACAATGTGATGCACGGGTTAAAGAGAGTGTCTAACATTCTCTAGGAGAGGATACCACACCTCCCAAGGCACTGTCTCAAGTTACTGAGAAAAGAAAAAGATACAAGAGGAGAAATTGCAACTTCAAAACAGAAAGACAAGGGAGTCTGGTTCTTTTTTCTCTTTCTTGTCCTACTGGCAGATTTTATTTTGTTTTTTTATTTTGCATATCATTTTACCATTTCTCCAGAGAAAGTATCATTGGTTTCTCTCAATCTGCTTAGGCCACAGTGCAGAAACAGCTCTTGTCTATCTGGTCAATTACCTTTTATTATCAAGCCAATATCATTCTATATTGTTTTAAATGCTGGCAACACATTATTCTACATATTTTTCTTCAGTGAGTTAAAGATTTTATACCGCATTGGCCTTCTTGCTTTTGTTCTTTTTAATCCTCATGAACCAGAAAGACTTCTATGAGCAAGAAGGAATTATATCCCTGAATAAAAAACCTTCTCCATACAAATGTATGTGTGCATACACACACAAACATGTGCACGTGCACACACACACACATGCACCCACAGCAATTAGCAATTTCTGGCACATTTCTTTACTTATTCGTCTTTTCAAAGCCTATCTAAAGATGGACATAAGAGTATTTTCTTTCCAAAAAGTAAGACATAGAAAGTATTCAACAAGAAATATCAGATGGCATCCTTGCAGCATTATAAAACTAATACAAATATCTGATGGGTACATTGACAAAGTAATAAGTTATTTATTCTAGAAAAATGACACTAATATGCTTGTTTATAAATGTATTTTGATAGGCTGAAGAGCTTTATATTTATGTGTTTTATTCCTATTCAGAAAATTGTGTTTTTAAGTAGAAAAAGACATATAAATCCTCTTATTCAACTACCCACTTAATGAGTGAATCCAACAAATTCTTACCAGATAGTTATACAGATTATGCTAATTGTGACTAATGGAAATTTGGCATTAAAACTTTTGTGGTAGCCCAACCTGTTATTGGCATCTGAGAATCGCATCTGAAAAAATAAGCTGAGGTGTGCCTCTCAGAGTCTTCCTAACTCCTTGGGAAAGCAGGAGCATATATATATCTTCCACATGGCAGACCTTCAGATAAGGCAGCCATTCTGTTCTTTCTGACTCTGCTTTTATCTTGCTTAATGAACAAGTGAACCTTACAGGAAGCAGTGATCCAGTCACACCCCTCTGAACATAGCAGTAGTCTCTCCACAGCTCTCCATGGGGAAACCTAAGGTAGATCTGATCAAATAGAGTATACTTATCACCTACTTTCTGCACATTATGCTTCCTTGTCAGTTAAGATCCCATTAGTTTTCCTGAAGACCACATTCCAGTTTTAACCTATTTTTTTAAAAAAACCTTTCTACTGCAATCTAGCCTTTCCCATCCTGAGCTCCTGTTGAACTTCTCTTCATCATGAAGTGTATAAGGTTTTTGTTGTTTGTTTGAAATTCATCAGTGAGAATATGAAAATTTCACAGGAAACTTCAAGGAGTGATCATGCCCAAAGAAAACGAGATTTAAAAAACAATAAATGAATAGTATAACTTCTTAAATTCAATGTTATATATTTGTTAGCTTAATGAACGCAGTACGGATTTTATGGAAAACGTTTGGATATAAAGTGATCTCTTAGTTCACAAGAAGCTAAGTGGCTATGCTTGATATGTGAAAGGATAAATGGGTTGTGAGGTTGCTTCTTTCATTAACATTCCTCATATTGTTTCCTCACTTTGAAAATGTTATTTTTTTCTTTTTCATACTTTTTCCCTCCGATTCCTCTCTCTTCCTTACATTTTTTTGTGTTCCCTTTTCAATATTTATTCTCTCATATCTCCCCTTTTTCTTATAGCTCTAGGCAGTAGGAAAGAGGAGGTTGCTGGAGAGTGGAAAGCATAAAACAGTTCTAGATTCAGTTAATGAAACTCCAACTTTGTTAGTTATACCACATATACAAATTAAAAGAGAAGCTTCATGTATCAAAACAAAGTTTCATAGGTCTAGGGAACATTCAAAATGAATGAGAAATAAAGTAAAATCATAAATGTCTTATCAAACCAAAACTACCTCAGTAATACAAAAAGTAAACCCAAATCATGAATTTCTGCTGTGCTTTCCATTTTATTCAAGAGGGCATGAAATTATATGTCCTTCTTCTCTCAACCCCTTACACTTTGTCTGGCACATAGTAGATATGTGAATAAATATTTGTTAAATGAAGAAAGTTATAGAATCTAGTGGAGGTTAGAACAAAAAAAGGGCCAGGTACTTCCTTTATATCATGTGCTAGAATAATGATGTTCATTAAATAATTCACAGTTAATCATCTCTGTCCTTGGCAGTAGATGGGATATTGACACATTTGCTGACCTAATGAATTTAACAGATTGGGAGAATATAAAGTATGAAGTAAGCTCCCAAAGCTTTGTCCATTTCTCCAAACATTTAATTATTAGTAGTTGTAACAAGAAAAAGGATACAGTCTGTAGGAAGATGAAACCATATGCCTCATGACTGTCAAAGGTGTGTGTGTGTATGTGTGTGTGTATGTGTGTGTATCAGAGACAATTTACACAATCCCTATTGCTTGGAGCATTCCACAACAGTTATTGAAATTGATGCCCTAAAGTATCATACAATTAGTATTTGGAACTTCTGTTTTAATGAGTTTAACCCTTTCTCCCTCTTCTTCCTTTTACATTTCCTAATATGATCCAATCTCACCCAAAACTTTATCCTAATCTTGGCAGAATCAGCGTCAATGAATAAGCAGTTAGTTCCCATGTCTAAGTTACTCTCTTATAGTGAGCTAAGCACTTAAAGAGAAACATTAACTTTCAGGCCGCCTGGGTACTATTCAGAGTAATGGTTTATAACAGTTAATAATGTATAACATAACTAGAGAATGCCTTAGGCAGGCTCATTGTGTAGTAAACATAATAAAACAGTCTTTTTTTAGTATCAGTTGGAAGTACATTATTTCCCCCACCATTAAGACATAAGAAAGTGAAGAAAAAAATCATATCATTTGCATATTTTCTATAGCTATATTTCATTTCACTTAGATTTTAATCACTCAAATGTTTTGTTCTCCATTTCTTTTTATTTATTATCATTTTAAAGGTACAGATATTTGTTTGCATCATCACTTTTATAGCAGATGTCAATTCTAGCAACCTAATGTTATTGTAAACTGCTTTTCCCTTCATTAAAAAACAATAAAAAATTACTTCATTATTGGTGAAGGAAGTCAGAACCATTGTGTTTGCATATCAGAGAACATGGTTCTCTGGAATCTATCATCAACACTGTCCTTCTGCTATTTGTTTCCCTTCTTGTTAAGAGAGTCTCTTCTCTGCCTCGGTTCTTTAAGATTAGAACCATCCAAGCTACCTTTGGCTTATTCCTATCCTGGAAGAAATAAGTGAAATAATCAGTTTGAATTAGAATAATGCCTTAATATTGCTGAATAGTGCTAACATTACCAGCAGGCTTTAAGACTCTTGCCCTTGAAACATTCTCTAACCTTTCAACTGCTTTCTTGGATTATTTCTTTGCTCTATATCTCTGAGAACCAGAATTCTATTGGTTCATTCCCAGAATGTAACTGAAGTCTCAAAGACTGACGAATGATCCCTAGCTCCATTTTATTAAATGTGCCTTATTCATCAATTTTTCCCTAGTAAAAAGTCTGCATTATCTATCTCAATTGAGTTGTTTAAATCAGAGAACAAAAGCTACAAGAACAAAAAGAGCATCCAATGCATATAATGGTGGCTAAGGTCTTGTTTCCTCATTTTGCTGATTTTTGAAGCTACCAGGCCAGAATAAATATTTCTGTAGGAAACGCAGTTTATTAAAGAACTCTATTAAAATGAAGGGCCCCCGATCTCAGAAATATTATGATCTATTTAATAAGAAATCTCATAAAATCTAACGTAAATGAGATGATCATGTTTTAAAAGGTAGTGATGCTCCATATACCATGCGAATTTACCTGCCTCATCAGAATCTTCCAGCTTTTACCTCAGTTGAACTGTATTTTGGATTCACACTTGATTGTGGGGACTGGCTCCCTTACCTCTTACCCATCTACTGCATGTCCATCTGTCATAGCCACTAAATGCAGCTTAGCTAATCAACCTTTCTTCTGAGTTTGGGACCCATGCCAACCTCCAGGGAGACAGCTTCTTTCTTTCTTTAATAGAAGAGAAAATAAGAGTCAGTCCAGGGGGCTTTGAGCTCTCTACTAGAACAGAAAATTAGGTTGTTTTTGACACAAGAACTGCATCTCCGTGTTTTTTAGCATTATGTGGTAACATGAGTATTAAAAGTCATTGCACACTAACTTATGGTCAGTTTATATGTTGAGTACGATGACATTATAGCAAAAAGGGCAAGACCGAGTCGGCCGTCGACATTTCTCATTGTACTACACAAAACAGCTGGAAATGAAGCAGAATTTCCTATTTTATTTTACCCAGAGGCTACCACAATCAGTTTCTCTAAAAATTCTTATAGGCCCAGAGTGAAAACGGCATGATTGTAGGTAGCTCTAGGTAAACATCTGCTAATTGCTCTATTGTGCTGACTTAACTGGGATAATTTTTGTTATACTAACATACAAATGAGTTAGAAATTATAGTAGCTGTGTTCTCTGTTTTATTGTACTGCAGCAAAATCTGTATCTCAAAACCTGTGACTGAGGTCAAAATACAAATAAACTGTCTTTTATATGCTTTTCTCTCCTTTAGTTTAACATTATCAAAGTTTCCTGACTCTTGCAGATCTATAACCTTATCTATATCATTCATGCCTTTAATAAGTAGAAAGAGGTACTACATAAAACTAAATTAGACTGAGCTACTCACTAAATTTTCATATAGTACAACAAACTATGCATAAAAGGGTATAAACTATGCACAAAATTATATTTATGTAATCTCTCAATATTCTATTCATTAGTACATAAATCCAATTTTTTGGTTCAACTTCATTCACTGTAGCAAGAACTTCTAAATTGAAACAAGAATAAAAACATCCACGTCTTGCACAGAATCACCCTCACTTCAGGTTTCTAAAATTGTATGAAACTATCATGATTTTCATATATTTATTCAATTATTAGTGAATTTAGTGAATCACTATATTCATGTATTCAATAACTATGTCATAAATGTCTAAAGTGCTCAAGAAACTGAAGCTTTCAAAGACAAATTGAATGTGTATTTTTCTTTCAGGGATTATCCAGTGAAATTCAGTAGGCATATAGATAAAAGCAACTCTAATTTGAGATAGGATGTGGTCAAAGTAAAAATAAAGTGCTATGGGACCCCGGAGCAAGAAGACAGAATTTCCAACTAGTGAAAGAGGTGATTTTATAGGAATGAAAAATTTTAAAGCCACTTGCAGAGAAGCACATATGGTTCAGAAAGCACAGTATATTTTGGAATGTTATGGATCACTAAGGAAGTATTTCAATGCATTTGAAAAGGATGGTCTAATTTAGTAAATGAATGTTACAAATGACTGTCCACTAAAAGAAAATGCATTAGATCCTTGTGTCATCAATCCCAGTTGATTAAAGATGGAATTATAAAGCAATAAAACCCTCAGAGGACAATTTGGGAGATAATAAATAATAATAGAAATAATTTTAGAAATAAAAATAATGCAGATAATAAAAATATTTTGTGTGATATACAAAAGATTTAAAAATTGATAAAAATGCTGACATCTTAGTAGAAAACTGAGCCAAAGAATAACAATATATGAGCTACTCTGCAAATAAAAATGGCAATAGTTACATGGAAGTGTGATGAACAATCCCAGGGTGTAAGGGAAATACAAATGCAAGTAACCATGCAATAGGCCTTTTTCCCTCAGTAGGTGGCTTCATGGACAATAGCATGACAATGCCTAACATTCTCCATGTAGTAGAGTACTCTCATACATTGCTCAAAGACATAGCTGTCACAGACTTTTGAGAAAGCAATGTGAAAACATGTTAAAACTAAAAACAGACATAGCAGTGACTCCACTCCCATAGAGATAAAACCACTACTATGCACAAAGATGTTAATTGATGCACCATGTTGATGGTGAACCTAAATTAGAAAAAAGTAAATGTTTCTTAATAGGAAAATGGTTGAATAAATTATGGTTTATCTTTGCTAATATTATAAAATTATTTAAAAATGCATTTAATTAATATCTATCGGTGGATGTGCAGGGATTTCTACGATGAGTTGTTAAGTTAGCAAAAGGAAGATTGATAGAAAAATAGATAAAATATGTTTATTTTTAAATCAAATATGTGAAAATTGGGTGTGTGTGAGTGTGTATATAATTACATGAAAGAATAAGAAAGAATTCATATTAGAAAGTTAAAATTGAGATCCTAGGGAATAGGTGAAAAAGAAGGTGGTAAGAAAGGGGGAAGAAAATGTGGGATGTAAAAGACAAATAATGCTTAATATGTACAGGCTGAACGTCATGCAAATACCTAAGTGCAAAACTAAAAATTCATCAATAAAGGCAGTAAAACTAGAGACGTCCCTGCACCAACAAGGCTCCCAGTGTGAGATCCACAGGAGAGAATCTACATCTCTCTCTTAAGCAATCCTTTAGCCACATTGATTAAAGGTTATTTCCAGTTCCCTAGGAAGGAAAAATTGAGAACTGATGTCAGAACCTACACTGTGTTCATTTATTTAGCTTCATGTAATTGTGTATATTTAAAGTTTTAATGTAAAAATTGAGAATCACTTAAAGAATTGCTACAAATGTACATTGAGAGGGGGCATTTTTGTGATGTAAAGTTTATTTTGAAGAATAAGGATATGTTACAAAAGTCAGAGCAAGACATGTCTGAAAAGATTCATTTGGAGTTTAATTATGGGAAACACCGGCTGGGTTAGCAGCTTGGTTTTTCTCTTGTAGGCTATAAAGTACTGCAGATAATACATTAGCAGGAAAGCTACAAGATCAGATGGATTGGAATCCGGGAGTTAAAAGCAGTAAAAGGAGAATTTAAATTCTAATAGCATTCTGGTTTATTGACATGGTTAGAAACTTTCAAGAAGATTTTTTTTATTTTCAAAATATGTAAAATTAGAGATTTGAATATATAAATTCCCACAGATCCATTGTCTCAGCTTGCTAGGGTTCCCATAACAAAATGCCATAGGCTTGGTAGCTTAAACAATAGAAATTTATTTCTCACAGTTCTGGAGGCTGGGAAATCCAAGATCAAGATGAAAGCTGGTTCCATGTCTGGTGAGGGCTCTCTTCCTGGCTTGCAGACAGCCATCTTCTTACTGTGTCCTTACATAGCCTTTGCTCATTACAAGCACTTGGAGAGAATGAGTTTTCTCTCTGTTTCTTCCTCTTCTTAAAAGGCCACCAATAGTTTCAGATAAGGACCCCACTCTTAGGACCTCATATAATCCTAACTACCTTCTAAAAGCCCTGTCTCCGAATAAAGAAACCTTGAGGGTTAGGGATTTGACATATGAATTTGGGGAGGAGACACAATTCAGCCCATAGCATCCATCTTCCCATGTTAAATAAATATCAAGATTTGGCCACTGTTATATCATGTATGTTATTACTTAGTTTGTTATAAAGTATTTTAAACTAGTTTCAGATATCATATTTTAAACTTCAGTACATAATTTTGAAGTATATGGGCTTTTATTTACATAATCACTTGGCGATTTCCACACCTAATGAAAGTAAGGATAATTCCTTCATATAATCTAACAACCAGACTATTTTAAAATTTCTCTGATTATCTCCAAAATGCCGTGTTTTTCTGCTGCTTTGTTTGAATCAGGACATAAACAATGTCTACATTGCCATTGATTGTTATGTATCAAGTTTTTTAAATTATAATCCTCTTTTCCTATCCACCTTCTTTGGATATAATTGCCTTAATTAAGAAACTGAGCCAAATTGTTTGCATAATGTTCTATGTTTTAAATGTATGGGGTTTTTTTTACCTGTATTATGGTTTAATTTAATTTATTACACCATCACCTATATTTCTTGTAAACTGCCAATTAGCTTTAAAGCCATGATTAGATTCAGGTACAACTTTTAATTTTTTTACAAGAATATTTTTAAAGCAATTTTGATTTTGTGTATTTTACTTTCCAACATACCAGGATAGGATCACATAATGTTGAGAGTCTCACTTTAAGTGATTCTAAGATTGAATAATGGATCAAGATGGTAACATCTGATTTCCCATTAACATTTCATCCAATGGTTTCATTCATTAATGATTTTACCTGTTATAAGTGTTATCATTAGATATTGCAAACATGTTTATTTTTCTTAGTTATATCATCTTCCACAATTTACATACAAAATTATTTTACAAAGAAGATATTATTCCCATTACCTCTAGATAATTATTTTCTTTTAATTGACAATTTTTAGAGAATGGAGTCAGTGTCCTAGTTACCACCAATGCATTGGTATTTGTTGTTGTTTTGCTTATGTTTTGGCTTTCTCTGGCTTAGTATCATTATAAACTCTTTGATTTTTATTATTTGAAGTATTTGTATAAACTGCAGTCAATTTTCTTTTTGACACATTAAAAACATTAGTCAAAGGGATCTTCATGTAAATTTCTGTGCTTTTTTTCCTACTGCAGTTTTCTGGTTTATGTAGATTTCTATGTTTTTCTGTGTGTGTGTGTGTGTGTGTGTGTGTGTTCTACTTTTATCCATTAGTCTTTGTATATTATGTGTTTTCTGAACAAAATAAATGTCCCTGAATCATTCTGTGCATTTTTTTGACACCGATCTGAAATCAGCCATTTTTTTTTGGTAAGAAGTTCTGATTAATGGGAAATGGTATTTTGAAACACAATTTTTATTCTCACTGCTTCTGCTTTCTCACTATTTCTAAATCTTTTATAGTACAGACAGCTAGAATATATACATTTACACACACACACATATTGTATATATATCCACACATGTACTGAAGTATTCACGATTATATTTTTAATTTTCTAGCTCTCTACACTGAAAAGGTTTAATTTTTTATACTTGCATATTCTTTCTCTTACACTAAATATTTTGATTCATATCAACATTAACTAACGAATCCACAACTTGTTTTTCTCTTCAGATTTAGGATACATATGTATTTGAAGAGAAAAATAAAATATATTGATGTTTATAATTTGACTTTAAAAAATTTATACTTTGATTTTTTTATTTTTATCACTTTTCTCTTATACAAAAATTCATGGGCCCTACTACATAAAAGTAATTGCTTATTTGCTTTATCATATTGGATACAAAAAAATATGTAAATGTGATTGTGTAAAATCCCAAAACATTAATGCAGATATCATTAACAACAGAATTACTGAATGAAATTTAAGGCTTCTTTGTAGCTCTGTTTGTTGAAAATACTTTTGAATAAAAGAAGTACAATTAGGCCAATCTCAGTGGCTCATGCCTGTAATCCAAGCACTTTGGGAGGGTAACATGGGCGGATCACGAGGTCAGGAGTTCGAGACCAGCATGACCAACATAGTGAAACCCCATCTCTACTAAAAATACAAAAAAAAGTTTAGCCAGGTGTGGTGGCACAGACCTGTAATCCCAGCTACTCTGGAGGCTGAGGCAGGAAAATCGCTTGAACCTTGGAGGCAGAGATTGCAGTGAGCCAATATGGCACCATTGCACCCCAGCCTGGGTGACAGAGCCAAAAAAAAAAAAAAAATCATAATTAAAAGACAAAAATACCATATATAACGTAAAACACCTTCATTAGAGATATAACATTTTACCAATGGATAGAATTGATCATACAGTTGAATCAACATGTAACTTCATCAGTTATAGAAGTAGCATTTTAATTAAAGTCTATGTCAGTAGAAATATGTAAAGAAAACTGTTAATGCAATTAAGTTTGCCAAACACCCCAAAAATGTTTGCTGGGCACAGGTGACTATGCCTTTGATATCAGAGTTCTCAAATGACCCCGAGGAACACAAAATGTGGCAAGTGTACATTGCTCTTTATGTTTGCATCTCTTTATTTGGCTCTCACTCCTTAATTATTAACTAGCCTTGTCATTTTCATTTACCTACTCAGACTGGGAGAATGTATTTGTTTGAAGAATGAACTCCAGCCTTGCCACTTGTCTGTCTGTATGTTCCTGCTTCTGCCTCCAAAGGGATCCCTAATGTTAGTGCTGTCTTTTCCATCCCAGCATCTATAAGTCACATGGGCCTGCCTTGAAAATTGCTCCTAAAGTACTACAACGTGTCAAATGTCAGGTGAAATGGGAAACTATTTTAAATTATATTTATTTCCTCTAAAAATATAGACATTGCAAACTGATGTCTTCGTAGTATTTTATATGTTTTAATGCCATATCTTTCTGTAAACTCATTAATAAAAAGGTCCTATTCAATCATAAAAATGATGCAATAATAATTTGTTTTCCTGACATTACATTTGGCATTAAATAATGTAACAGATATATCAATAGCATATCAATATAACATCAGAATATTGGTAAACCTTGATAATACACAAAGTACAGTTTTGTTCTAATTTTTGTAAAAAAAGAATTCATATATTGCAACTATTAACTAAACAAAATCACCAAACTATTGCAAGTACAGGACCTAAAATTTTTCCTGATTTTTAAAGCTTTTTTAAGGGAAATATTGTCAGAGAAAGTTTCAAATGATGTTCTCTCTTACACAATTATCTTCTTTTAAACAAGAACTACCTTGATCTGATAGTTGTATCTTTCAGAACAGATTGTAAGTCCTATCTTTAACCTTTACATGGCATTTCATGGTAAACTCTGTGATGAGTGATTGAAGGTGACAAATGCTGGAATCGTTGTATAAATTAAATAAAGTATAATGAATGGAGTGTTGCCATAAAAAGCGGTAAAAAACAGTGACTTTCTGGACATGTAAATGTATGATATAAAAGCAAAGAATAAAGAGAAAGGAAAACATTAGTGTAGGCTATACAGAGCTTTAAGATTCAGTAGTATCTTAGGTTAAGACTTGGACAATGTATTTGAATGTTTATTTTTCTGTGCTAGTTAGATTTGTGGCAGAACTCCTATTCATTTTCCTACTAGTGGATTCATTCATTCATCAAATATTTATGGAGTGTCTACTATATGTTAAGTACTATTCTAAGCCCAAGGGATAGAATACAAATAGCCAAAAATCCTTACACTGATAGAACTATTAGTAGGGATATTGATAATACACTAAGTAAATAAGTAAATTAAGTAATATTTTAGATGGTAATAAATACCTCAAGAGAAAAATGTGATACAGCAAAAGGAGAATAAGGAGGGCTAGGTGAAATGAGCATTGCAATTTCATGTGGTTCCGTTACAGAAGACTTTACCAATATGAGGACATTTTAAGGAACACTCGAAGTCCAGGCACGGTGGCTTGCACCTGTTATCCCAGCACTTTTGGAGGCCAGGGCAGGTAGATTGCTTGAATCCAGAAGACTAGCCTGGACAAGATGATAAAATCCTATCTCTACAGACAACTACAAAAATTAGCCCAGCATGGTGGCCTCTACCTGTAGTTCCAGATACTCAGAAAGCTGAGGTGGGAGGATCGCCTGAGCCCAGGAGGCAGAGATTGCAATAAGCTGTGATCGTGCCACTGCACTACTCCAGCCTGGGTGACAGAGTGAGACCCTGTCTCCAAAAAAAACACAAAGAAAGGAAAAAAAAACACTTGAAGAAACTGAGAGGGCATATTATGCAGACACTGGGGGAAGAGCATTTTTGGCAGAGGAAACAGCAGTTAAAGATTCTGAGGCTAGAGGATGCCTTCTTTGAGGTAGAACGAGAAGACGGTGACTAATGTGGCTGAAGAAATGAGAGAATAGAAAGTTGATGACTCAAAAAAGCAACAGGGGCTAGACTTTTTGAGAGATGGTAGGCCACCGTGTAGGCTTCGGCTGTTATTCTGGATGAACACAGAGTGACTGGGAGATTTTAAGGCAAGAAATAATATGATGTGACTTACTAATGTTTGAATATAATCACTCTGGATATTGAAGTGAGAACAGCCTTAGAGGTACAAGAATAGGAAGAGAAAAAAACAGTTTGGGTTGTTGCTTTGAACCAGGTGAGACATGACAGTGTTTTGGTCCAGGATGGATTTAGTAGGAAGGCAGCCTATTCCAGATATATTTTGAAGGTACAGCCAACATAATTTGCTAGCAAATTAGATACAGGGTATGTGAGGAGGATGAAAATCATGGATGATTTCAAGTGTTTTGGCCTGAGCCACTGGAAGTCTGGGGTTGCTTATAACTAAGATAGGGAAAACCATGAACCAAATTTAGAACAAAGAAGAGTTTGGGCATGTTGAGATTGAGATGACTATTGGATATCCAAGCAGAGATGGAGAATAGGTAGTGAAATATTCAAATCTTAATTGAGGGAGATGCATAAAGCAGAGATGTAAATGTAAGCATTATAAATTCATAGATAGTATTTAGAGCCAGGAGTCTGGATGAAATTCATCAGGCAATGGTGTAGTTTTAAAGAGAAGTTAAAGGATTGAGACCTGTGGCATATTCCCATGCTGATGAAAACAACTCAGTAGACAGTGAAAAGTGGATGGTACTGAAAAGAGGGGTGGGTAGAATTTTTCTGAACAATGTCCATGAGTTGGCAAAAGAGGATGGTGTCTAATACACAAGTCAAGGGTTTGGCCTTTCTTGGAGTATAAGGTAAGGGATGAGGGGAGATGGTAGGCATTGGAGGAGAGGGGACATTCTCTTATAATTGCTTCTATGTTTTCACTGAATTGGGAAGCAAAGAAAACAGCTGAGATGGAAGACTGGGGAAGAACGGTTGAAGATTTGAGAGGGAGAAGTTCACTAGGGAAGTAGAAGGAGAATAGGCAGGGGAACTATAGTAGAAACACGAGGCAACCTGAAAACCACTTAAGTTGGCAGTATATTTAGAGTCGTGACCCATTCAATGTGGTTTAGCTTTCCTGCTATGTTTAGTGTAATAAGTGGAGAGGGAGTCAATCAAGTTCTAGGAAGACAGAGGAGCAAGGGAATTAAATCATTAATTAATAATAGGTAAGAAAATAACAAAGATGGCCTTTCAGCTGTTCAAAGAGAGGAAAGAAATATTAATGCTATGAGAAACAAGAAAGATTTGGTTGATTCAACAACTAAAGTGCTGAGTTGGATTGAGGAATATGTTAGGTTTGGAGCATTGAGGGTGAGCTGGGAAAACAGCAGCTGGTGGTTACAGAGTAGAACCCTTGACAGCAACATCAGGGAGGGATTTCTGCTTATGATGAGGTGTAAGGTATGCCTGTGGGACTAAACGACTGACATAGGGCAGAGGGCAAAAAGAAAGATACTGGGTACATTCTGCATATTATAAGAAGTCAAGAATGTAAATCTTCTTTTTTAAGATACCAGTAAGGATTTGTTATTTGCCCTTCAGAAGTCTGGCAGAAGAGGTATCTGGCATTACAATAATCCTGGAAATAACTTACATTTGTGAACACAATTTTGAGAATCAGAAAAATACGAATACAGTACATATGTCCTTTGGCACCTAGCAGCAGCCTGGTAAGGAGATCACTACTCTGCCATGTTTCTCAAAGGCCTCTTCCTCCAGCTGTGCTAAACCACTCATGTTAAGATTGTGTTTTAACAAGCACAGGCCTGAGAAAAAGATTACTAGATGTGTGTCAACCCCAATCAAGATAATTAACTCCTAATTCTTAGCTTCCTACCTGCAAAACAGGAAAAGTAAACTTAACTTGAAGGATGGTTGTGGGAATAGCATAAGATAATATAGGTAAAGCTCTTAGCAAGAGCCTGGAACAGTGCTTAGTAGCTGTTACTATATTTTATTCCCAAGCCCCCTTAAACCTTCACATTCTATGGTTTTGTTGTGCTGTTATTCTCTTTTAAGGATATGCTCATCTTTTCTTGTACACAACAAAATTTTTGATTTGCTTATCCAGACTGTTCATCCTTGGTTGGAAATCTCTGTCTAACTCTGTTTGATTGGTAGCATAACAGGGCTTCACTTCCAAAGGTAACTTACTTAAGGCCTGTTTGAGTGAGTTGGGTAAATAGATCCACCACACTTACATTTAGGGAGAAATAATAGCTATACTCACATGTCTTTACTTTTACAACATATGGCAAATAAAGATGAATTGAAGTAAAACTAGTTTGTAAAGTTTCAGAAAATTAACAAATGTTAGATTTAATCAACAAGTTATGGCTATATCCCTTTATATATTCAATAATTGAAAAACATACTATATGTTTCTATGATCCTCTACGGCAAGGAACAGGTGGAAATGAAAAAATTTTAGGGCATTTGAAATTGGGTTTTATCAATTATTTTCTTTTCAAAAGTGCAAAATTTCTTTGCACAAACATTATCATAACTAGATGTGCCCCTACTCTGGTGATCCTGGAATCTTATTTCAAAACTTGAAGCTATTCTTCTACTTCTATATATATAGTTTATGAGTAGAATTCACAGTTTCAAAAAACACATTTGTCACATGGCTAAACACCTGGCCTTTAACTTATTTTTTGAAATATGTTCTTGTTATACCCTGCAGAAATAGTGTAATAGTTTAACGTGATTTTTAAAAGCTTTTTGGCTACAACTACCTTAGCTAGCTCTTCTAAAGCATTGTTCTTTCTACCAGCAGTTGCAGTTAGGTTGTACTGAAATGTTCTAATGATCCTAGGGTTAAGTACATTACAAAGAACTTTTTTGGCTTTGAATTTTCTTTCACACATCATAACTGAGCTGAAGTTTAGATCTTAATGTAAACTGCAGGAAGACAAGCATTTGCATAAAAGGATTATGCATCATCTAAAGAATTAACTACAGAGAAGTTGATTTATCTGCCTTTCTATCTGAAGAAATCTCTACAAACCAGTATTTCTGCAGTGCACAACAATAATTAGTGTACATAATGATTCCTTTGAGGCCCAGAGTGTATTCTGAATTCTCAATAGACATAAAAATTATTTTGATACATATCCACTACTACTTGTACCTGTGTTCTAGTTCTTCGAAAATTGGCAAGTCCCATTCAATCTGTAAGCTAATGTTTTGTTAAATTTTGTTAAGTACCAAATAGAATACTCTGGCAATGTCAAGGAAATGAGTTTTCTATCTTAGCTCAATAAGCTCCAATTTGCAAAGGTGATGTAACCCAGTTGCAAACTCTTACCAGAAACTTTATTTCCTGACTTTAAAACAAACACAAGAAGCATAAGGGTATGGTGTAAGCCATGAGGGAAGTGTTACTATGGTAATAAATTATCACTGATATGTAGTAAAATAAAGTCACATAGCCTAGGGAACATGAAATAGGCTTCAGTGGGAAGTCCAAAATAATGAGCAGGGCTATAACAGGTAGGAGAGGGTAGATCTGCCTATATGAACAGAGAGACAAGGGGCTGAGGAAGATTGCTTTGGTATATGGCAAATCAGGGCAGGACAGCATCCACCAGGGAAGGAAGCCTGTGATGGGATCACGGAATTAACTCCATTTAGGTCTGCAAATTTCCAGCTGGACAAATTTCTGACCAGAACAGAGGAAAAGCACAGAGATAAGAACGGGGGACAAACTTCCTCACACTTTTTTTACTTGGTTTGGGAAATGCTTATCTTCACATGAGAATAAATAAGTGAAAAGTATCCAATAATTACTAGGAACATGTCCACTGCTCAAATTAATGTGCTTTAGGAAGACTGGATTGCAATATAGTCACCCTGTTACAAAGGGAGCTATTCCCAGAAAATCAGGTAATAGAGGAGTGCCTCATTCTGTTTTCAATTAATAGGTATTGGTCATCACTAAAGAGTGACAGTGATGTTGAATGGGTTACAATAATCTTCTGTTAGAAGGGAAATATTTTACAATGTATCTGTGTTTATGCTAATATTATTATTATTTGTTAGAAGCACTATTAAAGGAAATGTTCTTACATGTGGAATAAAGATCTCTGGTATTATTTCAAACTGGAAAGCTGACCTTTTATTTTGGAAGGGGAGTCTTTCTAGTTAATTAATTAACAGTTATGATTTGATTGATTGGTATTCAAGCTATTTGTCTAGATTGATTGAATTCACCAGCAAAGTGCCAAATGCTCTCGTTTTGTAACCAAATAAAAATGTTAATTATATTTAGAAGAGTATCTTTGAGATCATTTAGCTAGGACAGTCTTTTCATTTTATAGATGAGGAAACTGAGGCCTAGAAAAATAAACTGATCCACCTGGGGTCACTGGGGCTCCTGACATCTGTTCAGCAGTCCTTTGACTGAACTGTTTGATCATAAAAAATGACTTTGGAAATCTAGCAGGCCATAAATCATCTTGTTATTTTAAACTCTGACTTGATGCTAAGTTTCCTTTCTGAGTTATAGCAAAAAGGTGTCTAGGTTAGAAAACAAAAAGGGTAATGAGATAAACATTTTTTGAAGATAGTTTGTACATTTAATCAAATTGTAGGGTTCTCTGCCTTATATTTTCACTATATTCACTGATACATGATGACATCAAGCATACAGAAAATGCAAACGAGACATAAGCATGCATTTGAACAGATGTGCTTTTTTTCCTTCATAATGAATTCAATCATGCTATGTGCATATAATGACTTCACCTACTTTGAAATCATAAGACCACTAACAATCTGAATTCTCAATATCCAGGGGCAGCATCAAGGAGTAGCCATCTTATTCTTTCAATCAGTTTCTCCTTGCTGCTACCCAAACTTCTTCAAATAAATAAGCAACCTTACTCAAACAGTAGGCTTGATCTACAAATGTAGCTTTCAGATAAACTACTTAGATGCAAATCTTCCAAAATGATAGATAAGAAGATATCTACATAGCTGAATATTTCAGATGAAAAGTAAAAAGAACAAGACCAAAGTCAAGCAGTTTTCTGTAACTAACAGGTGATTTTATGGAGAAACCTCGTTTGTTTACAGTACACCTGGATGGTGCAATAATATGTAGATTAGGCAGTCACCATGAGGCCAATTTCTTGCATTCATCCTTTTTCATCCTCCCTTATTTAGATACTGAAAGGCAAATGATCTATGATTTTACAGAGATTTTAAAAGCCAACCAGTTTCTTCTCACACACATTGTGGACAGCTCTAGGGAAGACCCTTCCCACCACAGCATTTTCTTCCCAGAAGCTGTCATCAGAAGTCCAATTGTTCTGCACATACTCAGTAGATAGTATTTCCTCCATTGTAACTTCCTCTGCCCCTATGTGTTCAGATGTAATGTTCTGCCTGTACAAACAAGGATGTAAGCAACAAGTGTAAATCTAAGGGATCAACTGTTTTCTCTCTTCTGCATTTACATTTTTCTTTTGCTTGCTTCCTTCTTGATAAAATCTTTCTTCATTCTTACAACAAAAGTAAAACAATGCAGTTATTTCTGGATAAGTACTATATCAAGAAATAATATTTACTAGATTTTAGGCTCTTAAATATGTGTTTTCAGTCCAGGTGTGGTGGCTGATGCCTATAATCCCAGCACTTTGGAAGGCTGAGGCAGGCAAATCACTTAAGGTCAGGAGTTTGAGACCAGCCTGTCCAACATGGTGAAACCGCATCTCAACCAAAAATATGAAAATTAGCCAGGCGTGGTGGTGCACACCCATAATCCCAGCTACCCGGGAGGCTGAGGCATGAGAATCGCTTAAACCCAGGTGGCAGAGGTTGCAGTGAGCTGAGATCACGCCACTGCACTCCAGACTGGGTGACAGAGTAAGATCTTGTCTCAAAAAAAAAAAAAAAAAAAAAAGAGAGAGAGAGAAAGAAGAAGAAGAAGAAAGAAGACTTTGTTTTAAAATTCTCACATCATATTCCAGTGGGTTGCATATACCCTAGTCCCTAAATGCCTAAATGAACAAGACTTTCAATTGCTCTGGAACAGAGTATATTATTCGCTTTGGGATACTCAGTCTTAGTCATCAGGTAAAAAGGAAATGTGTGTCAGTGAGTGAAAAGTGCATAAAAAATGTCTCCTTAAGAGTATGGAAAGATTGGGAAGAAAAAATATACCCTTGAGATTAGAACAGGACTTTTGCTTGCCAATCAAAAATGCAGGGACAAACCATTCTAAGAAAGATTAATTCACTTATGTAGACCTTAACCAAGTAATTTTTGATAGTCTAAATATGTTCCAGGCTCTGTTTTACGTACTGAAGATATTACATATATATATATGTATATATTTGAAGATATTATATATATATGTATATATTTAAAGATATATATATATTTTAAAGATATATATATTTTGCATTTTGAGACCCTGTCTCAAAAACAGACACACACATATGTAGGTACATATACATATATATATACTTGTGTGTGTGTATATATATATATATATATACATGTGTGTGTATATATATATACGTGTGTGTGTATATATACACACACACACACACATACATATATATCTTTATATATCTTTTTTTCTTTTTGAGACAGGTCATGCTCTGGAGACCTTAGGCTGGAGTGCAACAGCCTCAAATTCTTGGGTTCAAGCTATCCTCCTGCCTCAGCCTCCCTAGTAGCTGGGACTACAGATGCAAGGTGCAAGACACCATGCCCAACTAATTTTGTGTGTATATATATATATATATATGTGTGTGTGTGTGTGTGTGTGTGTGTGTGTGTATGTGTGTGTGTTCAGAAGTCTGAGCACTGACAACTGCCTCATCTGACGTGTTTACCGTATAAAACATTACGCTTAGAATAAATGAAATCCGAGGGTCTGTCTCTGAACATTGAACTCTGTAGGCAGTTAAAGCAATCATATGTACTGGAGTTAACCCTGAGGGAGAGATAGAGAACCCCACCCAGAGTGTCAGAGTCAGTTGAACAATTCCCACTTCCTCCCCATCAAACTGTCCAATGAAAGGGAAGTAGCTTGCTGCTACTGTTATTTCATCCCAGTAACCTCAGCAAGGATGAAACATTTTCCACTTAGACATAGAAAACAGAATGTTAGCAATACTGTTTTCAAAGGCTACAAAAAAGAGGAAATTCTAAGAAGAAAAAGTCCTGTTTTTCTTTTCTTCTCAAATTCTATGTGAAAGAGGCAAAGTTGTGTGCAAATGCTGTGATATATTTGACAGTAGAAAGCACTGACAGTGACACTGAAGTAACATGAATAATAAGTAGCAGCTGTTCAAAGAAGAAAATATCATATAATAGAGTAAATGGTGTATTTGTCCCTTGAGCTGATGGTGCTTAGTCACTACGAAATCATTCTCACAGAAAACATAATTTAGACTACACTCCAGGACAAGCTACGCAGAATTCTGTTCATGTTACCACTTGTTAGATGTTTGCATGATTTTAAATATTAAAGTTATTATCAAATATTAATGATAAAAATAAATCAAATTTAGAATGTAGAACTCAACTGTTGCCATCTATTGCTGAAGCGTGAGTTTATTATGTGTCTTTAAGGGTCAAAAGTAGAAAACTTCCACCAAGAGAAATGTCTCAATAGCTGTTCCATGCAAGTTTTGGTAGCCTCAGCATACTGAGCAAAGAATCCCCTACACTGACCTTCTGTAGCAACACAGTTGTTATTAAAACATAGCTCTAGCCAGGCAATCTCTATACTGAAGATTAGGGGTGTATGTATTTAAGTAAAAGTGCATGCAAATAATTTCATAGACATAATACAAGCAATCCCCTCAAATCTGGAGGAATAACTTGGACAAAATAGCATGAAAGAAATGTATTTTCTGCTTTTCTTAAGTTAGGGATAAACAATGGAAACAAGTCCCTGAAACTTCAGCTAATATGAAAAAACCAGGGTCACTTCCATGGGAAAAAAATTACAACTTTTGCTCTCTTGCAAAAATGTCTAGCACAAATCAAAAGTAAAAAAGAAATGCAGACTGAACTCCAAGGGGAACTTTGTTGCATCAAAATGTCATGTAAAAATGAAATATTTGTTTTCTTAAATGACCAATACCATCTTACAAAGAAAAATATAAAGGCTTAGGATATAGCCATAATATATCTAGGTATAAGAAAGAAATTAAAGAAATCTCTTAATCTTTCTGACACTCAGCTTCTTCATCTATGACATGGGAATATACTAGCTACCTAAAAAGATCATAATAAAAGTTGAGACATTGCATATAAAATGTATAGCATGTAGTAGAAGCTTGAAAAATATTTCATCTTTTTTCATTAAGCAAAACAAAGTATTTTAGAAAAGATGTTAATTACATTCAATCAATTGCGGCAAACAGAAAATTTACATATTTATTACCTAGTACAGTGACATCAGCCCTAATATTTAAAGAGACTCTTAGTTCTTCTAATCACATCCATCTCTCTTCCTCCCCAGTGTCCTTGTTGATAATTGCATGAGTTTTGACTTCAAAATAAAACTGCCCGCAGCCTTGTAAAGGGAAAATAAATATGCTATATATTCCTAAGACAGTGTAATATAGTTATCCTTGGAGAGAAGGAGAAGAATGGATTCCTGGAAAAGCAGAGGGAAAGAAGAAATAAATCTTATTTCAGAAAAAGATGGAGAACATCACAGAATGAATTGACATTTCTGCAACTTGGTTGATGTAAAAATTAAAGTGAGACTGGTTTTGCTTGTTTACCAGAGGGCCTATAGGGAATGGGAAGACTAGTTTCCAACAAGGGAGCATAAATTAGGGGGACGCTGCACATAAACACATTCTCAGCTTCCTCAGGGAGAGAAATTTTCTTACTTTTCTCAACCTTTTTAGCTTGGACTTTCTTAGCTGGATCATGATTATGTTTCCATGAGTCAGAAAGCTGATATAGAATGGCCGGGCATGGTGGCTGGCCCCTGTAATCCCAGCACTCTGGGAGGCCAAGGAGGGTGGATCACCTGAGGTCAGGAGTTCAAGACTAGCCTGGCCAACATGGTGAAACCCTGTCTCTACTAAAAGTACAAAAATTAGCCGGGCATGGTGGTGCATGCCTGTAATCCTAGCTACTTGGAAGGCTGAGGCAGGAGAATTGCTTGAACCTGTGAGGTGGAGGTTGCAGTGATCCAAGATCATGCCTCTGCACTCCAGCCTGAGCGACACAGTGAGACTCCATATCACAAACAAAACAAAATCAAACTCAGAAAGCTGATATAGAAGACCGCAAGTTAGTAGGAAGATGCTAAGGAGCCCATGTATACCATTTCAAAGACTATCAGTTCCCTGGAACATCAATTGTCCCTTTTACCTAGCACATAGTAGGTATATAAGAAATATTGCCTGGGCAAAAGTCAATAATATCACTTTCTTTATGATGGCCCTGGGATAGAAATTACATATGAACTCAAGAAATGGCCCTTGATTGTCTGCTCTGTGCCAGACACTATGCTAAGCAACAGAATAAAATTGACATCACTTAATGGAATCCAAGCAGCAAGTTAATGGATTATTACTGCATTGATTCTAACCATATTTAAGATGTAATACTTATGTACTGATGACTATCTTCATTAGGTTTTATTAGTTTATAAATATTGACTAAATCAAACTTCTGTGTATTTGTCATTCTGATAACTAATTGTATACCTATATATGCTAAGAGTTTTCATAAACGCTTACTTTTGCATGCTAATAATACTTCATGTGTTTTATTTTTTCTGCAGGCTTTGAAATTGTCACAGAAGATAGTCTGGCTTCTTGATTTCACGTCTCATCTACTTTCATTTGGTCCTTCTTTGTCAGTGCTAATACTTAGCCCTTACCTTCCCCACATTATGCACAGATTTTCTAGTTTTTGAAAACAATTGATCTTTTCCTTTTAATTTTCAATTCCAAAATCTTTCACTCTCCAAGAATTAAACGTATGATTGCTTCCTTGCCTATGAACTATCTGTGTGAGCAAAAACAAGCACATTTTCCTTTTAGGCGTCATTGCCTGTCACCATAACTATTGTTTTCCATATTCTCAACTTTCTAAACTTTGCTGTGATTTTTTAAAATTCCTATTCTTAAAATTTTTCTGTGTGTCTATAATTATTTTCTTCTCTTTCTAATCAGTAGTACTTCTTTGGAATAGGGGTATGGGACGGCATGAGGGAGAACTTTGGCCAGGATATGGGTTTTACATTGGCAGGTCCTGATTTTATGAACAGAGCCTTATTTGTTCTGTGCAATATGCCACGTGCAAAATGTGGTCCATTCTTTTACTGTTAAACTCACTTAAACAGGTGATAAATGTAGGAGTCCAGTTTAAAGAACAGAGAAGTCATAATTTTTCCATTATCCCTAATGTATGATTAGGCTTAACATAGCACAAAATCACTGAGTTCCTTCTAACTAACTGTCTAGTTTGGTGTATACCACTGATTTCCATTGTTTGGCTCCTATGGCAAGACTCCAGGGGTAAGTACTGTGTGCCAATTTATTGTCTTTTATGTTTTATGTGCTTATTGCGATGAGTTTGAAGGATTAACTGTTTTTGAATCTTAATAGTCTCTTCTGAGGCTACAAAACTAAAATTTAAACTAGGATTTGTTCCCTCTCCCCCACACTCTTTCTTTTTTAAATAAATAAATTAGGGAAATTGGGGAAACAGTTACAATGATTTCATCCCCAATATATTTTAAACTGTCTGTTAGGAAATGAACTGTAGTGCAGCAATCTGTTAAGCTTTTTCTTGTCCATCAATTCAGAATGAAAGAATTCCACCCCGAAATTAGGAATTTCCATGGGCATAATCCTGCCAAGCAAAGCCGAAGTACGTTTATAACCTTTGTTTTGTTAACAAAGTCTATTTACCGAGGTTGGTTAACTGAAAGTCTAGGGTACTAGGAAGAGAGTCAGCCCTTTTTTAAATAAGGTACAAAAATATTTTGACCATTTATATTTTGCCATTTTCCAAGTAAAGTCATTTTTTTTCCTCTGCCCTTGCCATGATGTGACATTTAATTATGGATTCTCCAGAAACCTTTCCCTGAGGTCTTTTACATCAGAAGTACCTTTTCTGGGAGGGCTCCAGTGGCGTTTTTCATCATGACAGCAGCTCCCTATGGCTTAGCTTGCTATTAAATCCTGAATTAATATAAGCAAACCCCTTTCGTTGATAAGATAAGCAATGTTTCCTTTTGTTTTCCAGAAGAGGATCTACTAGGTTAGTTGTCACAGCCTGGACTTTTTGTTGATAGCCTTTTCGTTTGGGTTAAAACATTTACACACACGTGCTTTTCATCTAACAGATTTTACAAACTACATTACAGCATATCCTCAATCAAAATATTGTGGAGGTTCTGCAATGCCTACCAAGCAAATGCTAAACCCCTTATGCTGGTTTTTCTGCCCCCCACAATGTGGTCTCCTTTAATGACCCTTCTAGTAGAATATTTGAGCACTTTCCTTCACACATCTCATTCTCTAGCCAATCTGAACTGTTTGATGTTCTATGAGTGTGACTCATGAGTTCTTGCTTCGGGAGCTTTTGTTGGCGCCATCTTGAATATTCTCACCAATGCCCCTCTGTTCCAATACAGCCTGATGAAATCCCACACAATTCAAGGTTTGCATAACACTTCTTGAACAGTCTCCTCCATGAATAGTCTTTTTTATTCTCCATGGACAAGATCTTTCCCTTTTAACCTGCAAGGGGGTTTCATTATACATCTTTTATGCCACTTATCTTAAGCTACCTCAAATTATAGTTTTCCATGTTCTAATATCAGATGTTTTTGCCTCTTCTAGTAGAATGTGGATTCCTTCAAGGCAGAAGTTTGTTGTGCTCGTATTTGATTTCCATGCAAGACCTAGAAAATGGCATTCCTCAACATATATGCTGTCGTTTTGTGGAGATAGACAGATAGATAGTGATTTATACATATATCTGTATCTATACCTATATATTATTTCTTATTTAACAATGGAGGCTACGACTTCATCTTTCTAGAACATGTAGATTCAGATTTAAAAATATTTTATTCTGTCTACAACTTGCTGCTTAGGATTGGGATGATTTATGTTTGTCTTTAGCCATGCCACTAATGCACTAAAGGCACTAAAAATACCAAATGTTTAACATCATTTTTTGAGACAGGGTCTCTCTCTGTCACCCAGGCTGGAATGTAGTAGCGCAATCACGGCTTACTGCATCCTGCACTTTCTGAGCTCAATAGATCCTCCGACCTCAGCCTTCCTAGTAGCTGAGACTACAGGCACAAGCCACCATGCCTGGATAATTTTTGTATTTTTTTTGTAGAGACGGCATTTTGCCATTTTGCCCAGACTGGTCTAGAACTTCTGGACTCAAGTAATCTACCCAGTTCAGCCTCCCATACTTCTGGGATTACAGGCATGAGCCACAGTGCCTGGCCTTTACATTTCTATTTCCTTTTTTTTGCCAAACATGTTGAATGAAAATAAGACAAGGATAAATGCATAGTCTGTTTTTTAATGATCTGTCTGTCAGCATGGTTTTTATAAATGTTTTGCACTGTAAATGTGTGGATGCTCTGAAACAAAATATCAGCGAACTTTATCAAGTAACATGAAAAGGATTATCCATTATGTCCAAGTACAATTTATCTCAAGAATGCAAGGCTGGTTTTACATTCAATTAATGTAAGATATCATATCGATAGAATAAAGGACAAAAACAACATGATTACTTCAATGTATGCAAAGAACTAATATGTGAGTTTAGCAATTTTGCATGGTGGAAGATAAAAATACAAAAATAACTTGTATTTCTATATGCTAGCAATGAATGATCAGAAAACAAATTTAAGAAAACAACTCCATTTACAATAGCATAACAAATTTAAAGATAAAATATTTAGAAATAAACTTAACAAGGCCGGGCGTGGTAGCTCACGCCTGTAATCCCAGCACTTTGGGAGGCCAAGGCGGGCAGATCACGAGGTCAAGAGATCGAGACCAACCTGGCCAACATGGTGAAACTCTGTCTCTACTAAAAAAATACAAAAAGTTAGCTGGTCGTGTGGCGCGTGCCTGTAGTCCCAGCTACTCTGGAGGCTGAGGCAGGAGAATTGCTTGAACCCGGGAGGTGGAGGTTGCAGTGAGCCGAGATCATGCCACTGCACTCCAGCCTGGCACCTGGTGACAGAGCAAGACTCTGTCTCAAAAAAAAAAAAAAGAAAAAAAGAAAAAAGAAATAAACTTAACAAAAGAAGTGCAAAACACACACTTTGAGAATACAAAACATTTTTGAAACAAAGGAAACCTAAATAAAAGGAATGACATTGGATATTCATAGTCAGAATATTTAATATTGTTAAGATGGCAGTACTCTCCAAACTGATCTACAGAGTCAACACATTTTAATCAAAATTCCAGATATTCTCTTTGCCTAAATTGACAATCTGATCCTAAAATTCATATGGGACCCAAAATTGCCAATACGATCTCAAAAATAAACAGAGTTGGAGGAATCACAATTCCCAATTTCAAAACTTACCACAAACTTATAGTAATCATGATTGTGTGATACTGGAAGAGGGTAGACATATAAACCAGTGGAATAGAATGAAGAGACTAGAAATACATTCTCACATTTACAGTGAATGATTTTTGACAAGGGTTCCAAGAAAATTCATGGAGGAAAGAATAGTTTTTTTAACAAATGGTCCTGAATCAGCTGGATGTCAACATGTAAAAGAATGAATTTGGACTCCTTCCTTAAACTATGCACAAAATTAACTCAAAATAGATTATAAACCTAAACAAGAGGACAAAACATATAAAATTCTTAGAAGAAATTTTAGTAAAAATTTCATAACCTTGGCCTAGACAAAGCTTCTTTAAACATGACAGCAAAAGCCCAAATAATGAGAAAAAATGATAAACTGGACTTAATAAAAATTTTAAAATGTTATCTTACAAAGAATATAATAAGGAAAATGAAAAGACTACCCATAGAACGAAAGAAAATATTTGCAAATCATGTATCTTGTAAAAGACTTGTATGTAGAATATATAAACTTCTCTTACAATTCAATAATAAAAATTTTAAAAATAATTTAAAATGGACAAGGAATCCAAATAGATTTTGCTCCAAAGAAGACATATCAATGGCCAAGAGGCACATAAAAGATTCTTAACATCATTAGCCATAAGAGAAATACAAATCAAAACCAACGAGATATGATTTCACATTCATTAAGATGCCCATAATAAAAAAGACAGATAAGCAAGTGTTGGTGAGGATGCAGAGAAGCTGGACTCCTCATACACTGCTGGTGAGATGTAACATGGTGTATCCGCTTTAAAAAATAGTCTGTTGGTACCTCAAAGTGTTAAATATTGGGTTATCAAATGACTCAGCACTTTCACTTCTAGGTATATACCTAAGAGAAATAAAAACTTATGTCCACGCAAATTCTTGTACATAAATGTTCGTAGGAGCATGAGTTATATTAACCAAAAAGTAGAAAAAACTCAAAGTCCATCAACTGACACTGATAAATGAAACGTAGTATATCCATACAATGTAATATTTTATTGTGCTATAAAAAGGAATTGTGTACTGATACATGCTATGATGTGAGTTAATCTTAAAAACATTACACTAACACAGTAAGTCGAAAGGTTGTGTATCGTATGATTCTGTTTATATGAAAAGTCTTGAAGAGGCAATCTACAGAGGCACAGATTCATAGTTGTCTAGAGCTGAGGGGTCGAAAGAAAATAGCTAGTGACTGCTAATAGGTATGGGATTTCATTTGTGGGTAATGAAAATTGTGGTGATGATTCCAAAATGTATTATGGTGATGGTTGAACAATTTGTGAATATAGTAAAAACCATTGAATCATACACCTGAAATAGGTGAATTACCTGGTAAGAGAATTAAATCTCAATAAAGCTTTTTTTTTTTTTAATGGGGATGCTTGATATTAGCAATCATACAGGAAGCTGTCTTTTGCTGTCTAGTGTGGAAACTCAACCGACACATGTTCACTCTATTTCTCAAGGTAAGACAGACCTAAATTCCAAATAAACTACCAGTGGATTTTTGCTTTTGCATTTATCATGTGATCTACTACTAATTAAAATGGGTTCTGTTTAGTAATATGACAATAATTAGAAATATTCTTTGTAAAAATTAACAGCCATTTTAGAGTAAGTAAAATGATATAACAAATAGATCCTCTCTGCCACCATTAAAATCTCAGATACATTTTGAAACTATCTGCACCAATACAGCTCATAGTCAAACATAAGTATTATGCAAATGTATGTGGTTTCAATTTATCAATAACGATCAATTTTGGCCAATATTAGGGGCTAGGTATATGAAAAATATAAATATATATATATTTCTACTTTGAAGTCATAATCATATTGTAGATGAATTGGGTTGAGATTTTAAGGTTATTTTACGCTTTAATGGTTTACTAGCACCTTTACTATTTTGTAGGTACTTGAATTTCCAAGACAAAATTATTATTATTATTTTTATGTGCAACAGCTCTCTTCTCACACTGCAAACCTCTCCAAACCTCCCTTCGAAAAAGACAGAGGACTGTATCGGAAGTAACAAAGGAAAAATTTTTGTTCAGAAATAAAAAACAAGTCAGAAGGATGAATCTCATTTTACAACTATGTTCTGGTCCTCTTCTATGTTTATATTTCCCTTCCAGTTTTTTTTTTATTCTGCATACCTATTTGTAAATCATATTCCCCTGGACTTCATACTTCCAAGAACATTACATACAAAATGTGCATATGTTTTTTCCTAAACTTAACGATCACATTTGTAGGACTGGTAGAAGGAGAGTGGGGGACGAGAAAAATTTCCTCTTTTCCTAAGTACAGAAATCAATCAGCAGTTTCACTTCTGTGAGTTAGAAGTAGAGAAAGGAAGAAAGGAAAAAGAAAGAAAGGTAGGTAGAAAGCATTCTCACTTCTATACACTGTAGTAAGTAGTCAACATAAAGCCTAAAAACAAATCAAGCTGAATTCATTTTTACTCTATTCTCATAATGCTGTTATCTTGTCTCTAACCTAGGGCATCCACTTCCTTCAGTCTGTGCCTACCTCCCAAACATGATGTCTTCCAACTTTTCTGTGCTTCCATCTGCTTGGTGTCTGCCTGAGAAAGAGGTTTCTAAGAGCTACTGCAAAAACCAAAATCACTCTAAAGGAAAGCATGAAGATACAGAGATAAAATATATATTTTTATAACGTGTTTGAATGACTCACAACACAAAAAAGCATTTCAAAATGCCACCTGTAATTGGAAAATAATATTTATATGCAAAAGGTATTTTTAAAAAATCATGTGATTGTCACCAGTCCCTTGTGTGATATGAGTCAACTTTGGCCCTGAGAGTGACGAGTCTAACCAAATTGTCAATCTTTAATGTTATTTCAAGACCTTAGGCAGAAAATTATTATACAGCCTCCTGTGAAAAAGGAATAACAAAAATAGCAAAAGCAAATTTCATCCCCAAAGGGACTCTGCTCCTCTCCAAACTTATCTCTATGCAGATTTGAGACAGAAGAGTTGGCCTGGTGTGCAAGAAATCAGCCAGCTGACAACAGCTTTCTATGTTGCAGAAGAATGAGAAGTTAAATGTATTTCATGAACTAGCAAGACATTTTAGTTCTATAAACCTGTAAGATGGGTCTTTTTCCTAATCCTTTGAGTTTGATTTGCAGCTCTCCGAAATGTGAGAAACAACTGCTTCATTAGTATTTGACATTGCTTTTCTCTTCCCTATAAATTCAAATGGCCAAAGAGGTACTGGGAGAAAAGAAACCTGTTTCACTAGTTCTATGTGCAAAGGAGAAAGGGAATGAAAATAAACTCTCATGTATTAAAACAACAAATGATTCAATTTTGGACCAAATATTGCTAGGGCTCTGAATTGTGGTTGTTACTTTTTTCAACAGTAGTTGGAATTTAATGAATCATCTTTCCTTTTTGTAACTTATGCCCATAAGTTACACAGGAACCTGGAAACTGGAATGTTACTATGGACATGCAAATTAATAGAGCTCATAAGGGCAACTGAACTTCATTCCCTTCATCAGCGTCCTAGTGGACCCTTATTCACATAGCTGGATTTAAAACTGTCAAATACTGTATTAAGTTTAATTCTTAAAGGAAAAAGAAAAATCTTAGTAGAGGAGGATGTTATGCCACATTAGTCATAAAGATGGAGAAGAGTACATAATCTAAGGAAAGGTCCATTATTTCATTCCCTTTATCCTGCCATTGCTAATACCAATTGGCCTGATCACTTTGCATCACAGTTCAGAAAAAAAAAAAATTACAATAATTTCCTGAAGATATTAACTTTGTCAGAGAAAATTCTTACCAAGGAAAAAAGAGTTTTTAAGGGGAAAAATGTAATTTATTCAGATTGCTTGTTACAAGTAAATTAATAAGGCAAGGTGCAGTGGCCTTATTAATAAGCGGCCTTATTAATAAGGCCTGGTGCTCATGCCCAAATCCTAGCACGTTGGAAAGCTGAGGCAGGAGAATTGCTTGAGGCCAGGAGTTCAAGACCAGCCTAGACAACATAGTGAGACCTTATCTCTACAAAAAATAAAAAATAAAAATAAATAAAAATTAGGTGGGTGTGGTGGCACACTCCTTTAGTCCCAGTCACTTGAGGGACTAAGGCAGGAGGATGACATGAACGCAGGTATTTGAGGCTACAGTGAGCTCTGATTGAGCCACTGCACTTCAGCCTGGGCCAAGGGTGAGACCCTGTTCCTTCAAAAAATAAATTAATAATAATAATAATTATCCGCAGACCTTAATTTATCTGATATCATTCACATTAGACTGAGAACACAGCACATACGTTATTTTAGGAATATACAATGGTTATTATTGTAAACTAAAATGTCAGAAATGTGATTGGCCAAATAAATTAGGCTCCAAGACCTTGAAATGATCATAATTCTAAAGCTATCAATATTACAAAACCGAATGTTATTAACAAAACCAGTAAACAAATTTTCTAAAATGAAAAAATGTAATTATAAGATACTTTCTGATTATTTCTGCAGGATTAGTTGACATCCAGGACTTTTGAGGCCAAGAGTTCAAGACCAGCCCAACCTTATTAGCTTTAGTATTTAATAATTAAAATGTAACAGTAAAGTATACTTGATGTGCTCATACAAAGAAGTAACACTAGATAACCAGTAATATTATATCTTTTGTCATTTAGGTTCTAGACTCATTCACTAGATTTAGTACATCTAAATTGAAAATTCACTATCCATCAATTTGGAACCATATGCATTTTTGAAGACTGAAGAAATTAGTCACTATTAAGAGATCTGCATTCTAACACACAGCCAAAAAGGTTTATGTACAGAAGAGTGAACTTGAAAAGTGGAATCAGAAACATGCACCAAGATTTCAAGGTGAAGTTAAAAACCTCCTTGAATCTTACCCAGGAGACAAAGTGGTGCACTTGCAGGCAATACGTCTGAAGCTCTCCTGGAGACCTGACTGTGGGAACAATATATTCCACTTTCACCACCCAGGCCCTCTGCTATGGAGAAAAGATTGTATTCTTCCTCCCCAACAGTACAGCTGCTGAAAGCTGCTGCAGAAAAGGGAACACTGACTAGAGAAAAGGGAAAAGCGAAAGAGAGAGGGAACAAAAAGGCATTAAGCTTATCAATTCCAGTGATAACTCAGAAGCTCTAAATGATATTTTCCTTCTAAAATGTAATTACCCCTATAAAATAGAAAATAAGAACAATCATTCCTGAAAGTTTTGCAAGATTTTCAAAAATCTCTACTCTAAATGCATTTATAACTCAGGCACCACCTGCTGGTTCAAATTGGAGCTTCCCACTCACTCAACAACTTCAACCAGCCAAGAAGACAATTCAAGTTTTCATAGGAATAAAGCAAGAAGACGACTGATTTTTAAAACCAGATTTAGGTTGTTTTGCTAAAACGTATAACCAGCTTTTATTTCCATCTCATATTTAAACCAAAAACATTAAAAATATACTGTTATAAAAACGGAAAGATAACTTTTAATATAAAAGATATAATAACCTGTACATACAATGTTCAAATTTGTATATATTTCTGTGGTTCATCATCAATACTCTCATTAACTACTGTTACATTATCTTGCTAAAGTTTATTTTTATCATAGTAATAATTTTATAATACATGAAACTTTCAAATATCTTAATAAAAACAAACTGATGTTTTACCACCAGACTAAATAAAAATCTACCAATAAAAGGCACTATCAAATGAAGAAGCTTGTAGAAATGACTCACTGTGATTTAGCTAGTTACCTTTCCAGTTCTTCAACAACAAAAATTAAATTCTTTGAGGATGTGTGTTAGAATTAGGTCACTGAATCAATTTTGTGTTTGTTTAAAAAACAGTCACTTTTTGTCTCTTTCACAGAAAAACCTAAACTAAAATAAAAATAACTATTTTCACTGAAACTACTGAAATATACAGCTGGTTATTTGATTAATGAAACTGCAACTACCCACCAGAACCCACCCCGCAAAGTGTCTCTGTTATATAACTGTTTCTAATGTATTAAAAGCAGCTATGTGTAGCACTTACAGACACAGCCTCAAAGCCTAACTGGGTAGCAGCATCTTAGGGCTGCATTAACTGTGTATCCTAGGCAACCAAGTCATGGCTAAAGCACCACAGTGTTTGTTTAAAACGTGATGTGGAAAGCAATCAGAGGAGCTTCAATTCCAGGGAAATTCCTTCTCAATGTAAGCCTCACGTTGTATTAGAGTGGTGCTGTTTGCACCATTATAATTAAGAATGTGTCACCATATTCATTATTTTCAAGGTTTTGTAACTCAGCTGTAAAAAATTAGTCATAGTAATTAAAAGATGGAAAACATCTAGTTATGCTAAGATGTCCTACTGGGGCATTTAAGGTCCTAGTGAAGAGGGTTTAAGCAATTTAAATGACAGATAATATTTTATCTTAACTAGCATAAAATGCTATCCTAACCACTGGTATATTAGAGATGTGTCTGAAAATAAATGTAAACAACAATTTAGTTTGTACTTTTCTTGATAAAAATAGACATCAGCTATTTTAACACCATAATAATTATTATGATTTTTATTGAATTTATTCCTCAGAGTTTATCTTTTCATTAATCTGTTACCAAAGAGCAGCATTTTTCTTTACAAAACATGTCTTTTTAATTTTTCGATCACTTCATGAACTCAGTCATAATACAAGAACCTAAATCCATGTTATTTTGCAAATTTCACTTACATATTTATATCTCTACATAAATTATAGGTGAAGAACATTGTTCTTGATGAATTATTTTTCAAACAGAATTTATCTTTTTCTTTTTTGGATATTCTTAAGCAATAATAAAAAATGTTTCTCATGCTGTTTTTCAGATTGAAGAAGGAACTTGAATTTTTTTAGAACAAAAGGAAGCAGTAATTGAGGTAAAGGAGAAAGGATAACTAACCTTTACTAAGAGCCTGCTGTAATATACACATGATACTATTTATCACATATTTATTTCATTTCATCCTCTCAATAGTTCTGCAGATTAGGTAGTATTTCCCATTTCATAATGAAGAAACTCATAATACTAGTAGGACTCGGATCCAAAGTCCTAATATTGTATGCCATTTGAGTATTTCCAAAATAAAAACTTGAAATTGAACATAGTCCATCTTATATTTAATGATTTTACAAAATATTAGAAACAAAATTATAAAGTAACTCCATTTTTCTTTCTATTCTTCAGATTTTATTGCTATGTTTCATTGTCATATTTAATTAACAAATGTATAAAACTCATCAGAACTCAAGAATAAAATGAAACAGGGTTTCAAAAACCTATTTCCTTTAAAAATCTGTCTAGTAATAACACAACTTAAATTATGCATAAAATAGTACTAAATTTTTCCCTAGAAAAAGAGAAATTGTCTCTAAGACTTGGTGTGAATGATACTGGAATGAAAACAGTCACAGATTCTACAGTAAAACTATTCTGCAGAGCCACTCCAAGAGAAAGAATAACCCCTGGTGATGTCCAAGAGATTTCTCAAGAGAGGTATCATGGCCTCTTTGAAGCCCTTCCCAAATTTATATGTTAGCTTTTTCTTTAAAATTCTAAAGTTAGAAAATATTATTTTCTCAATTATTTTCAAAGATAATATATCAGACATTTTATTATCTTCTTTTGGTACCCAAATTTGATGTCCCGTAAGTAAGCTTTAAACATTTTGTTCTATTAAAAAAAAGACCTTTAAATAAATAACTGTATATTGTCTTTATATTGAAATCGTTGAGAAAACAATCTGCCTGTTTCCCCATTTTATTATTTACAGAGTGTGAGAAAAAAGGAATTACTTAATATTCTCATTTCAAATGGAAAAGACAAAAGGCAAACAATCAAGGCATTAGATAAGCACTGTCTGGTACAGTGACCACTAGCTACCTGAAATGGCTATTGAGCAACCTGAAATGTGGTTAGTCTGAAAAATACCACTGGAATTTCAATGCTTCGTGTGAAAAAAGTATAAAAATCTCATTTTCACAATGATGGTTTGTTGAAATGATAATACTTTGAAAATAAATATAATATGGCCATTTACCTATTTTACCTTATTCTTTCCTTTCAGTGTGGCTAATAGAAAATTTTAAAATTACATATGTGGCTCAAATTGGTAGCTTTCATTCTATTTTTTTGGGGGTGGGGTAGGAGTGTGTTAGACCTCAAAACATAAGACATGAAAATAATTGATATTATCTACAAGATATTTCCTACTACAATTTGTTTTACTCTTTCCCTTATATCCTAGTATTTCCCGCATAATTGATAAATTGATATATAATAATATATATTGCTATATAATAATATATAAGCATATATGCACTTTTTCTCCCCCTTCCAATGTTATATTTTCAATCTCTAGAACAGTGCCTGGTCAATAGTAGGCACTCAATAAACAGATGTTTTACTGTATTTTGAATTAATGAATTTTTCTAGCACTAAACACAAGTCAGAGATAGAGGGCAAAAAGAGGAAATTCTGCCTCACTGTCCTGTTCAGAATGTTTCGTTTTGTTTTGAGATGGAGTCTTGCTCTGTCGCCATGGCTGGAGTGCAGTGGCAGGATCTCTGCTCACTGCAACCTCTGCCTCACATGTTCAAGTGATTATCCTGCCTCAGTCTCCTGAGAAGCTGGGACTACAGGCATGCGCCACCACACCCGGCTAATTTTTTGTATTTTTAATAGAAATGGAGTTTCACCATGTTAGCCAGGACGTTATTGATTTCCTGAACTCATGATCTGCCTGCCTCAGCCTCCCAAAGCCTGGGGTTACAGGCAAGAGCCACTGTGCCCGGCTCCTATTCAGATATTTTAAGTCCCATAGGTTAAATAATCTGAAACAAATAGATATGCAAATATAAAATGGAATTTTTAAAGCATTTGGCATAATATGGAAATTGGTAATCCATTAAAAATTTTCTATAATTGGATTACAGAACCATTCACATATGGGTCCTGCCACATACACATTTATATTGTGGGTGACCTGGACATTTGAAAATGCATTCACCTTTAATATATACAATTATAACTATAAAAGCTACTTTTAATCTTTCTATTCAATGTTGTCAATATTTCTCCTTAAAAATTAAACCTACCAATATTCTTTTATAAACACCAGAAATTCCAAGTTGCAGATTTGCGTTCCGTCAAAGGCATTATAAGAAGAATCATTTTAAAAGCTTACAATTTTGCACATTGCTTCACCATGACTTCAAATCTGTGCAAATGTGTGTATTTTAAACCATCCATGCAACTTATGTCCCTGGGTAAAATAATTTTAGAGTATTACCAAAGCCTAAAGAATTAGGATAGATAGAAACAAAATGAAGTTATTGTAATCCCCAAACTCAGAGGCTCACAGAAGACCAAGAAGTCTAAACATAGGAAGAAGAAGTGTTATCTGGGTTAGGAATCCTTGATCCATTGATGAAGCTGAACTCAACAAAAAATGTTTTGTTTTGCTTTTCAGAGAGCTTTAAAGCTGAAAATGTATTTCCTGGGAATTGCTCAGCAGTGGAAGGAATGACTGAGAGATAATTTGCTCGGTGGCTCTTAAATCCAACTGATATTTTAAGAATCCTGGTTCCACCAATTACAACCAGTATGACCTAGGGTAATAAAACCCCTTAAAATCTCAGTGTTTTCATTTCAAAAGTATATGACAATCATTTCAGCAACATGAGAGTCCATCAGGTAATCTGAATAAAGTATTCAGTACAGTGACTAGCACATACTGATGGTTCAATAAATGTTAATTATTATTTGCTGTAGTTCAGATACGTTAATTTCCTAAGGCTGCAGGACCAAATTACCACAAACTTGGTGGCTTAAAATGAAATTTATTCTTTCATATTTCTGGATGCTTGAAGTCTGAAGTCAACCTGCTGGCAGGGCCATACTCCCTCTGAGGACTCTAGGGAAAAGTCCTTCCTTGCTTCTTCCTAGGTTCTGGTGGCTTCCAGTAATCCTTGGCATTGCTTGACTTGTAGCTGCCTCATTTAAACATCTGTTTCTGTTTTTCACACGATGTTCCTCCCTTTATGGATGTATCCATGTGGTTCTCCTCTAGTCTTACAAAGATACCAGTCTTTGGATTTAGGACCCACTCTAATCAAGCCTAACTAATCTGAACTAAGCACATCTTAAAAGACCAAATTCTCAGCCAGGCACAGTGGTTCATGCCTACAATCCTAGCACTTCGGGAGGCCAAGGCAAGTGAATCATAAGATCAGGAGATTGAGATCATACTGGCCAATATGGTGAAACCCCATCTCTACTAAAATGCAAAAAAAAAAATAGCCTGGCATGGTGGTGCACAAAATAAAAATAAAAGTCCCAATTTTCACATAAGGTCACATTTTGAGGTGCTGGGTTGATATGAATTGGTGGCAGCTTGGGGGGCACTATTCCACCCACTATAGATATTTAGCCAGTTCTAAAGCTCACATAGCTTTAACAAAAACAAAGGAAAGGTCAAAACACATTGGATTGTAAAAGAGGTAGTCACCTCTGTTGTGTATTGTCTTCTCATACATACATGAAAAGCCAACCTACTACACATCTAAAGTGAACTTCAACCAAAAGAATGTTTATTTGGAAATGCTCAGCAAATGGTGAAAGCCAAGTCTGGGCCTTCTTTCAGCATCATTTCCAGGAGATAGTTTAAGGTGATAGAAGGGAATACAACTCTAGCACCAGGAAGGTCAGTGGCAGGCATAATGAAAGTTATTTGCAAGGATCTATTATTTTAAAAGAGTAGCATTGAAAGATGTGCTTGATAAATGTTTTTCTACTTTTTAATAACTGAAAACTAGCGATTGGTCTCCAAAGGAAAATATGTTTCTCTCCTGGGAAGTCAGCTCTGTATGTTACATAAGATTTCTCAGAGTGGTCATTTAAGCTTGCCACTTACTAACTGCTGATCTCATGAAATACTTACCCTGCTAGGATTTGCTATGCCACAGTAAATTTATTTCCCCCTCTGATGCTTCACTATTACTTTTCCCTCCCAACAGTGGCTATGGAACTTCTGTTGATAGAGGGACTATTCAAATCAAGCAAATCTCTGACTCTGTTCTCAATTGATAGATGCTACCTTGTGTTTAAAAGTTTTTCTTTTTCTTTCTTTCTCTCTCCTTTTCTGTTCCTGCCTTTATTAAACAAACACCAGTAAATTTCCTGATTTTTTTCTTCTTTTTCTTTTTGGTAAGGAAATGGAAAGTGAATTGCAAGTTGCTTCTGAGGTAAAGAACATAACTTTTACTACCTCTTTATCTCTATTCCCTGTTACTGACTGTTATTAATTTTAAACTTTTGTTGCATTTGTCGGGTAATAAAAAAGCAATAAAGTAGTCCTTTAATACAAACTGTGCAACACTTGTGGTTTGTTTCAAAAATCAAACATACTTTATAAAGAAAGGTAAAACTATCTACAGCTCCCTTGGTGAACAAAACTAGATATAAACCAAATGAAGAAAAACATATGTTACTCCTTCAATAAATATTTGATAGCTTGCTGTTTAGAAGCTTTGGAGAAAGGTGACAGGTCACAAACCATTTGTAACATTGCTTTGTCCTCCAAGACAGCTGTGAAAAGTTAGAGAAACAGAGCATAATCATCATAATAAAGGGTGTTGTCATATTACAGTTTTATACCACTTTATAGCACAAAATTCTATTTTTCACAAAATATTTTATATCATTTTTTTGAGAATCCTGTGAAAAAAGATGCTGGAAAGATACCAGTACAGCCATTTTAAAGAAGGGAAAACTGAGGTTATGACAGATTAATTAACTTGTTGTATCCCCATGATAAAATAGAAAGTATTAAGAATAGTGCTCATGCCTTCTTACTCCTAGTCTGTAATTTCTTATTTCATAATCAAGATAAAGACCAAACTTTTACTCCTTCCTGTAAGCTCCAGGAAGACTACCTTGGATAAGAAGAAGACAAGCAGAATAGCATGCCCTAAGATGACCCCCAGTAAGTAATCCTTTCCTTCTGAGTATGGGCATAGCTAATAACTCACTTAATCCTTATGTAATCCTTTCCTTCTGAGTATGGGCATAACAAACAACTCACTTCCAATAGGGTATGGAAAAAGTGACTTTACTCCCTTAAGTTATGTTATATGACAAAGGTGGTGGGTTGTCATCCCTATTATAATTTATGTTATATAAGACTCAAGCTGGGCACACTGGAGATTAAGAGAATCTTCTGTGTCTCTGCAGTTGTAGGTGGGCATGCACTGAACTGCCTATAGAGAGGGTCATATGGCAAGGAACAGCAGGCAGCATCTAGGACCCAAGAGTGACTCCCAGCGAACAGCCAGTAAGACAGTGGAGAACTCTACTCTAAAACTATAAGGAGATAAATGCTGCCAACAACCTGAGGAACTTTGAAGTGGATCTTTCCCCAGTCAAGCTGCTGATGAGTCTGCAGCCCTTGCCAACATCTGGTGGAATCCTGAAAAAGAGAACCCAGCTAAACTATACCCAAAGCTCTGACTCATGGAAACTGATATAATAAATGTATGTGATTTTAAGTAGACAAGTTTGTAGTGGTTAGTTATATAGCATAGAAAACTAATGCAATACCTGCTTTTTTTCTGCATGCTATAGTCTGAGCCTTCTAACTATGAAGCTGATAAAAACAAATCAGGAATATTTGGGGAGAAGGGAGCTCCCTTTAAAAATACAAACTAATATTTGTTGAGTATTTAATATGTGCAAGACATTGCTGCAGATCTTTGCACATATTCTATGAAGCAGGGCTCAGTCCATGGGACTAATCTCTTCTCTATTCTCCTTCTCATTCTGGTTTAGTTTTTTTTTTTAATTGTACTTTGGGCTCTGGAGTACATGTGCACATCCTGCATCCTACAGGATTAGTGTTTTTTAATCTTAGAAGACATGTAATAACTTTGGTTTTTGAACAGAGAAAAGATGAGACAAGGAAAACAAAATGTATCATATCTATAAAATAAAGTTACATTAAATAATACATATTTTCCAGGGTATGTTTATATGCTGCCTAGTAATACGGTGATATAAAATGTTATTTTAAACGCAAATAGTAGACGGACATGGTGGCTCATGCCTGAATCCCGGCACTTTTGGAGGCCAAGGTGGGTGGATTACCTGTGGTCAGGAGTTCCAGAGAAGCATGGCTAACATGGTGAAACCTCATCTCTACTAAATATACAAAAACTAGCTGAGAGTGGTGGTACATGCCTGTGGTTCCAGCTACTCAGGAGTTTGAGGCAGGAGAATCACTTAAACCTGGGAGGCAGAGGTTGCAGTGAGCCAAGATTGCGCCACTGGACTCCAGTCTGGGCAACAGAGCAGGGCTCTGCCCAAAAAAAGTGTGAACAGCAGGCAAAAATGGAGAAACACAATTGTAGGTGATGCCATCCTGTTTCATAATATTAAACAGCATCTTTACAGGAAAGGAGTCGTTTTATGTTCAAGTTTTGTCTTTGGATTCTACTTCTGTGAACTCCAGACTCATTTTCTAGTCCGCCTACTTCACATTTCCACTTGAATGTGTTTAATACTGAAATTCACTTGTACCATATCCAATAGCAGACTCCTGACCCCTATGGATCCCAACCCATCTTCCCACAGTCTTCCCCGTCTCGAACTAAAAGCTTGAGCTATTCTGACTTCTTTCTCCTATCCCCGTCACCCAATTACCAATAATCTTGTCGTTTTTATCTTCTGAAGACATCAGGATCTGATCATGTCATGACACCTCCAAGACACCATTCTGAGCCAAAGCACTATGATCTATCTGAATTGTTATTGATAAAATTAACCTCCTGGCCAGCTCTCTGCTTGTACCTTTGCTCATTTCAGTCAGTCTATTCTTTCCATGGCAGCCAAAGCAATTCTTTAAGTAAATCATCACCTCTTTTTTCAACACCCTTCTCTGACTTTCTATCTCATTTACACTCCACATTTAAATAATTATAATACACACTTATTTTTTATACAGAAAATTTAAAAGTGTCTTATATTCACTGTCAGCCTGGTGGCAGTTGTGACATATTAATCATTGCCTGCATATGAACAAACCTGGTCATCACTTCAGTTTAATTATAAGCACTATTAGGACTAGACACTTGAATTTAATATCTTCAGTAAGTTTCTACTATGATTCAAAATTGAAATGAGAAGTTATTGTGTATGTAAAGAGAAATAGAGGCAGACCAGCATAGCAAATAAAAGAATTTTTGTCAAAATAAGACTAAATAAACTCTTCAGATAAATACAAAATAAAAATCCATGTGATTAGGAAGTATTGTGCCATCATTTTCATGGCAGTTTTTGTTTCTTAGTTATATATGGAATAAGGATTAAGCTAACAACAAAAAATGTTTCAAATTTGATGATATACAGTAAAAGCCAATCCTTATAGTGTTCCACAGGGCACATATATTCTCTTATGCTTTTGACATTTTTCTAAATTTATTTATTTCTGAAAATTCTCCTCTTTGCTCATATAGCTTTAGCCACAGTGGCCTCCAGGTAGCTCTTTGAAAATGCCACGAACCCCTGTGCCTCACAGCCTTTGCCTGTGCAGTTCATTCTACCTGATATGTCCCAGTGCCCTCAAAGCTTTAGGGCTGACTGACTTACTTCATTCAGGTCCCTGTTTAGACATCATTTTATCAAGGAGACCTTCTCTGCCTATCTTATTAAAATATTCTTGCCCATCTCAAATTAATTTTTCCACGTTCTGTGTTTTTCATTTTCTTTCAATTGTTGTTTTTCTATCTTTCATGGAAATGCATCATACTGCCTGACACATAGTAGATGCTCTTACAAATTTGATGAATGAGTAAATGAATAAATGGATCTTTACAACAACATAATGATATTAATGTTATCATTAATGATGGCAATATTATCATTGCCATTAAACACTGATGAAAATCTGAGGCAAAGGGAGTTAAGTAATTTTGCCATGGTCATGGAGGTATGATGTGTACCAGATTCTGGATTTGGCGTGGTTGAAGTGCCTGCATAATGAACCCTCCCTCACTGTTTCTCATGTCTTAATAGATGAGTGCAGATTTGAGGTCACTTTTCAAGATGAAGAAAGAAAGTTGGCCAGTAAGGTGTCTCACACCTGTAAATCCAGCACTTAGGGAGGTTGAGGCGGGCAGAACATGAGGTCAGGAGTTTGAGACCAGCCTCACCAACATGGTGAAACCCCATCTCTACTAAAAATGCAAAAATTACCTGGGCATGGTGGTGCATGTTTATAATCGCAACTACTCTGGAGACTGAGGCAGGAGAATGCTTGAATCTGGGAGGCGGAAGTTGCAGTGAGCTGAGATCCCACCACTGCACTCCCGCCTGGGCGACAGAACAATATTATGTATAAAAAAAAAAAAAAAAAAAGAAAAGAAAAAGAAAAAGAAAAAAAAATGTTGTTGCAAGTTAATGACTTTCACAAGGCTACTGCAGAACTTCTTACCAAGACAGCAAAACCTATCAACCCAGTGTGTGGACACCAACTTTGGAGCTCTTTTACAATCAGTTCTGTTAGGATACTAATTCCTCAGAGATGTCATCATTTAAGGTGTTTCTCCATTCTAGGACACTTACAATTTTGTAGCGGACACATGAAATAGAGAAGTACTTGAAAACCTTTCTATGTGAATACGTAACTCCACTCTATTGGGGTCCCTTTTTTACCAGCAGATATTCATGTTGCCCATCACATCACACCAGCTTCCCTTTCAGCATCAAAGCATAGTTGGTACTTTATCCTAGGCAAATGGGGGCCAGTTTCCCAATTCATTACAGTGATTAAATGGTTTTGCATAGCAAAGAGCAAGTCATGTACTAGTGGCTATAATATGCTGCAAAGATGATAAGAATTACTTTAATTTTCTAAGCAGCAATAAGCAAAATTTCTCTTTTAAAATTCCCTCCTATCCCCAGTCTTTTAATAATTTCCATGAATAATTACATAAAATGCATATAGTGTATTTTGTCTTTGAAAAACTCATTGGGTTGTTGTAAAATGAAGTGATAATTCATAAATACCTAATACAGAGTAAGCACTCTGAAGACATTATTATAATTAGTGTTATTATTATAAATTATTGTATGTTTACATTTTACCTTAGAGTGTCATGACTAAACCTGAGAAATTTGAAAGCAAAAAGCAAAGAAATCCTATGTGCAACTAAAACTATGCAGTTTACTCAGAAAATATCCTGAAATGAGGCTTTGTCAAGTTACCAGAAAAACATTCAGATTGGCCTATCATTTTGCATATTAGAAATTACAGGCAATGCCAAATTTTGTGATGTACTTTTTGATTGGACACACATCATCTGGCTGAGGACAGTGGACACCAAGCTCATTTTCACCTGGTGACTAGAGCCATAATGTAAAATGTTAAATTGCTATCATTTTTTTCTTCTCCTAAGTAATTTGTAAACATAATAATGGCTTCATTGTTGAGGCTTGTGGTTTCTTTCAAAAGGAAAATAATTTTTAAAACAGGCTAGGATCATAGTGTTGTGCGCATATGAGCACTCAAAATCCTGTCTTTAAAGAATGAAAAGCGAAGCCTTCATTTGTGCTGCTCTTTCTGCCTAAAACCTTCTACCTGACTTTTTGCCTCATCGACTACCTCTTATTCATTCTTCAAGACCACGGTAGTCTTCCTCTCAAAACTTTTTACTTCTTCTCATCACAACTCTACCTAAATACCTTAAAAAGTAATTTTACAAAGAAGTTTATCCTTAAAATTCATCAGCAGACAGCAGACACCAAGAGCAGGTATCACGTTTTGTTTTATTACTTCATCTCCAGATCTTTGCACTATGCCTGCTATAGGCATTCGATAATGTTGGTCTAAAGCATATATTAAACTCTCATTTATCTTTGTTAGTAGAGAGATTCAAATGGAGAATTAAGATCTGGAATATATAAAATGCATTCACATAGCAATACAAATAAAATGTTTAGTTTTGTTGTGTTTTCTCCTCGGTGGAATTAACTTACTAATAATGTGTTATATAATGAAAGATATGCTGTTTCTAAAGCTGAAACAGGGTTGAAATATCCACTACTCCCACCTTCTCATTTAATATATTTTGTCCTTCCTAAGCAAATAATGTATGATATTCTGGAAGTTGCTCTGCCTGCTATTCATGACAGTGGTATGAAAAGTGGATTTCATTACATTAGTTCCCTTCAACTATAGCTGGCAATATAAGAAATTATTTTATTTCGTGTTTCAAGAAAAGTTTTTTACATTTAGTTCACCAATCATAAAACCTATACATTATTGTATAATAACAGGAAAGTTTCTGGTATCTGTATAAACATTTCAGTAATTATTTTTAAAATATTCTTTAAAAGGTTATTACAGGTTATGGCTTATTTTGAAACAATTTGCATCAGATAAAGCTATATACTGAAAAAGATCACACAAGTAGATGATCTAACTATTGGCCTAACTCAGGACGTTCATAACCAGAATTTGTCATATGACACTTAAAAAATCATCATCTGTTGCATTTTCTAATCAGAGTCATAGATTTTTATAGTTGAGTGAAAATTTGGAAATGTATAGTGTGCCTACCTCCCTTCTAAGGATTGTAACTTGTGGTGGAGAGCAGTGTTTTACAAACTGAAACTCATTTATAGATTATAAAATTGATTTACTAATTTGTGACCAGCATTTTTTTTCAGCAACATGGATGGAACTGGAGGTCATTATGTTAAATGAAATAAGCCAGAAACAAAGAGAAAAAATGTTTTATGTTCTCACTCATATTTGGGAGCTAAAAAAGGTTGATATCTCATGGAGGCAGAGAGTAGAATGATACTCTACCAGAAGGGTGTTGGGGACAGTGGATGAAGAGAGGTTGGTTAATGGGTACAAACATAGAGTTAGAAGGAAGAAGTTGTAGTGTTTGATGACACAATAGAGTAATTATGTTAACAAAAATTTATTGTATATTTCAAAATAGCTAGAAGAGGTAAAATGTTCCCAACACAAGGAAATAACAAATGTTTAGGTGATGGATATCCTGAATACCCTAATTTGATCACTACACATTGTATGCAAGTATCAGAATATGACATGTATCCCATACATATGTGGAGTAGTTTAGTGTCAATAAAAAACACTAAACACAGGTAGAGTGAAGTTCTGGCATTCTGAAATGCTTAAAAATGTTCTAATTTGTAAGTAAAACAATACTCTTATCCTTGTTCCTACATCATGCACCTATTATTTTCATTTTTGTTTTTAATTTTTGCGGGTACATAGTAGGTTTATATATTTATGGGGTACATGAGATATTGTGATATCTTTAATATTTTCTGAGGGCCAGAGTTTACAAACCACTTTTTGAACCATTTTATGGCTCCTGATGCTTGCAGAAGGACTCATATAATTGTAAAGTGCCACATACAGATTGAAAGCATTACTCATATCTTCCCAGCACCTAATATTGTATGTATCTTGTACATAGTAGATATTCGATAAATTGTCATCAATTATAATGAAAAAGAAAACACAATTCATTGCCTGTTCTGAGGTTATCATTTTGTGAAATTTTTGCTCTACTTTTAACCTACAATCACAGGTAAAACAGTTTATGAGCTATGGATCAAGCTAAAACAGTTTGACAGCCATTGGTGAAGAACTGTTACAAGCAAGCTGGACCAACACCTTTAGCTTCCAATCTCTTGTGCACTCCCAATATTAGCTGGCTGGATATCCATTCGTTTTGTAAAAAATGGACATGTACAAAATCAATGTACTTTCCTTAAGAGATCTAAACAGCTTAAAAATAAAAACTATTAACTTCTTTTTCATAACATTTTCAATCATATTAAAATCTGGCAATAGAAAAAATAAAACACAACCATTTTAGAACAGATTACATCAACTTTTACTAAAGACAATAAAATTCACTCTCAAAGTCTACTAACTCTAAAGATCGCTGTGGTATCACCATACCAAATTGGCTGAATCTTCTTTTATTAGATCTTTCCTTAATCAACTTCTCCTGACAATGCAGTCCAAGAATGGGCTTAAAAGTGGCTGAAAGCCATCTGCTAAAGCTAGAGTCACTTAATAAAAAGTAAGTTGTAATGACTGCTGGAAAGGAAATCAAATACTGGAAATGAATTCAGGTGCTAGGATCGAAGCTATAGTTTCATTGACTAATGTGTCAGGATAAAGGGTATGAGGCAGACCCCCACCCCTTTGGTGCATTCAATGTGTTTCAGTTGCTATGATATCTTCATAAAGATACATGACAAATATTCACCTTGGAACAGTAGGCAATAAATGAGTATCAAGAAGGGAAAACTCCTAATTAAAAGGCCAACATATCAAATAATAATCTAAGCTACATAATGCTTCACCCTGATTGCAGCTTTCTCTTTTAGACTTAAGGATACATTTGGCTCCCAGCAACACTAAAGCTCATTATAATCATCATTAAAATAACACTTTTCTCAAGTCAGCAGGAGTTGGGTGTCTTGCTGAAGCTGTGCATTCAGCCCCCGGGAAGAAGGAGTATCAGGCAGTGCATCAACTGACCCCTCAGGATAAACCTGAATGGGCTCTGATGAGCTCCAAAGGGGTGCAATCCGAAGGTCTTTTTGAGGTGAAGACCCTGCTGCCTCTTGCTTCCTGTATATTAGCAGCATTTAGACTGCTATAAAAGGGACTGAAGTTTAAGAGAGTTACATTCTTAGAGATTATATACATGGTACCTCAACTTGAAATTCTAACATAATGTATGGATGGTATATTTTATATATATATATATATATATATACACACATATATATATATACACACACACACACATACATACATACACACATACACCAACACACAGAGTGTCCTATTGACAAGCACTCATGTGTTTAAGTAAAATGAATATATCTACAAAATCTGTGACCCATCGTTCCAAAAATAGAGAAATAGTTTAAATTCAGAGATGAGAAATGCTTGTAAAGATTAATTCCTTCAAATCCCCTTCCTAAATGTGCAAATTCACTGTCTCAGCAGCTCTTACGTACAGCTGACTTTGACAAGAAAGCAATAAAGTGGTAGATTTGCTCAATTTTATTTTGTGAAATAATTCAAAGCTTTTTGTATGAGTGGTAGAACTGTCTTAAAAATACTTTTGGATATTGTAAGTATATTTATTTATCAAGTATTTTTAATATCATCCAAATAATTTAAAACACAACTCTTCTATTTTTTTAATATTTTTTTCGGCAACAATTGAAATACATTAATCAAAATCTAAATAATGAAATAATTTTTTCAAAAGTCTGAAATCCTTTTTTCCTACTATTGTGACATAAAAAACATTATAAACAGGACTAGGATTTTATTTTTAAATTTAAGCTATCAACTAAAGCTGTTTGTGACTAGTTTATACATGCCCAACTAATAAACTTTCTATCTGCAAAACCAGATAGGATGATATCTGGAAAACATCTTAAAAATTGATGCTATTTATTTAAGTAAATTAATTTTTCCCAGCAATGTAATATCAGCAAGCATAACAAGAAGTTCTGTACAGCATTCAATGGACAGAACATCAAGAGAAAATAAAAGAGAAATGTATTTGTAATAAAAGGGATACAACACCTTTCTCCTGATACGTAGAAATAGCTCACTAGTCCCTTTCTGCTACCTTTATTCTGTAATATTGTGATTCCTAAACATTAACGCTCTTAAGAAGAGAGATGAATCACACCAAGAAAATCATCCATTACTTATGGAACAAGGAAAAAAGAAGTAGCATATTTATTTTGCTTACTATTCTCTTAGTATTGAAGCCACAGACTTAATAATACATTTCAAGTGGAAATATTCCACATGAAAATTGTAGAATTGGGCATGAAAGTGTTAAAGTCCATGGAGCATACATTCTTGCTGGAAAAAAAAACAAGTCACATTGTTCAGATCTGTACTCCGGAAGGTAAGTGAAATAACTATGAAATAATGATTTAAGCAAAGACCTGTAATCCAATTTAAATAAGTGAAAAAAAAAACATTGTCTTCTTAATTCCATCTAAATATAATAGAGTCCATCCACTTCTCTCTCTCCCCGACTTTCATGCCCCTTTCCAGGGGTTACAACAACTTCCTAACAATTTCAGGAAGTGGTTGCCTTCCTGGAAACTTTGCCTTCTTCCCGCTGCTTTTTATGTTGTATCAAAGGTAAGAGAAGAGAACTCTTCTAAAGATCTAATCTCTTGTGTTTATTCTTGTGTGATTATTCTGAGGAATCCCTGCAAGTCTAACCTCCCTAATACTCAGGACAAAACCCTTCTCATCTTACCCTGCTCACTTACCTCCTTTTCTTCTGCCAATTGCTTCAGTCTCTTCATCTGACCCCTACGTTTTTCTCCAGTAATACTAGAGTTCTTGAATTTTACCAAAACATTCTGGGCACATACAGTTCCCTTGAGCTTTGATGGTACCTTTCCCCACTCCCTTTTCAAGTTAACTCTCATTCTCCCAGGACCCAGTTCAGAAGTCACCTGCTCCAGAAAGGCATACTTCATTCCCTAAAATAAATGGGTTCCCCTTAACTTGCTGCTCTAGCAGCTAGCTGTGTGTGTCTCTAGCAGCTTCTGGACAATTGCAAAGTCTGTTCACTCTGTAAGTCTCCTTCAATTGACTACTGATCTCCATGAGACCAAGAACAGTGTCTTTTTTCATCACTGTTTCTCCTGGCCTAAGAATTAATCTGATATAATCATAGTTTCACTGAAGGAATGCAATAGTCCAATTAATCCTCCAATGACATTTTGCAATAGACATACTAGTGGCCCCAACTTTAGATGAGAAAATCAACAAGAAGAGAGGTTAACCAGAATCGTAGCTACCAATGATGGAAATACATTTTGACCACCAAATCATCTGATTCCAGAGCCCATTTCCACTTCCAAGATTTTCTCAGCTGAGTTGGCAATAAAACAAAACATGAATGTTTTCAAAAGACACTGTTACATACCATCATTACAACCAATTTAATGTCATAATTTCAAACTTAAATTCTAATTGTAAATGTATTTTTATTACACTTTGCATTCAAACATTCATCCTTCCTCTTCTTAATCTAGTTTTCCCTTCATATTTCTCCCTTTTCTTTGTATCCTTGAGCCATCTCTAATTTATTAGGATGTAACCAGCCATAAAAAGCATAAATCTTTAGGAACAAAGCCATATATAATTTTAAATATCTTTCAGGCATAACAATGCACCCTACAATATACGGTACATATGTGATTTGTTTTATAGAAAGTAAGCTAAGGAATGTAATCATACATATAATAGCTATGCTTATAATTAACATTTATTGAGTACAGATGGATATAAGGCTCTATTCTAAACATTTTGCATATATTAGCCTACTTAATTCCCACAAGGACCCTGTACTATCATTAATTTCAACTTAAAAATGAAGAATATAGAACGGTTAAACAGTTGTCCAAAGTCAATCATATAGTAAACAGTGAAATAAGCTAGAAAATATCTCTACAGAACATAGGCTTATCATAATTTTAAAAAAGAAAGAAAATTACATATATATTTTCAAAAGAATAGCAATTATCAGTGGCCTAAGCACCAAATTTGAGAACATAAAGCTAGTGTTTGGTGCCATTCTTCCCTTAACTGTTCTATTCTCCCATCATACTAACTCACCAGCACTTTGTTTCCAAAGATAAAGGAAAAAATGAAGATAATTTCAAAGATAAAAAAAAAAACTAGTTATAAAGCCATGTATCTTTGTAATTTGTAAACCCAAATAATACACATATTTCATTGCATAAAGGAAACACTGGTAAAGTACTCATTTGTTTTTAGGTTTCGCTCATTTGGGACCTAACTCCTTTTCTTTATTCTCATTTCACATTATCACAGGTTGACCAATGATATTGTGACAGCCGTTTTTTGGAAAACAATTTCAGCTTCCATCTGAGGATACAAAGATAGGATATTTTTATGTCTGCCCAGAATTATAAAAATACAACATTGTTTAAAGTAAAAGTTTATTTGAAATCACAGGTTAATTGTATTACTTGATGAACATAATCTCTTAGAATGTCTATTTGCCCCTTTTTCGTTAAGTATAGCACTATTTCTGACCTAGCTGCTACTACACAGATCTCTTGTCTCTTCATCTATGCCTATCTTTCCTCTTATTATTTTTTTCTTGCTTTTTTGTATTTGCGTCTACCCCAACCAACCTGTTCTAAAGTTTTACAATTAATCTGTTATCTAACAGACTGTGTATTTTTCATCTTTAAAAAATAAAATTTTAATGCCCCGAGTTTTAAGAAAAAAAATACAACTAGTTGCACTTATTTATAAGGATTTTGTTTATTCTTCACTTGCAAATTGGTGGTTTTCGATAACTAGTAATAGTAATGATAATGACAGCAATAACGTCTACTATTTATGGAGTACACACTAAGGGCTAGGCACCACTTGTTCTGAGCACTTCCCATGTATTAACTCATTTAATATTAACGAGGCCCCTAGAAATTAAATTCTATTATTATCCTCATTTTACATAAGAAACCTAAGGTACAAAAACAGAAAAACTTGTTAGGGATCACACAGGCAGTCGGTGGCAGAGCCAGAATCTGAGTCCAGGCAGCCTTGACTAAATCCTCAATCTTAACCACTGAGCTACATATCTAGACAAGCTTAGTGGTTAAGAATCTTGAGTATAACTAGCTTAAATGTAGCTAACAAAGAATGGCTACTTTAAGCTTGGAAGTTAAATAGACATAGATTTAAATCCCCTTTCTATTACTTCATAGCTGTATGCTCTTAGGAAAGTGTATTATCTTTCCAAGTTTTAGTATCCTTATCTGGAAATCCAAGTACAATCCAATCCAAGCACAGTAATCACTGAGTTAATATAATAATTAAATGAACTAAAAGCAAAACAAAACAAAAACCCTGCAAAATAAAAACGCTTAACACTGTGGTTAGCACATTTTATATACTCCATATGGTATATAATGAAGCAGTCATAGAAGTATGTCCATGCATTTCCTGGTCTGTATTTACTTCGCTTTTTAAAGCTTCCTGAAAGCAGGAACCCAACACTTTGTAGATGATAACAAACATCACGTTCAAAAGTAAAATTACAGGTATTGCACTGTGCCCTCCGTTTCCTATTGCTGATTCTGACCCACTTAGTGATCAGCCTTGGCCCCTGCCACTCCAGACTTGGGAGAGTGTAAGGAGCTGCTGCTCAGAGTGTCAGGAGGCGCCCAGGCAGCCTCCCTGCCAGTCAGGTTCTGGTCTCTAACCTCACCTCCTTCAGTAAGTAACTGGGCTGCTATTTCATGGTGACTCATTATCCCTGTAGTAGATCAATTCCAGTAACAAGCATAAGCAGCCAGTATGCTTATGGCATACCTCCTAAGAACCAGTAAGACGTAAGAATGATGAAAACGTTCCCCGGGCACAAGAAGTCCTTTCAGCTTCTATTTCTTTTTTAACCTTTTGGCTGATCTGAGCCTAGAAATATGAAAATAATGAGCCTTGATGCTTTTATGCTTTAGCAAAACAAAAAAATTAGTGTCTTCAAAAGAAACTAATATAAACCATCATTACAACCAATTTAATGTTATAATTGAAACCCCAAATCCTAGTTAAATTTAAGGAAACACAAGTTTGCAGCAAGTAGTGGCTTTAACAGTTTGTGTTTCATTGGTGACTTCTGTTTGTTCACGTTTTGACTTGGGATATTTTTTTCCTTCTCCCTGAGCTAAAAACAACTAATACACTGATTTTTCTCACACTGCTTGTTTTCACCAGAAACAAATTACCAAGCCCACAGTTGCTTTTTAGCTATGAAGCATCTAAATTCGGATATCTGTGAAATATTATTGTGAATCATTTAAATCGAAAAGATGACCAAAATGAGGTTAATAAAACTATGTATCCATCACAAAATTAACACTATTTTTTCTCCTAAGAATTTTGTGGCTCTTGATTTTATGTTTTATTCTGTTTGCACAATTTAGAATATGATCATTTATGGATCTTCTTGCCTGTGTAGACTACTGTTGAATAATAAATAAATATGTGTAATAAACAAAAATCTGAGTCCTAGAGTCTCAAACTCATAGACAGATACTCAAATCTTGCTAATGAGGGTGTTTAGTTTCATTGGAATAATGCTTTAAAATTGTTCTAACTGGAATACCATTAAAAGAAGCACGCACTCCCAGGTTACCACAGAAACCTGTTTTGTTACGGACTGTTTCCCTTCTTTCTTACCCAGTTTATTCTCACATGGTACTTGACTGCGCCTTCTTATGCTTTGAGACTGCTAAGTCTGAATTTGATGCCTCCAAAAGTATGCATTGCCTCCAAAGTGTCCCAGGTAAAAAGGAACTTTATTGTTAAAAGGTTCTCAGTTAATGAAAAATTTCCAGATGCAATTAAAAATTTAATTATTAGGGTTTCATTAATTTAACAAAACTCATGCTATCAAAGACATTGCACTCGTGTGCTGTGGGGCATTCAATGGTTGTTATAGGCATAGACTTACTAAGTATTCATAAACCAAGTCCTAGGAAATTAAATTACTTTTAAATAATATGACTTGCTTTTAGTAGGTAACAATAGAAAATAATTCAGAAACTTGCAGTTAAAACTTATTTTAGATATTTAAATGCTAAAAAATTAGGCTGTGCAAGACAGTCAAGTTACAAAGAAATGCATAAATCCTGGGAAATCTACATTGAGATTTTTTTTTTAATGTGACTGGAAATACAGCTAACAATAGATAATAAATGAAATGTTAAACACAGCAGTAGTGAATTTTCAGAATCTAAAATGTCCCATGGAATTGAGGAAGGACAAACTGAGTATCTTACTGGTCCTTTTCCATTGTATATAAGTCTAACATCTTCTACTACTTTGGTATGCTCATTTTAATTTTCTTACAGTATCTGAATATATAAATATTCACTCATTGAATTTTTGAAAAATTTGTAAGTAATTGTGCCTACTGAATCTCAAATTTAATTAAAGATACGTCCATCACCAGTTTGTCATGGTATAAAAGTACCACTAATGTTAGATGAACAGTTGGTTTTGATTCTCAACATACGGGTATTGCATTAGTACTGATACCTTTCAAGACTATTTTACAGCCTTAATTTAGCAAATATTACAAGTATTAAAAAACACACACCACACTTTTAAAATCTAGATGTCACCTGTCCTCCACCCTTAAGGAAACTGTATTAACAATTTGGTGCATATGGTTCATGGTTCTTGATGTTTCTCTCTCTCTCTCTTTTTTTTCTGAGATGGAGTTTTGCTCTTGTTGCTCAGGCTGTGGTGCACTGGTGCAATCTCGGCTCACTGCAACCTCTGCCTCCCCAATTCGAGTGATTCTCTTGCCTCAGCCTCCCAAGTAGCTGGGATTACAGGTGCCCACCTCCATGTCCGGCCAATTTTTTGTATTTTTTTTTTTAGTAGAGACAGGGTTTCACTACGTTGGCCAGGTTGGTCTCAAACTCCTGACCTCAGGTGATCCGCCTGCCTTGGCCTTCCAAAGTGCTGGGATTACAGGCAGCACTTGGGAGGCCGAGACAGGTGAAGCACCTGAGGTCAGGTGCGCCTGGATGGTTACTGATGTTTCTTATGCTTTCCTAGATACATACATGTGAATACCCTACAAGATTAATCATTAGTTCTAATTAACAAATACTCTGGTTCTATCTCCCTCTAGAACACAGGATCATTATGACTGTCTTTCTGGCAATGAGTTATGGCCAGAGGAGCAAGTATTTTCTTCTGGGCTGAGCACATTATAGGTAATGCAATATTTGCCATTGTTCTCTTTTCCCTCTTTAATACAACTTGTAAGACCAAAAGGGTGACTGCTGGGTCTGGGCGAATTCCAGAGTGAGAAGGACCATGATGCAGAACAGAACTCTGGGCTGACTCGTAATAGACACAATGTGAATGAGAAATAAACCCTGGTATTTTAAAATCACTAAATTAGTGTGTTTCCTGCCATAGCAAAAACCTAGACTTTCCTGACTAACACAGACACTCATGGCTATAGTTATGTCTGTGTCTGAATTATTTGGTATGCTTTGTGTCTTTGACATACATAACCTACATTTCTCAGTAACTATGTTCCCTATAAATATGTCAAAAAGGAAATAATACCACAACACAAGGAAATAATGTTTTGAGACCCTTGCTTTTAAAACAAAATTAATATACCAAATAATGCATTGTTTTAAAATAAAAGTTTACTTTTTCCTAAAGCATGTATAATTTAAAACCAATGTATTAGTATCATTGACATATTTGAGCTATTATGTAATTGACATCTCTGAAATATGCTCAAATGCTTAATGTTTGATCATTAGCACCCCTACATCTAGGAAAGGTGGGTTCCTGGGTCTTATACTTCAGAAAACCTCACTATAGCTCTCTGCCATCCTGTATTTCTGCTCAGAGAACAAGGAGTCTGGAGGGCCAAAAGGATGTGTTCACATGCAATTTACAATACCTTTTCTAGGCTATTCTTCAGGTATCAAAAACTCCAAGATTTCTTGCCCTAATGATCCTGAGTCCAATCCAAGGTCTTTGCACACCTCTGTCCTGGTCCATTCGCCTGAAAGTCAACTGAATTACTAGTGTGTGCATTCCCAGACCAGAAGGTTGGCTCAGATGCAGCCTTTTGGGGCTGAGAGGTGGTGTTGACGGCTTAGAAGTGTGACTTCCTAGAGGTGGAGCACGGGATTCCCCGTGGTGTAGCACTGAGCAGGGAATAAAGGAAACTGATCGGGCAACAAGTGAGGGGCCTGCTGCTCTTCAGTCTAAGTCTGATGCAGGATTCCAAGGGTCAGAGAATTCCCAATTCAAACCTGGGCTTCTGGGTCATTATATTTAGCAGTTTGTAACTATTTTATAACTTTTATATTTGCCTATGCCCCACAAAACGTTAGGGACAGGACTATATATGATTAGTACTCTTGGCCTAAATGTAAAACTGTGATGATCAAAATCTAATTTTTATATAATTGCTAATATAAATTCAATCTGACTGTAAGGCGCTTTACCTGTCACTGTTAATTAAAATTGTGCTTTGTCACCTGTGATGATACACTTATTATAGTAAAAGGCATTAATTTTTGAACCAATAACAAATTACAAAATTTAATTGCAAGGGCTGTTTTATTTCTAAGGATAGGTAGCAAAATCACCTTAATATTCAACAATGGTAAGGTAATTTTTGAGTGCTACCATATCCTTATTTCACAGTCCATTGGGTTTAGTATTGGCAGCAGGCATGCTGTAATTTTTCAGTTTCTTAATTAGATTTAGCCATTATTCTATCATACAGGAAAGAGAGTACAACCCTATTTGTGAGCTTATTTTTCTTTCTGTTTTTACTAAACAATTTCTGATGGATGCATACGATCACAACATTTACATCTGTAATCTTGGTATCCATCTGGTTACTTAAGATTCATATCATTGGGTACATGTTAGGAGAGGGACTCAGTCTTCTTATTTGCTTTCTACTGACATAAGAATTCAGAAATCTTAGCTATAATAATATATAATTATTACATTTATGTTTATATAACATTTGCAGAGCACTGTCAAGCCAGTATCTTGTTTATTCTTCATTACTATTTTGTGATATGCTTACTACTTTTGAAGTATATTGTTATTCCCTTAATTTCACAGATGAGTTAAACTGAGGTTCATAGAAAATGAGGAATATCTTTAAAGCCACACAGAAATTAAGCAGCAAATTCTCTGACTGCATGTCTCATGTTCTTTTCCAAAACACCGTATTTCTCAAAATTGCTCCTTTTTGTGGCAGACAACAGTGGAAATTCATATGTATACAACACTGGCTTAGTACCTACCCCAAATCAATAAATAGTGCCAAATCATGAAGTATCTGCAGATTAACGAAATAGGTCAGACATGGTTCTTGCAACCAAGGACCTTATCTATGAATACTGAAGCTGACATAAGCCTAAGTCAAATTAAAGAGAGAGCAGGATAAGTGTTATAGGAGAGTGCAGGCACCATAGAAGTTCTAAGGAGGAATATGAGATTTCTGACAGGAGCAATAAAAAAATGGCTGTGACTGTAGGGAGAGTGAAATCAGAGCTCAGCTTCTCAGGATGAATCAAGTTGAATATCAAGAAATGAGAGTTTCTAGGTTGACGAAACAGCATAAACAACTTGCTTATGGGAAAATATGTGTGTGCATGTGTGTGTATTCATGCCTTTGTCCAAATCTATGCCTACATCTATGTGTATAACCATGTCTATAACATATCAATAACTATGTCCATATCTATATCTATATGATCTATATTCATATCTGTAGATCGATATCTATATGTAGATATCCTCTGCTATAAGCTTGGTAATGCCTGCTCAGTCTGATGGCTGAAAAGACCACCAGTGTGCTAATAACCAAAGGGAGCAGATTTTAAAAGCAATTAGAGTTTTATAATTAGAGTAACGCAGGGCATAAAAGATGGTTAAGGACAATGCTATTGTGGAATGTGGAAACTAACATTTTCATGAAATTCAGAATATCTGCCTAAGCACCTTTAAGCCAGAAAATCTAGTTCTAGGAACCCATATTAGTGAGATAATTGAACAAGTATGTAGACATATGAATAAGAACATTTGTTATAATAGTGTTTATAATAAATTATTTGAAAAGTCTAAATCTTATTCATGATCATGCATAGTTATTTTTTAAATTACATCTATTTCTAAAAAGTGGTAGCTTTATATGTGAAAATAATTCCTCCTTAAATTGTTAAGTGAAGAGCAGAAAAATGATAGAACAGCAAATACAGCATGTCTACATTAATGTGGATAAAATACACTTACATACACATGAAAAGTATGGAAAGGTAAATCCCAAATCATAAACAATTTTTGTCTCTAAAAATAGGTCTATAAGAAACTCTCATTCTCTTTTTAACACTAACACTGTTGACTGATAGCAAGAAAGATGAAAATTATTTCTCTTTTACTTTTTTAAATTTTCATTATTTGAAGTTTAATTATTATTTAGTTGTCCTAAACTCACAACACTCAATTCTTCCCAAACCCCACTAAATTTAAGGGGGAAATTATTCAAATAATCTCAACCTTATTTCAAAGTTTTTACTTGTTTGTGTTTGATCTTTCGAAGACCACAAGAACAGTTACTGCTACAACCAATTGTCACAAGGTCTACATGCTTTGAATACAAAAAAAATTAAAATTGTGACCAAAATGTTCAAAGCAGCATAAGCAAATGCAAAGGATCATGCTCTCCTCATATTGGGGAAAAAAGGGGATGGGTAGGCTAGGCTTTCTCCATGACGACCAAATAAGTATTCCATTCATTTTTATAACAAAATAGTTAAATTATTTAAAACAAAACTTTCTGCCTGCTAAGGTTATTCTTAGATTTTTCTATTTTCCTCATCTCTTTTCCATAAGGGAGAATATTTCCTCAAATAATCTTTCAACAACACTTTAATTAGCCAATTTCTTATACAACTGTAAACCCTTCTCAGGATTTCAAAAATCTCAGGTATGTTTCAAAGCAGCAATGTGCATTTTTACCTAACATCTGTTACCCAGAAGGGAATCTGCCAGGTAACAAAAAGATGTTTTCCCAGTCTTCCCTTATTCAGAAGAGGAATTTTACAAAATAAAGACAGAAATTCAGAAAATAAACATCTCAGTACCATTGGCTCCTTTGAAAACATTTCACAATAACCTATTTCTTTATATCGAAAATGATATACTACCCACCAATAAATTTCTCTGTGGATCCTGCAAGTTCATATAACATTTTTTTTCAAACTTATCTTCAGGTTTGCCACAGGATGTAGGTCACAAATTCATATACCTTCTATTATTTAAGTTAAAAAAAATGTTTTCAAAGGAGACTAGTTGAAAAAAATATTGATTTGTACATGCATATATGTAAGGCTGTCAGTGCCTTTTTTGGGAGTGATAATATTTGACATTATAGATTTGAATGAAGATGGTTTGTTAATTGCAATGACAAAAAGCCTAAGCAAAGTAATTTTCCACTAAAGAAAATTGTCAAGAATGAAAGTACTCTATTATTGATTACATAGTAGCAGGAGTACAGCTGCCTCAGAAAATGGTAACTGGCTAACTAACATGTTGAGGACAAAGAGAGGATAAAACACTGTTAAATTTATGTCAAACAGAACAGCAGACAAATAGGATTTACTGTAACTTCATGTGAGAATGTTGGAAAAGTGAACACCAACCCTAACCACAATTTGACAAACAGCTCCAAGGTAATGCAGTTTATGAAGGCATTCTAATGTATAAGTGACAATTATTTTTATCATCATTAGATGATTAAGAATAATGTCACTGACTCTTTCTGTGTCATGAAGGCAAGTAGGCAGAGTGACCAAAATAATTCAGCCATTTTTCTACTATAACAGGTAGTTATCTCAAAATGACATTGAAACTTGTATTTTACACAATACTTTTACCAGATCTCACCAGTTGGGTCTCTGACCCATCATACCAATCGAACTCTTTCAGAAATGAAACGCTGATTTTTATAACTGTTATGAGCACTTTTGAAAAGCCTCTTTATTATTTACCCCCCTGAGCAACAATAATTCCCAGCTGACTGTGGGAGGCAAATAAATTATTCTGGTTGGAAAAAAAAAATCCATACATATTGAAAGACTACAGCTTGGCCACAAATTTTGAACATCATTTTAAACAACGAAACTACTATGTCACTTTAGAGAATTGTTACAGACATTTTCTGTAATTGAGAACATAATTATTTTGGGGAAAATGACAGACATCAGGACACATTTCCATGTGCCATACGTTAACAACTTTGTCTTCCTAGTTTATGCCTGCCAAACCAAGTAGTTTCTGCATTGGCTAACAATTAGTCTGTGTTCTCGCAAGTAACTGGAGTTTCCACATCTGCTACCGCAGGTAAAAAAAAATCAAAGGCAGGCAATAACACAATATGTGTGTGATTTAAGGAACAGTTCCACCACAGCCTCTAATTGCTCTCAGGATCTGAATTGGCAAAACCATAAGACATTCAACAAAAGGCTCCATGCAGGTAGGCCTATAAAACCTAATTATTTCTCACAAAGTAGACCATTCCATTTAAAATAAAAGAAAGCTATGAGCAATAAAGACCATGCCATTAACAATTAGTCTTCTGAACACATGATTAGCCTCTGAGAGATAAAGAAGCCTCTAAATTTAATGACGAATCCCATATTTCTGGCGAGGTTCAATATTCTGTGCTAATTATGTTGAAAGACCTTGTGCTCCTTAAAAGTATTTAGACTACAAAGTATGACACTATCTCCACGGATTCATGGTTAACACTTAACATTTAACTTTGATATTAAAATATACTTGAATGTATGAATTCAGGAGTGACATTTTAATTTTTTTTTGCTTCCTTAAAATTATTTTTAGAAACAATTTTAAGCTTTTACCAACTGTAATATTTACTGATACTTATGTAATCCAGCTTTCACAGGACTTAAAAACACAAACGTTAGTAAAACAGAGAATCCTATTTTAAGAATAAGTTAAAATAAATAAAAAGTTCTGACCAATAAATAAAGTCAATGTAAAAGGAAGTTCAAATCAGGCAATATTATCTGTTGATTACCAATTTTCAAAAATCATTTAAAATTAATGATGCAAAAGAAGACAGAATGAACCCGTCAGGATCTAGGAAACAAACACTGATTTAGAATTGCTTTATTAAATTAAATTGCCATGCCTCTCCTAAGTAGAAAAGATTTGTTCTTTCACATGGTTTTGTACTAATTTGGTTCTATAAAGGGTGCTTTCCTGCTAGCATGCAAATGCGACTTCAGTTAATATAAATGGAAGTTATCTACACACCACAGCTGTGTGAAAGACCAAAGTTGAAGTTATTGGTAGTGTTTAATGTATAAGTTTAAAAAAAAAAAAAAAACTCTAGTAACATAATACCAACAAAAATTCTAGATTTATAAACCACATAGAAGGAAACATTATCTTTGCCATTAGTATGGGATGGCTAGGGAAGATCTCATTTTCTGTTGGACTATATTTAATTCATAAATGTTTTATAGTCTTTGTGAAATAAAAGATAATACTATTGGCAGTCAAGTAATATTGCTCGAAAAGAAAACCATTTTAATTTTATTTCTGAATGTGTGGAATAGAAAGATGAGTAAAAACAGTTTTAAAGCTACAGGGAAGCGGAGGAGTCTTTTTTTCCTCCTAACTGCACAACAGTTAGTGTCTCCATAGAAACTGCTGGCATTGCAGTGAAGTGTCATCCACAAACCTGGGCTTCTAAAATATACACAAGTGTGTTTCCAAAGACATGGAAAAACACATGTATACATTTTTCCCATAATAAAAGGTGATTATTATATCTTTGCAGAACAAGAGTAACATCTCAAAACCATACGATTTTCTTTAAATAAAGTAAAATTCTTTTTGATCATCATCTTATTCAAAGACAATATAAAGAGGAAAACTCTTTGCATATGATAAATAAAGTCTTTACAGATCTTTGATCCTTGAAAGTATTCTATTCATTAACTATAACTACGTTTGCTTATATTTGTCTTCCCAACATGCACCAAGAGGACAAGGGCCATGTCTTGCTGATTTACTACAGATTGCCTAGTCTGTAACTTAGCAGGACATATATAAATTCTTGTTGTGAAGTAACTCTTCCCTTTCCCTACCCCTTCATCCACACACCCACTTTTACCCCGTTTCTTATTGCACTTGAAAACTTTTGTTTAATGTGACTTTTGTATGCAAATGTTTTTATACCATGAAACAGAGGCGGCATGGTAGAAATTAAATATCAGTAGTGTGAGGGCCTTGTGTAACCCAATTTACCTCATCTCTATCACTAACTAGCTGTGCTACCTTAAGCAAGTCATTTATCTCAACTGGCATCAGTTACTTAAGTGCAATGGGCTTGTATTACTTACATTCTAGCTCTGTTATTAGAAAAGGAATAAGAGTATAGCTCAAGGTTGTGTCTGAATCACTCTGTTCTAAGTCAAACCTCAGAGTTTCGTATTCTAAAATTGAAAAGTCAGATCAATAACTGTGTATTCGTTTCCTGTTACTAAATTACCACAAATTGAGTTGTTCAAAATGCCAGAAATGTATTATCAATCATGCAGTCCTGGATGCCAGAAGTCCAAAATCAGCTTCACTGGGTTAAAATCAAGTTATTGCAGGGCTACATTGTTTCTAGAGGCTCCAGAAGAATCAGTTCCTCATCCTTTGTGGCAACTAGAGGCTGCTTCCATTCCTTGGCTTCTGGCCTCATGACTCTGAGTTATGCTTCCCTCATCACCTTTCCTTCTTTGACTCTGACCCTAATGCCTCCCTCTTAGAAGGATTCTTGTGACTAGAGTGAGACACCCAGATAATCCAGGATAATCTCCTTACCTCAACAGACATTATCACATCTGCAAAGTGCTTTTGCAATGTAGGCTAATATGTTCACAGAATATGGATATTTTTGTATGGCAAGGGAACATTATTCTGCCTATAGGCTTCAGAAAAACCTTAGATAAACTTCAATGACATTTTCTGGCACTTTTATGAGGTCTAGAGCTTAAGATTCCTCTTAGCCCCTCTCAAACACACACATCATCAGCATTGTACTCTGGCTTCTACATAATTGTCTTGCCCTACCATATATCAATTATAACACTGACAGAAGTTTCACATTAAAAAGTAAATATGACAGAAATTGGATTCAAGTAATAGCTAGACACCAAAAACACAACTGCAGGTTTCTACCTAACGATGATGTATCAGAGAGCAGAAAACAGGCATTTAATTATGTATAGATTCTACACAGACTCCATGAAAATATAACAGAAGGTCTGCATTCAATACAAGGAACTCATTATGAAAACATAAACTACTACTGTTCAGCTTTCTTCATACAGCCTTAATGATGGAATTTATTTGTTTCTGCCTGTAGAGTACAAAGTACATTACAGTAATACAGAGATCTGAATACATCTTTTCTCACCTTGAGAAAGTTAGTAACCAAAGTTCACATAGATAACAAGGCAGTTTTCGGTAAGATTTAATTAAAATGAACTAATCTGGCTCTTTTGATTGCTTTCAAAATTATCTTGTATTTTTCCAAGAAACAGGATGGTATAAAAAGTAAGAAAACAGAGCATTTCTGCAGTAGTGATTAACATGAGTGCATTTACAAGAATTTTTGCAGATATACAATTAACAATAATATTTTAGTATATTTCCCAGGAGCTGTGGTTTTTAGCATTTGGGGAATACATTTCATTTTCCTGATTTACTCCATTGCCCATATCTTATCCAGTTATTTCCCAAAAGATGAATAACTAACTATGTGGAGTTTTGTCCTTGTGGTGGGAGGAATGTAAATCTGTTCAGTTTGGTAGGTGAATTAGCTCTTTTTAGCCACAAAGGTCCACTTAATACATTATGCTCCAGTGCACTAAATAGTACCTCTGTGACCAGAAAAGTTCTCTTTTCTTTTTCTTTTCCTATCTTTCTCCTACCTCCCACTGGTGGGCAATTTTCTCTCCACTGGTGGGAGGAGAAAGCTCATTATTTGTGAGGTATTTTACAGTGTTTCTATCCACCAGTCCTCAAAAAATTACCTGCTGCTTCTCCTATACCTTTCTACATCCTTCTTCCCACTAAACCTTAAAACATAAAATATTCTCTGCGTTTCATATTTATAATTCCCATTTTCAATAGTGAAAACCAAGAAGTCAAGGCCACAGACGCTACGTGACGACTCAGTACTAGAAAGAGGGATTTGGCTCTGTGACTTTTAAAATCCATTCCGTTGCTTAGTTGACTGAGACAGGAAGCTTACGTTTGTATTCACCGAAAGAACAACTTATTTCAAACAATCCATGAAAAAGCAGAACAGTTTTTACTGCTGCCCTGGAAAAATCAGGCCGTTTGGCTGCCCTCATGACACATTTGAATAAGAATATCAGGTTAGGAATTTAGGTCAAAACAAACCAAGAGAGACGAGCTTGATGAGAATACACTAACATATTTAACGTCAATTGGATTTGCCCTAAATTGTATGGATGTGCATTGTTAACCTGTGTTGGTTACATTTAGCTTGTGTTCTTTTATCTTATGTTCATGCTTGGTAAACCTAATAAAATTTGGGTTTTAGAATGAGAACTGGTTTTGCTATGATTAAGGGGAAGACGAGGTCCTAGATTTTTGTTTTTTAAAACTTCCTGGGCCGGGCATGGTGGCTCAGGCCTGTAATCCCAGCACTTTGGAAGGCCGAGGCAAGCAGATAACCTGAGGTTGGGAGTTGGGGCCTCGCCTGACCAACATAGCTGTCTCTATTAAAAATACAAAATTAGCTGCGTGTGGTAGCGCATGCCTGTAATCGCAGTTACTCGGGAGGCTGAGGCAGGAGAATCGCTTGAACCCAGAAGGCGGAGGTTGCAGTGAGCCAAGATCGCTCCACTGTACTCCAGCCTGGGCAACAAGAGCGAAACTCTGTCTCAAAAAAGAAGAAAAAACAAAACTTCCCGTTTTCTAATTGCACAACATACAACATTCCTCACCATTTTATCCTGGTATTTTCTTAGCTCCAAATAGGCAGTTAATGTCAAAAGAGAACAAAATAAAGGCTTTTTGAAATTAATCACTTATTCATTTGGGAAACATTGCTTTGTGTATGCATGGACAGCAGAATTTGAATTGCATGTATTTTTATCCATAAAATGAAAAAAAAATTATGTAGCAAACATGTTGCTCTTTGAAAACCTATTTCTTTTTTATAATCCACAGGGCATAATATAGAATAAAGTATACACTGAGAACTGAACAAATATGATGGCCAATTGATTCTATCATTTTAAAGCATTTTGCCACTATTAGGTAAAGTCTTATGCATCAGAAGGGAATAGGTTGTTCCACTAGTAAATGTATCAGATGACCAGAAGCTATTTAATGGAATGGTTTAGGAGGTCTCTCATCTCTCATCAGAGAAAGAATGGGTATTTGAAAGAAGAGTATCTGAACACTGATTTTGTTTTCACTTGGCAAAAAAAAAATCTTCCATTAGATAATTCAGTATTGCAATTTGATGCCCTTCTTTCCTGGATTTCTAGTTCTTGGAAAAAATACCATAAGCATTATGATCAAATTCATTTATTGAGTGTCTAATAGTTGCAGAATAAATAAACTACAAAACTTCACAAATCAGTGAACAACATCTTCTGAAATAGAGCAGTGATTCTCCTAAGGATTTATGATCCTAATAAACTAGAACATGGGAAAACATTTTTTAAGTTATCTTGAAAATAAAGCATATATAAATAAGTTGGGTTTTTTTTTTTTCATTTTTTAAGCCTTGTCATTATGTGTTTAGGCCATTGGTTACCATTCACTGCAATGGAACATACGTTTACAAAATGCCCCAAAAGTCTGAAAAAAATTAATGTAGTACTTAAAAGTGCATCATTTACCCCCTAATCACAGAAAGGGTCTGACCTATAAAGGGAAATAGCAACAAAAATAATATTGGATTGAAAATCTTTCTCCCTATTCTTGTCACTCTAGCAAACAATATAGAAATTTGTATGTCACTCTCTTAACATTTAAAAAAAACTTTCATAAAATCAGACAATGAAAAATAAAACCAGCCACTAATTTGTTTATTGTATCTGTTTTCTTTTTTAATAGATGTAGAAACTGAGACTTTAAAAAGTAGGACAGCTTGCTCAAGGAAACACAGCTTGGAAAGCATGTACAAAGAAAAAAACCAGACTTGAGTCCTGCTTTGACACAAACCCAAGTATATCCTTCTAACATGATGCCATGTTAACTCATCAGGTTGTTTTATCAGTATCTATGCAATGTGCCTATATTTAAAATATGTATCTACATGTTGGTGAATGAATAGAAGGCAGCATAAAAACTGGAAAAAAATATAACTTTCACTAGGATCAAAGCTAATATGGCAATAGTACTTCTATCATATTTTTTAAATGATGAAAATGACAGCATGTTAATAATAGGTAATAGCTATTATTACTCTCTGGCTTGCTCTATGGCTATATCAGATTGCCCATTTTCAGGACAGTCATGAATTTTTTTCTTCATAAAAATCAGAATCTACTGTAGCAATATACCTCTGTGAAACATTCTAAGCTGTTTAGGTATTTACTCCATAATGTCTGCAGAATATCTTGTAGGTGAGTACGGAAGACTGTGGCATAATGATGAAAAAGTGTGGTAAGTTCACAGAAATTTACACTTTCTTGTATATGCAGGGCAACCTTTTTTATGTGGTTAAAACTCACAAGAAACAAACAAAATAAAACCAAGCCCAACTAGTGTTCTTTCAATTGTCAATGGACACATTCTTCTTAGAAAAAAAAAAGAAAAGGAAGGTGAAGTAAAGAAAAGAAGTAAGAAGTAAACAGGGTTGTTTGCCCACTGCCCTCTTCTATTTTCTAGAAATTTTAGTCTACTCCCTCCTCAAAGATGCTTACCATGTAACTCTTCACTGTCCAGAATGATTTCATTATTGGGCCACAGACAATTGGCTCAGCAATGGGTTGGATCTTTTAAGTCAACAAAAGGGCCACTCATGGTCCCTTTTCAAGGTTTAACAAACTGGAGCTAAGAAAAAAAAGTCTCTTGGTAGCCCTGTAAAACATAAAACTAGGATTTTAAAACATAGCCATTTTCCCACTATGCCATGAGGAGAAGTTAGAGTACTGAGGTAGCCATTGGAATCAAGAAAGCAAGACAAACAGAAATAAAAATCGAAAGAGAATGTTGTCAGTATTTAAATCTTTCAAGTGCCAAATCCTCCTGTCACACAACTGTTATATTATTCAATCTTTTCTTGAATTGTATGTTCTAATAGATTCCCATTTTTTAGTAAATTTAGTTGGAGCTTAGTTTCTTCACAGGTACCATGAAGAATTACAAATAAGGCCAGACTTGGTGGCTCACACTTGTAATCTCCACTTTGAGAGGCCAAGGCAGGAGAATCACTTGAGCTCAGGAGTTCAAGACCAGCCTGGGCAACATGGCGAAACCCTGTCTCTACAAAAAATACAAAAATGAGCTGGGTGTGGTGGCTCACACCTGTAGTCTTAGCTACTCAGGAGGCTGAGGTGGGAGAATTTGCTTAAGCCCAGGAGATCGAAGTTGCAGTGAGCCATGATAGCACCAACATATGCTGAGCACAGTGCCAGACACTTCACAAACTTTCTCTAAATGCTCACAGACCCTCCATGATATCAATATTATTCTTCACACTTTATAGATAGAAAAACTGAGGGAAAGTCAGATTAAATTGTGCAAGGTTTTATTCCAAGAAGTGATGGAAATAAAGTTGAGTTATGTTTGTGGATAAGCTTCTTACATTACTAGTTTGGAGAAAAGTTGTTGACTACTACTAAGATTTTTAAAAACAAAAATAAAATAGAAACAAAATATTTCATAGCCTGCTAGTGTACGTGGCATTGGAAAATAATAAGATAAAGAAATGTGAAGAAATGGTCCAGTTTTATAACTAAAATTTTGTTACACACTCAGAACAATAAATGGATTGGAAAGAAACCCTCACTATGAACATATATATCCCTGTGGATGCACTCTTCTTTGAGGAGAATTTTGTGGATCAGTCTTGGAACCTAATTATCTTTTCCTACATAAAAATGTATTTTTTTAAGCTACCTATTGACAGACAAATTTTAGAAGACAATTAATTTAAAACATGGGGACTGACTGTATTCATTTTAGAAGACAACTACTTTAAAACATGGGGACTGACTGGTTTGTTAGAATATTTAACAGTACAGAATCATGTCTTCAAAGTACTTCAAATACCAAAGGTAGATATTATCCTTTTTCTCCTGAAAAAAAACATATTTTTTTAATGAAAAACTTATTAGCAACTTTATTTAGGCTATATAATATGGGATTTTTAAAAAATTAACTTTTGACTCTCAGGCTCAACTTACATAGCTAGAAGTCTCTGAAAAAGTCTTGAACCCTGAAAGACTCAAAACAATTACAGGAAAAGTCAAAGCAAATAAAGATATATGCAGAATTTATTAATAAAATTTGAAAGTTTCTGACACCTCAACTCTTTGTCCACACTTCAGTGGAGGGCTTGCAAGGGGCCATATTTTTCTTATCCCTCTTCAGAATTCATTTTCTACTAATTTTCTTTGCAGGAATTAGTAGTGCACATGCTGCACGTCATGTATCTTGTCATAGTCAATAAAATGCAACACAAAATTGCACATGTGAGTAATCTTCCAATCAGGACCACTGCATAGATATGCTGCAAGCCCTAGCTTTATAATCTTACGTTTCAATTTACAATGAAGGCTAGAATCTACCAGGTAAGTAATTTACAACAGCGCCTATGCAAAAATAACCAGTTTTCACCCTAGCTATCAGGAGCTATGCACAAAAACAGGTTTCATTTACCCTGCTGTACACTCTGACAAACAAACATAATCTTGTTCAGTTTTGCTTCTTTTTGTCACATGAGGCAATATGAGAGAAAAATATGTTCTCTTGGATCAGTTTCTACCTCATTATATTTGAAGTCTTAGATAATATACACATCAATACGTCCCAGTGGACCAAACACAATGAAACATTAAATGAGCCTTCGTCATTGTTCACAAGCTCTCAACTTCCTACCTGGCCCTCAAGTGTCCAAACAATTTTCAGCTAGTTTAGCACCTCTATATTATATCATGTTTTATTTGGTGCTCATCTTGTCATATCTTGTCCTAGACTGCTCACTGTGGATCACTGACTAAAATATACAGAAGAAATATAATTCAAAATTGACCTTATTTAATTCAGAGCACAAAGAGAGAGAGAGAACGAGAAAAAAAAAACAACAAAAAACAGAGTTTCACAACTTTGTCCAGCAACAAACAATATACATCATACAAAATCACTAATAGAGTCAGTCAGTCTCATTGCTCTCTCTTTGTTGATACTTTGGGATTCAGTTTCTTCTGGGTTCTCATACTTTTTAAGGACTGTTTTCTTCCTATTATGTTCTTACACTTTCATTTAATTTCTTCCTATTATCACCAGTGTGTTGTCCTTAAAGTGTGTTATTTTATACTTTTCCTAAAATTTTATTCTGTAGCATGAATTACACTAATATCTGTGTATTAATAGTTTATAAACATCTTAATCTTATTTTCCAATTCTTTTTCCTCAATTTTCTCCAAAAATATTGGTTCTGGATATCTCAGTGCCCTAAAATAACACACACAAAAAAACCTACACTGTTACCTTAAAGAAAATCCATTCTTTTTTTTTTCTTTTGTTTTTCTGAACACCATTTCTTGTGTTTTGTTCATTATTTTCTGCACCATTCTCCCAAACATTACCTATTTGTGGGTCTGCTGTATAGCCAATATTAGAAGAAAAACATCTCTATTTCATGCTACTAAATTGAGGAGAGTAAATGCTAATATAAATTAAGATTCTAAGACAGCATGAATATAAGCAGGTTGTCAATGTGATGGTAAAGACAATTCTCTGCAATGAATAGATAATTTTAATTTATAAATACTATATAAATACTTTAAGTAACTTCTTATGTAGTGTTTGAAGGTATTGGTAAAGTTGTAGCTTTTTCACACATACTCCATTATTCTCCATTTTTTTCTACTCTCACAAGTTACGTATTTATGCTACCTCCCTACCAATAAAGGAATTTGCAATAATAGCATTTGTTTTCCATAGTTGGTAAGTAAATTTTACTTCAGTCCCTTCTCTAACTTCACATTAAAACAAATTCTCATGTTCCAAAATATGTGAAGGACTAACTTTATAGATGGTGCACACCAAATCACTTCCTTCAATACCACAAGATGCCCAGCATTTTATCTGATTCAGCTATGAGATGTCAGAATCACTTGCTCTATTATTTTTCCACAAAATTACCTTACAAAGATTCTTTAGCCAACTTGTTGTAACCCTAGTTTTTACTTTCACTTGTAGAGTGCTCTTGAAGAAATCATGCAACAAATCTCTTTAGGCCACCAATTTGAACCATGCAAAGCAGCAGTGATACTGGATTTGATTGAAATGTCTCACTGGTGGAGAAGTGGTTTGTGCGCTCAGCTCTATCTGACATCAGGCATGTGCTTTTGACTCTGTATAGTACCTGTTAATGGGGAAGTGACCCCTCCTTATTTCCATCAGTGTTCTTTCCAATGCATTTAACACTATTCACAGAGACCATTCTCAAAAGATGTATTCTGAGGATTAGAGGTAATGCAGCTAAAGAATTCTAAGTATATTGCAAAAAAAGTTAGCTTTTAAGTATAAGGTATTATCATTTTAGTTCATATTAATTCAAGCAGCTCACCTTTGCCTTCAGGGCTCTGTAGCCTTCTGCATACTTCCAAATTGCAGCTATCAAACACACTTCTAAAATACTCATTATAAACACTAAAGTAGTATGTTACCAAGGATTTTTATCACCCACTGCAGGTATTAGATAAGTTCAATCTTACCTCTGTACTTTAGAGAAATGTAGTTGAAATATTTCTGAAAATATGAAAAAGTCATATTTTGCATTTATATAGTATTTTCTATGTTCAAAGACATCACTGATTATTTGGTTTATTATATAGCAGTCACATAACATTTAGGGGCTACAGAGACACTTATCAGTTAATCCTCATGCCACAAATGCAAATAGATCACTGATTTTTTAATTGAGTAAAAACTTGTTCATACAGAAAAGTGATAGCTACCAAACAAGGTTTATAGCTTACTCCTTTTATATCTGAAGAGACAGTGGGTACATAAGTAAGTGATATCATAACATCTACCAGCAGAACAATTAATAGCCAAGCAATTTCCTTTTTAAACACTAGTTGGCTTAACAAAATGTTAATTTCCAGTTGAGAATGTCTTATGTCTAACAAGTAAATGTAGAGATTTATAGTGATGCTATATTTTGATTTAATCAGTAGATTTTATTTCCTGATATTGCTACATGAAAAATAAATCTTCTATTATTTTCTGACCTATTAAATCTATAATATTCAAGATACCGTGTGAACCTTAGTGCAATAAAATTAATTTTACATTCTGTTACAAAAAAGATACATTGTGCTGTCAATTTTTAGCTTTCAAATGACTAAAATCTTTCTACAGGCGTAAATTTAATGTGTATTTTTGGTCACCACCCATAAGCTAATAAATCTTTTCCAAAAATCTTTAGTAGTAAAAATATTTCACTTAAAGAAAGTATTTGTTGCTGTTGTTTCATTTTGTTTTGTTTTTGAAGCTGTTCAATAGCATTTAGAACCAAGTGTGGTCGGTATCATATAGGATCCAGCTAGATAACACCGCTAACAGAAAAAAATGTGATGCAAGCCATTGGTACTGACTTCATATATTATCTCAACACAAGCTCTGGGGAGGACCTCTAAGGTCTCTCCTAACTCTTAAGCTTTATCCCTGAGTTGATACTTGGGTTATAAGTTCTCCCACTTTAAGAAACATATTAAACACACATGAACCTAGCTGAATGCTAAATGGAGTACACAAAAACATAATATAAAGTCCCTGGCTGCAAAGATTTTATTTTTCATATGATGTAAATAAGAACCTGCAGCTACTGAACAAAACTGTGTTTTAGAAAATCTTTTAAACAGTCAATTAAAAATTAAGAAGAGAGAATTCAGAAGGATATTAATTTTGCAGTAAAAGCAATAAATGCAGAGGAGGGAGAGAGAGAGAGAGAAAGAGAGAGAGAGCGCACGCATTGGCTGGAATCATCAGAAAAGCTTCAGAGATGGAGGGATATGAATTAAGCCTTGAAGAAATGGGCTAAAGAGGGGTTTGGAGAAAAGGAAGAGAAATCTTCCAGATGGGAAAACAGCATGAGCAAAGGACAGGAGTAGGAGTTTTCCCTAAATGTTATTTCAAGTTCCCCTTAGAAGCCAACAATGACTCCCAATCATCCCTTGAATATAATTCAGACTCCTAATCACAAGCTTCAAAGTTTCCACTCCTCCATCTCCTGGAATCCCCAGCTAATACTTCAGTCAGGTATATCAACTTAGTATACTCTACATAGAATTGTGTTCTACAGCTTCTGCAATTTTTAGAGCTTCTCCCAAGGCACTTTCCCTAAGGCACCACAACCTGTTCAGCCTGTACTTCAAAAATGGTTTAAACCCAAGTCTTTCTGCCTTTGGCTTCTTTCCCTAACCACACTTGGCTCTGATCTCCCCATACACAAACTATAATTAGTCACATATCTATGTATCTTGTACTTTTTATCTTTAAAACATCTATGCCTTGTTGTGCTTTTATTCTCATATGCAGTCAGTATTGCTGTAAACAGAGACAAAAACTATGTTCTTCATTAACTTGATTATAGATTATGAAGTCCATGAACCATTCATACACCAAGAGGAGCTTCTGTGGAATCTGGCATCATGGATTTTCATCACATAATTCATGTATTTGTTCACCAAATATTTACTGATAACTGAGCAAAGCGCTACACACATTTACAGTATATATTATTTGCACCACAAAAAGATTTCAACTTAGTGAGAAACCAAACAGGAATTCAGGCAGTGTGTGAAAAATGCCACAGAAGGTAATAGCAAGAGCTGACAGCTTATTTCTAGATGTGGTAATCATAGTTGGAATCATAAATAAGGAAGTGTCTAGGCAGGAATAAAAATTATAATACCTAGAAGTGAGAATAGATGGCATTCTAGGAATGAAAACCAAAGTTTAAAGGTATGTAAGTCATGGTGGTGTGGTCAGGAGTCCAGTTCACTTGAGCAGAGACTTTTAAAATACGTTTAAGCACAATATTTAATATAAGCCGTTCTGACCTGAATCCCTGCCAGGACCATTACTTCATTTTCTTTTGAAGTGTCACCTATAAAATGGACTCATTCAGTAAGTATTCTGGAGTCCTGCTACCACTTTTGACTGTCAGTAAGTAAATGTTTAATATTTGGAAAACTCTAAGTCTCAGTTTCTTCAAATATAAACAAAAGACAAGAAACACTCAATTTATTCAAACCTCCCTATATTTATTACCTTAATATTACGTTTACTTTTTTTCATAACAATAATCCCCATTTATTTTATTTTTTATTTATCTGACTCCCATTCCTCATGAATAGAACATGGGCTCCATAGAAGTAAGGGATCCCAAAGAAGTAAGGGATCATGTCTATCCTCTCCACTATTGCATCTCCTATTTCTAGTTTACGGGAAATAGATTTTGAAAACTACTAAAGTGTTTTCCTTGTTTGCATTTTTGTGAACAAGATTTTCACTGTAGTTTATCCAAGGTACCTAATTGAATGGGGCAAAGTAGAGTGGGAGGATCAGGATTTGTTACAGATAGAACAAAAAAAAATTCAAGATAAAATTTAGCTTCTAATACGCAAAATATGGTTTTGCAGCACATGTCAGCCTTTCAAACCAAGCCATTATCTTGAGGAATCTTGTCAAAATTCCTTTGGCTCCTTCTTTAGAGTAACAAAGGTCAGATTTAACAGTGCCCATAGGAAAAGACTGTGGGGTCAGATGTCGCTTTGCCTTTCTGATCTCAGAGAACTTTGGGAGAAGGAAAGAAAAGTTGAAGAGCCATTTCAGCAGGGGTGTATTCAGATTTGTCCAGGAGATAGGGATGGGCATTAAGGAAGAAAGGGTAACTCTACAAGCAGATTGGGGCTGCCTCGTCCATTACCCCAGTCTCTGTAACTTCCCAGGGGAAATCTCCTTATAAGACACCTCACACTGTCTTGTGAGGGCAATCTAATACCCTTAGAAACAAAAGTAGTCAGAATGGGTGATGTTGGGTTTAGTTTTGCCATGCTGAAAGCATGGTCCCGCATGTCCAGGATGCTGAGTTGAGACCAAGCAGGCCTGCAGTACAGTCCACCAGCAAAATCTACAGGAATGCCATAGAGGCTGGAGATGACTCAGGACATAAACGAAGATCTGACTCTTGTGGAGCCAAATGGGACCAAGGCAGCCAGTAAGAGCAGACCTGAGTCTACCAGAGTAGGACATACATTACATTAGCTGCAGATGTTAGTCATAAATTATTAGCACACTCAAATGGAAAGTGGCTAAATGCAGACACTAAATGTGACAACAGGATGCCCAAACAGAAAAACCCAACTTTTCACCAGTCTCATATGTAACTCCCTTCCTCAATACTCCTTAGCACCATTTGAATGAAAGAAAAGAAAATTAGAGGTTTTTTTTTTCAGAAATTAGCAATTTTGTCCATGACATTTTGAAGACTAATTTTGAATGCTGACTACAAGAACTATTTTATCACATTATACCTAAATTTGAAAACATACTGGATGCTCAGTTAGTATTTATCCAACAAGGGAAAGCAAGATTAGTTTTCTTACACATCCAGTTGGAGTAAGAGACCGCATGACTTGCCTATGGTACCTTTAATAACAGTGTCTGGCATGTGTTCGGTGTTTGATAAACAGCTTTATTTTAATGACGGAAACAGTAACAAGGCTCTCTCAAACCCTAAGATTCTTTGATTCCAGTGCATTGCTATGATTAAAAAGAAAATGTGAATGACCTTTTTAGTCGCTCTCCACTGCCCAACCACACAGCACTCAGAGGAATACAAAGTCCTAAGAAAAACAGCATTGCTTTAGGAGGCCAAAACTCAAAGCCTAATGAATCATTAACTTTGTGTAAGCTTAGTTAAACTCATTTCCCTTAAGACAGCAAATAAGAGGATTCTATTGCATTCTTAGGAGCCATTAGCAAACCCTTGTGTCAGTATTTAAGAAAATCTCTATACTAGAATTGATAACACTTATAATTGGCTTAACAGTTTACAAAGCATGTTCGCATATGCCATGTCATAGGACTCACAAGTAGGAAGAACATGGAGTGGTATTAAATATTTGAAAAAAAAAATCCCTCTGAAAAGGCACATGACCAGCAGTATCTCACCATCAGTCATGGTCTAGGTCTACCACTCAACTGAATACATACAATTCTGTGTACAAACTACAGAATGTCCATTATATCAGGTATTTGAAACACTAGTATGCCTTATTATCACCTTCTGACCATTCTATTTAATTTGGATCTTTCTTAGAAAACTAGTATTTCCTAAAATTAGCTGAGACTTTAAAACCTGGTATTCTAGTACAGAGCTACAGCTTTTGCCTGCAGTGGCTATGCTCCTTAGAATGTCTTTTGTTTGCTTGTTAATTTGGGAGGCTCTTTCATTGATTTTCTGGAAATACTTGCCAGCTGTTCTGCATTCAGGAAACATTCCTGTAGAGTGAAGAATTATCCTACATCTGACACAACTTTCAAAGACCTTGCTGGACATACATAAATAAGTGAAATAACTACATATAGTTATCTGAGCCCATAACATGGACAACCCCTTTTTACATATCAATACTTAAACATTTTATTTTTCTCACTTTTTAGTATCAGTATAAATTCTCCCAAAATACAACTGTTTTATAAATCCAGACATGTTTATTTTATTTTTCAGAATTTTACCAAGAGTAAGTTACCATTTAGGAAAATCAGGTGACTGACAGCAGGGCTGCTCCTAATATTTGAGTGCCCAACAAAGCACACCTGTATCTGTTTGCATTTTAGCTATTTCATCTTAGTGATTCTAAGTATAGACATAAGCATCTGACTATTTCATCCATCTTCTAGTGAAGCCATACCCATGCATTTACATAATAAGGCCTATATCATTTTAAAATTACTTTAAAAAATCACATGTGTGGGTAGAGAATATCATCCATTAGCTTCAATTTAGTAAAATGTGCATTACAAAATATTTTACACAAAGCAGTTACTGAGTCTATTTTATTGAGAACCACTGTTACAGGAGAATCCATCACAGGTCTACAAACATAGGGTCAATTCCAGAATTTAAGTGAACAACCTGATCATGGATTCCATTTGGAGTTTCTTTACAACCACAGAAAAAACCCAACATGCATAGACTACTACTGTCCCAGTGCTACACACTTTCCAACCCACAGTAACCACTCCTCCTGGATACTTGTCACCATACCTCACAAACAATTCAGATTTCATATGAGGTTCACGAGTATCTATATTTGCTCTGTCAGCCACACTGGAGTGCAGTGGTGTGATCTTGGCTCACTGCAACCTCCACCTCCCAGGTTCAAGCAATTCTCCTGCCTCAGCCTCTCGAGTAGCTGGGATTACAGATGCCTGCCACCACACTGGCTAATTTTTGTATTTTTAGAAGAGATGGAGTTTCACCATGTTGGCCAGGCTGGTCTCAAACTCCTGACCTCGTGATGCACCCACCTCGCCCTCCCAAAGTGCTGGGGTTACAGGCATGAGCCACCGCTCCCAGCCATGAGTGTCTATTTATATGCAGGATGTTGGAGTGGGTTATGGATCTTGTCTATATGCTAGGAAAAGCATGGATAAGCAATGGCATGCCAATTATTAGAATTTGGAAAACATGTACATAGTGATGACAATAAAATTAACCACTCTTGAAAGTCTCCAAGAGAGCAAAGTTTGATTAGATCACTAGGAAATATCATTTCCCTTAGTTTCTTTCCATTAGAGTCAGTCCCAGAATTCACAAACTTTGATACAGTAATTCTAATTTAAAAAGAAGTATAACAAAATTACAATAAAGCTAAAACTCCCTTTTGAAAATGAAAAAAACAGAGAAAGTAAAAGAAATTTTCACTCGTTAAACAGCTGGAGTAATTTTATTTTGTTTTCGTTTGATTTTTTTTTTTTTTTAGTCAAGTACTTTGGGTTTGCTTTCTCATCTTAGTATAACATTAAGAGAACTCATTCTTATTCTTTTTTTTCTTTCTTTCACTCTCACTTTCTTTCCTCTCTTTTTCTTTCTTTCAAAAATAAAAATAATAATAAAAAATAAATAAAATAAAATAAAATAAAAAGAAAGAGAACTCTGAATTCAACAACTGAAGAATAAGCTAAAATTTCTCCACTTTCACAGTTATCTCAGTATTGCTCCAGAGTTATGCTATGAAAAATCAATTGTGTACTGTGACCAAAAGAACAAGTTCTTGCCTTGGGTTTTAACTCAACGTATTTCCTTTAAAATGCTTTAAAATTTCAAAATAGTTGTTAGCCACCTCCCCATAGGAGCACCGTCAATGATTGTTAGACTCTGCCACGGCTTTTCTTCTCCCTCTTCCCTTTACCCTTCTTATAGCTTGATATAGTCCACATACTCCCACATCATAAATTCAGGTTTTGATCTTCTCAACCAAGTAAAAGAAGTATTAATTTTATTTTAATTGCATGAGGACATCTGATGTTGAGGTAAACAGTAAATGATATCTCCGTAATACTCATGTCCAACCCTCTCATTGTGCTTACCTTTTCAACACAGCATGTACAAAAAGCCCCAGTACCTGCTTCAGAGTCACACCGGATCACCCAGTCTTGGAACTCTTAGGATGATTTCCCAAACTTCCCAGATTTGAGTCCTTATGTGACATAGCTATCTTCCTGCCCTATCAACTTAGAGCTCATGATCTTAAATCATTGACTTCCAGCCAATCTCTGATAATTGAACTCCAATATCTTCTTTTCCTAGGTTTTGATGACTGCCTGGCAGCCCTTGTTCTATGCAGGGGTTGAGGTACAAGAGTGATAACTATTAACTTAAGGCCTTGAAAATCACCCAGCAATATTGTTTAAGTAGGAATCTTGGGAGATTTTTTATAACAGTGTTTAGGACTGTTCAAATTATTGATGCATTTAAGACACGTTTAGCTCTTAATTTTCATAAGATATTAGTAACCTCAACCCTCATAGCTCATAAAACCTGGGAATATGTCTTAACTATACATAAAAAATGATTAGAATCTGTTCTCTTCCTGTCCACAGGGCTCCTAATGATTTTATCTCATAATTACTAATGACCAATAAGTTTCATTTTGTGTCTATTGTAATATTGGGAACAACTTATTTAAATTGATTTTCAACTGGAGCAACTACTAGGCATCCTGTAATTATCGTTAATGTAGCACAAACCATGCATTATTAAATGAGTTTTCATTATTAAAGAGAAAGGCCATTAAATGGTCTAATAATGAGGGCTTAACATAATGGTAAGAATCATCTGGTTCCATATTGGGGCACAAGGAACTAAAGTGGTGGCACACATTAAAATCTATCATTATGAAATAATATATTATCTGCATGTAAAAGAACTCTATTAAAACCAATGATTTCTGAATTATCAGAAGCAAGGATTATTTACCTTTAAAAGCCTTTGGAATAACATTCCACTGTTTATGTATTAAGTTTTAAAATAGCTTAGTTAAATTTTAACTGCTAAGGTCAGGAATATATTAAATTGGGATAAATATACAGTTAAATCAACTAAAGTACAACTTTTAAATTTCAAATATTTTCATCATGACACACTTCATGTAAATTCTTAATATGTAATTTGAACACATAAAAAGAGAACAATAACCTGATTCAGTGACTGACATTTCCAATATGCTGTAAATTGGACATCGCATGAGCTCAGAGATTTAGTGGGACCACTTCAACACATTTTAGAAATTGGGTTCTTTGAAATATTTTCCTTTGGTCCAGTTTTTCAAAGCCCAGATATATGGAAAGCTAATGGCCTATAAGTAAATTAGAGCAATGGACATCTTTTACATCTATTACCCAGGTACACTTCAGTCTTAAAGTATCATAAAGACACAGATAGCACACTACTTAAGTTCTGACTTTTAAACTTCACATTTATCCTTGCCAAATGTGCTTCATCTATTTCTTGTGCTCAAAGTAAAAAGGCACTGTAGAGGCACATCAGTCTACTTAAAATATGTGCCCATGGAAAGGTGTATAAAACTGAAGTCTTTAAAACCCAAGTCATATCTTTAATGGCATTAGAATTGGAAAAAAAAAAGCATTCTATTTAAAACGACTTAATGTGCCTTCAAAAGCAAATGATTTTTTTGAAAAGTTAATAATCATTTCAAATTATTTTTGGTTTTGGCATGTTTGAATTTCAATCTGCTAAATAAAATAAGGTACACTTGTTATGTACAATTAAGTAATAATAACAATATCTTATATTTGTTTACTGTGATTAAAGAAAAACACAATTGGCTTTGTAATCAGCTGGATCTGGGCTAAAATCAAGACCAACAGCCATTTCCCAGCATGTGGAGTGGCCTTACCCTCTGTTATTTCATCTGCAAAATGGTGATAATATGCATCTCTTTGGGTTGAAATGATGTTTACACCTGAAAACATATGCACAGCATGAAGCATTATACCTGACACACCCTTCCACACTTTACAGTTTATCATCTGTTTTATATACATTATCATATTTGATTATATCAAATAAGGGAATTACTTGTGTTTTAATTGTGTGGATGGGAATTGCTTGTGTTTTTAAGTGTGAATGAAGTTAAGAATAACTTTCTCACACTAAGTGCTTGACTTGAAATTAAGTAATTAAATGTTTTTGATTACCATGGGAATAGGGAGTTAGAGAACGCAAAAAAGGAAGTCATATTTTGAGTTACTACTTCAAATCCAGGCTTATCAATTCCAGTCTTTTATCTAATTTACACATCTCAGCAACAGTTATTGTTCTGTCACTTGGAGATCCCCCGACATGTAGTCAATTCCATATCCTCAGTAGTGACAGGCTGAGGAGAGCTTAGTGGGATCTGGGGAAATTTCAACCCTATTTCCCAGAAAGATAATACCAGCACTCACTAAACTCAGTGTTTCCAAACACACAGGGCATGAAGCAGTAGTCATGCCATGAGGGGAAGAGGAGCAGGGAGGAAGGAGGACTTGAAATGTGCTGGAATGATAGTTTCTTCTGAGTACACAAGGGGATAAAAATGAAAGAAAAGCAAATCAAATGAGCTCTCTGTATTTTATAAGGAGCAAAAAATAGATTCTTATACATCATTTATAAATACATGCCAGCTGCATTTTAATACTAACTGGGAAAAAGAAACATTTAAATTTATTTTTTAAAACTAACCACAAAAATGCACCCTGTATATAGAATGTCCTATGACGAAAAGCACGGTTTTAATACCTGTCAACAGTTGCATGACAGCAACTTATATAAGATGACAATTTAATAAAAATCTCTAAATATTCTCTCATGCTGGAGTAAACTGCTTAAATTACAGTAGCTTTGGTGGCTTTCTTCAACTAAAGAGATATCTGAATTTGATAGGAACTTCAGGTGTCAACATCTGTGATTTGCTAGTATATAATTTATTGCCACCTCAGGCAACAATGTAAAAGACTTGATCCATTTATGCCTAGTGTTCCATTATTGTGGGAGTTATTTACATCCTACTGCTCAAGGTCATTGCCAACGTTTGATTGCAAAAATTCACAAAATTGCAACCTCAGGCATAAATGGATTAACCCATTTACTTAAGTTTTTAGGTATGGAAAGTCATGGCTTATGTAGTAATACACATTGTTTTTATAGGTGGACAAAGACAACTTCATAAAGGCAATATTTGAATGAAAAATTTGAAAATAATAATAACAATAGTTATTATTTCTTGAATTTAGCCACTATGTGAAGTGTTGTATATAAACTCTTTCATCTAATTCTTTCAAAAGCCTATGATGTGGATATTACTATTATTCTCACCTTTTCTTAAAAATTAGAAAAAAGACAAGGGAGTTAAGACAAATTGCACACAGAAAAACACTAGCAAATGGCATAGTCATGATCAAATCAGGTCTAACAGATTTCACAGCCCAGTTTCCTACTAAATAAAGCTTACACTGTCAATTCTTAGTAATTCAATTTCACAAATTTCAGAATCCTGTAAAAATATTATGTTCAAGTGTTTTAGAAATAAGGAGGTTGACTGGGGTAGTTAAATGAATTCCCCAAACCATCAAAATAAGTACAGTAATAAGTAATTATTGAGCATTTATAATCACTGTATTGAGGGCATCACATGCCTACTCATTCAATTTGATAATGTTCCTGTGAGGTGGGTTACTGTCTGTTCAATATTCTCATGGTCAGTGAAGGAACATGGTGCAGCAAGCTTAAATAACCTGCCCAATTGTACATCTGGTAGGTCGTTACTAGCACTCTGAGTCTAGAGCCCAAGTGCTTAATTAGGGCCAAAAATATGTCTTACTCTTAGAGTTCCCCATAAAAACAATACCAGGAAGATGTGCAGATTTCTCCCTGAGGGGTAGGTAGCACACAGTTGCAAACCTCAAGCACATCAGCCAGGGAGGTTTGGAGAGGCCAAGGATGAATTCATCATGCAGGCTCCAGAGGACTGACTGTCACAAAAATACCTACTTACAATTACTGATAACAGCTTGGGCCACAGAAATATATTATTTAGAGTGACAGCAAGGGAGCATCAGTGCAAATTCATCCTTGCCTTTAGAAGAGTGAGAACAGCTAAGAGTCAATTATTATCCATCAAAACATCAATCTTCTATTCCTCTTTCACATCCAAACACTGACCATAAAGTCATTTTGTTACCTCAACTTGGAAAAAACATTTCATGTTTCTATTTCTGTACCATATTTAAAAACAAAACAAACAGTACTCTGAGTATAAAACAACTTCTGCTTATCTTAACTCACTGGTCAGAAAATGCTGCATTTATTTTGAGGAGGGTAGACTCAATCTATACAAAGATAACAGTCAGTACAATCATCATGCATTTGATAGCCTAAAACATTTCAAATAAAATTACGTAGCTAAAATTCACCGTCAAACGTGTTGAAAAACACAGCTTTAACATGAAGCAAATAGGAAATCTTTAAAATTAATTATTCTAGGGTTTTTAAAAAATGTAGCCTGAAGCAGCAAGAAAATCTGACCCAGTTTCCCATGTCTCAAAATTCCAATTGCAGGGCATCTGATTACTTAAGTTGGAGCCAGAAAGGGTACATTCACATTAGTTCTTTGTCCAGAACATTCTATTGTGCACCAAAAACTGAAACAAATAAATATTGCATACAGCTCCCAAAGTTACTTCAGTTTCCATCCATCTTCCCTAGTGACAGAGGTCCAACTTAGTCAACCAATGTCCTGTCCTTCAACTATATGCCATTAACACTTTTCAAATGTATGCAGAAATATCATCATTGTCATAAAATGGTTCTAATGAGCAAATACAAGAATCATAACCTTGATCTACTTACACTACTTGACACTTAGAGAATTAAAATTTAAACAATTTAGTTTTTTCAGAATTTAAAAACTTATCACCTTCATAACAAAGAGAATATTGTTTTAAAAACTGATGACTGGCCTTACTTAACATTAATTCAAAACTGTATTTTTATCTTCCAATCTTTGCTTTTACCTTAGAATTTTCTAGAACTTGGCAGTGGTGATTTATAGGTATATAGATAATTTAAAAGTGCGTTTCTGATCATTCCTAAACTGGCACTTCCTTCTTCAAATTATTACTGTTACCTTTGCACAAATTACTTTATCAAGAAAAATATGTAAGTGAAATACTTAACAAAAGTGTGGTATATTAACATAAATTAGCATAAAGCTCAGCATCTCATACTGAATTCTTCATGAGTTCTAACTAAAATATCTCCCACCTTATTATCCATACCACTACCCCTGCTAAAAAACAAAACAAAATAAATTTTCAAAACCTCATTTTATTTTTTACAAAATAAAATATTTCTACCCTCATCTTCTTTTTTCTCTAGCTTCAAAATATTCACTGTTCCAGACCACCTGTCTGCACTCATTTATTTCTTTTTCTCCAGCCAAAATAATACGCACTTTTCAAGTACTGGTCTAATATTCTATCTTCTATAGAAGATTTCCTGATTTCTTTTCATAGTCATAATTAATTGTTTCCTTGTCATGAGCTTTTCAAAGAATTTTTATCATAAAACATGCCTTATTCTGTAGGACACAGAGGAGGTTTCCATGTCTCATTCATTGATGGCCATTGTCTAATCCTATACACATAAAGTAGGTTTATCATGGTTAACAATTACTAAAATCAGATTCAGAAATTACTAAGATCAGACTCAAGGTATTTTCCTGGCATCTTACTTCAAAGTTCAAAATAGAATTAACTCACTCTTGAAAACCTTTTTCCTCCCTGAGACCAATACTATTTTACTGTAACACCCTCTACTCGATCCTTTAATCATTTCTTCAACTGACCTCCAAGTCATTCCACATTCATAGAGAAAATTAGCTCTTGGCTTATAGTCTACCTCTCCAACCTAACTCATTAAATAGTATTCAGTGATTGTAACACATGGAGATAACCCATCCAATTTTCTAGCTTCTCAGTCTTTTTATCTCCTCCCCTATAAAACATTTATCCCCAAATCACTTCAGCAACCTGCTCATATAACCCCAATCTATAGAATACCACATGATTCAGAATGAGTTCTGCCTGTAAAATCTTTAAACTATTTCAGCTCCTTCATTCCTTTATCTTTTCTGAAACCCTGGAACTTCTAATTTCTTAAGCTGTTCATTTTTTGTCCATCTATCAGTTTCTTCATTTTTTTTCCTTTTTTTTACTAGCCCTGGTGAATTATTTACATTTTTCTTTTACCAAAAATCTCATTCGATGAATCTATTTTCTGTTCATCAACCCTAAATCATTTCTAAAATATCCCTTTACTTTTTTTTTTTTTTTTTTTTTTTTTGCATCAGGGCTGCAAAATACAGATGAATGAAAAATCTTTGCACTGGCAGACTGGTTCAGTACTAATTTGTGATTTCCAGAGTATCCTCAAACTCAATAGTATATCTAAGCCCAACTAATCTAATTCTCAACTAAACTCTGCTCCAATTTACTATACTTTTTCTCTCACTTAATGAAACCACTAAATTATCATAGACTCTTCAATTTCAAAACCTGTAAAGCAAGGAGTTCTCTTAAATGTCTACAAAATAGGTCCATCTTTTCAATTTCTATATCGTTTACTTAGTTGAACTCTCAATGTTTCTCACCTAGGTTAGATCTGTGACCCCTTAACTAGTATTCTGTTTTCAGTTTTTAAAATCTATTTTCCATGTTGTTGGCAGGGGAATCATTTTGAAATTCATAGGTTCAGTCTCCTAATTAAAAGATATAGCCTATTAGTAGTTTTCTTTACCAAGACAATGAAGTCTAACCCCTTGAGTACAAGGTCCTTTAAAATCAGACCTCAGAGGATCTCTTGTCTTCAGCTGCTTCTTTAACTTTTTCACTCTACAGCCATAAAGAACTATTCGCAGTACCCCTGCAACCTCCATGACGTGGATCCTTCTGTTTGGAATGAACTCCATTCTCTTTCCAGCTGTTAATTCCTACGATTCTTTCAAAGCATAGATCAAAAATCACATCCTTTCTGAAGCCCCCCTTAGTTTTCCTAAGGCTTTATAATAACTAGGCAAAATTAAGCTCTCCCTTTTTTGTACATCCAATGGCCTTTTCTCTTCCCTCTACTGCTGCATGTCCTCACTCTGTGTGGTAATTATTTCTAACGTAGCCCTCTTAATAGTCTATGTTTCTTAAAAGCAGGAACCACACCATATTCATCTCAGCCTTCCTAGTACATAGAAAAAATCCTGATAAACAGCAAGCATTGAATATATATTTGTCAAATGACTATATCAAAGACTGTGAGAATGAATTGCCCTTGTCCCATTAAAGGCCTGTGGACACTCAGGTTAACTAGATATATTGTATTTCAATTCAGAGGCTGTTTCAAAAGTTGATCCCATAAATGCTTCCATGTAGAGCAGGATAAGGGACACACTGAGGAAATTACACATACACAGTGCCACACACAGAACTGGACAGGACTGAAGAAAATTGCACCAGAAACTATAGATAACTGAAAATTAAATCATATGACACCAGGTCATTTTTTTTAAATCTGAAAATAGCTACTTGGTGTCAAAGCATGAAAAGGACTCTGCTGTTAGCCCCTAAGTTTAATCCCATCTTTAGTATTTCTGTGTGACTTTCAATCAACAATTTAATGTTTCCAAGATTTGATGGCTGTACCTACCAAATGTAGACATCAATACAGAATTCAGGAAAGATTGTTATGGAAATTATGTGAGTCCTTAACCACAGTGACTAGTTGGTTATAGACAGTCTATTTATGGTAGTCCTTTTTGTCCTATGGAGCTAAATATGTATGTATCGATATCTATCTGCATTTTAAATGTTTTTTTAAATGTGTGTTTAGAATGCATAAGCCTCATAGATAGGTTATAAACTTATGGAATTTATATAGTGGTCTTTGCACAACAATATTTCTGCTCATCTGTGAAGAAACTGTCTTGGTTTAAAAAGATTATCTTTCTATGGAGCTCCTAGATGCATTAAAATGATCAGTTTTGAAGATTGAACTGGCTGGTGACTTGACAGATATATGTGTAATGAAATTAATATGGGATTCTGGCATTTTTCAAACTACTTTGAAGACCAAGAAGTGGGGAAAAAAATATTTTATTGATGTTCATCCATGTTAAATAAAAACATTTCATTAAGGAAGATCCACATAGACATCAGTGCAATCATTTCCAAACACTCAATCAACAAAGGTTTTTTCCTTTGTGTTGCTTCTGTCCTCCTTTATACTACATCCAAAACTTCATGCCCTTAAAGATTAACAAACACAATTTATTAACAATCAATGTTTATTATAAAGTAAAAGCATATAGCTGTCACTCAAAACTTCTGGCCAACATATGAAAAATAATGCTAGCACACTGATTGATATAATTGGAGAAAAAAAACTAGCCAAAATAATCTTATCATGCAAAAACATTTTAAACAATGTTTTTATAATCATAAAAATATATCCCAAATCCCTATTACTACAGTTACAGAATCCTGGGGGTTAGAAAACTTAGTGTAGGCTGGATTATTTTCTCCAAGTTTATAAACCTATGTCTTATCCCAACTGGGACTCTCTAAGTTCTCTAGCCGTATTTTATTTAACCTAGAATTTGTGGGGGAAATCAGCTTTAGGAAAGGTCCTTCCACTCAAAATTTTAAAAGCTACCATAATAATTAATAGGCTTCAATCCTTAATATACTATTGTTGTAATTGACTCCTCAGTAATGATTTCTTATACAGATATAAAGAGGAATCTAATTTCCGAAAGGACAGCTTTCTATTTCTTTAACAATTTTTCCTATAACTTTGAATAACATATTCATAACATTACAATTCTTTTTTCCTATGGGGCTTTCTCTTCACCCCAAGATATAGCATACTAAGGACACAGACTTTGAAGTCACCCAGATGTTGGCTAAAATCTTTGTTTGTTTGTTTTTGTTTTTTGACAAGGAATTTAAACTCCCTAAGCCTCAGTCTCCTCATCTGTAAAGTTGGGATAATGACATGAATGCATAGTGCTTTGTACACAAAGCTTTGTACACAAAGTACTATGGGATCAATAAATATCCTTGGTACAATGACTAATGTACATGTAAAATAACTAAATTTTAGATAAGGCCATTTTACTATTGATTGTTCATATATTTACTTTCATATTTTATATAAATCTGCTAAAATTCTATGATTCTGTGTATTTTTCATTTACCTCTCATTACTTCAGAAAATGAAACAAAATGTATGTCTTTAACATGGATCTCTAGACATAAGTGATTACTGGATGACTATATGTGAGGCAGGAAAACAGGGTCTGGAGGCAGAGAACATAAGGCCGATTCACACTTCAGCTATGACAGGAAATATCCTCTCCATAGGGTGTAGGCCAAGTATATGACTTCATAGCTTTACCTCGTTCTCTTCATTTACACAGGGTGTACTCCAAGTAACCAGTGGAATCCTCTAAGGGGTATTTAAATTTCCAAAAATGTTGCAATGGGGCCTTTGAGCCTCTGTGCTCGGGCCTGCTCCGAGTGTACTTGGAGTGTACTTTCATTTTCAATAAATCCCTTCATTCCTTCCTTGCATTGTTTGTGCATTTCATCCAATTCTTTGTTCAAGACACCCAGAACCTGGACACCTTTCTACCATTAACGTATATACTTAAAAAAAAAAAAGTGTGTGGCTTTTGTGGTTAGATAGAGATTGCATTGTGATGCTTAACTAGTTGTGTAACATTAACAACATATTTAACTTCTCTGCGCCCGTTTCCTCATGCACAAAATGGGATAATATCACTGAGATCACAGGGTTATTTTAGGAACTAAATGCGCCATGCTTGATACTCCTGCAACATTCCTGCAAAAATTGCATTTTCTATTACTATAAAAATCATGGTAAGCAAACTAGACCATGCAAACCAGACCAGTGTTTCAAAAATAGTAAAATAGGCCATATTTCAATGCTGCTCCTTTTAATATATACCCTAATATTCTGATACTGCTTTCAGAATAAATGCACAAGTAGTCTATCATAGCAAATAGAAATTTTCCTCTTTGTGGATGACATAACCATATTGTTACATATTAAGAGTTGTATGAGGGATTAACTAGTGCTACTAGCTAGTTATTGCTAAAGGAATGACTTAACATAAATTATGCTCAATTGATTTTAGTATTTTACTATTTTACCCAGTGGTACATTTCATAGCATCAAGAAAATACCAGTCTGATCATATATGGTTATCACATTTTTTCATGAGGGAAAAAAGTTGATGCTGATCATGCAAATCTTTGATTTACCCATATAATTTCCTAAAAGTCTCCATTTAGTACTTAAAAACATCAACCTTTAATCACCAACTATTCTCCTTGTCACACCATCACAATTATTAAAAACATAACAGTCATTCTCAATCCTTTTACTCTGAAAGAGCAATTGTTTATTCACAAGGCTTAAACCAGAGAAAACCTACAGTGAGTCCTTAAAGGTCTGTCGGCTGAAATATCCCCAAATTTTTGAGTAATATATAATAATTTCTGCTGTTTCCATTGACCTCTATTTTTCAGCAAGGGAGAAAAGAGTGTAGTTAAAAAAGGTATATTGTAATAGGTACTTCAACTTGAGGATAAAATGCTATACATAACTATAATAAGGCTTGACTGAGGTAACATAAGCTGAAATAATGAAGAAGTGTCTAATATGGTGGGGAAAGAAGAGCAAGGAAGACTATCTCCTTGAAGGTGTCAGCCTTCTTTTAGGCAATCTACATGGAATCTCCCATTCAATTCCCATGTCAACTCTATCCAAGAGGTGTCACCAGCATCCCTATTGAACTGACAAGGCACGGAAGCTCTCAGAGGTCTAATAATTTGTCCAAAACCATTGAGAACACAGCCAAGATTTAATCTTCACCTATCCAGGAATTTCTATATTATCAGGTGTCAGAATAGACTCTGTTGTAAACAATAACCTGATGCAGATCTCGTAAGCATTTCAGCTAGTCTTTATTTGCTCTGATAGCAACCATCTCCTACCTCACAGGGACAGATTAATAACATTTGAAAAAAATTCTGTATTCTCTTTGGAACAAGGTAGCACATAAATCCCAAAGGTTACTCTGCTAAAACCTTAAAAAGCAGTATAGCTTCATGATTACAGATAAACTATTCCTTTCTTATTTGAATTATTATGAGCACTAAGTCCTCATTCTGAATTAAAAATAGCATTTTAACTTCAAAGCTTTGTATTGGAGCAATGATTTCAAGAAAGCCTAAATTGTAGTACCAGGTGTTTTACTTTATGCTTGTCATTGGGTCAGATACTTAAAATATCAGTGCCTGTGTTTTCTCACCTGTCAAATGCAATTTCCTACCTAGCTTGTTTGCATAATGGGAGGAGAAAAAGAGTGAAGTATATGCAAAAGTGTTGGGAAATTGAATAAAGTGCCAAGTGTAAAGTGGCAGGAGAAGTATTGTTGCAAATAAAAGTATAGCAAATTGTGGAGATACTTAATATCAAGATCTTCTATCCTCCAATGTGGTTAACCAGGTTAAGGTAAAATGATTCAATTATTTTTCTCTTTTTGAGACAGTCTGGGGTGCAGTGGCACAATCACAGTTCACTGCTGCCTCGACTTCCTGGGCTCAGGTGATTCTGCCACCTCAACTTCCCCAGTAGCTGGGACTACAGGCTAATTTTTTATGTTTTATGTAGAGACAGAGTTTCGCTATTTTGTCCGGACTAGTCTCGAACTCCTGGGCTCAAGCAATCCACTGGCTTTGGCCTCAAAAAGTGTTGGATTACAGGCATGAGCCACCATGCCCGGCCAAGGGATTTAATTCTTACATTATTTCGCTATAAGTTTTATGCTACTTCTTCTAATTGCTGAGTTTTGTCAGGGAAGCAAAACTATATTTGCCCAAACAAATGGTTGGCCACATAAGTATTTAAGAGTGAACAGCTTATCTATGAAGAGTGTACATTATAATAATACACCATTCCTCAATTTAGAGTAATTAAAAGCCAACAGGAATCATTTCTATAAGAATAAAATTAAGACATTTGCCATTACACTGTTAAAAGTTGTTTGTTTCCTATGCACTTTTTAGGTACTTTATTTGAGTACTTTAAAGTACTTTTTGAGTACTGTTTTCTTTTTGTACATCTGGATTTATAGTACAATAGATGCTTAACTTTTAGCCTTTATTTTTATGCTAAGAACTTTAAGAACTTCTGACATTTTAAATCTCAACACTAATGATTAACATCATTGCTTCATGCTAGAAGCTAAAAACTGTTAGGCCCCTGCAGGTAGTGACACCTTTCAATGGTCACACACTCTAGCAGTTACTAATTTCCCAACCTAGTACCTGAAGATGACATTTTGATAAATTAGTAAGGAACTTTCTGAACTATGTATTAGTTCAATATATGAAAAAGTATACCGTCAGTAATGACATTTTGTTCCCAAAATAGCTTTATGCACTTTGTCCATTTTTAAATTTTTAAATAGAGCTACTTACAGAACTTCTGAAAAAAAAAAAAAAGAAAACCAGTAACTCATAATTAGCAAATGGCACACTTCTATTTCTTATCTCATGACACTCAAAAGCACAGGATTTTTAGTCTGAGTCCCAAAAATGTTTTTCTAGAACAAAACCTGACATGATACTTCATAATCTTCCTATAAACAAATGAATGACACATCAATTTTTTTTCTCCTCACTCTAAGTTAACATGTGACTAAGTGAGGTTAAAGTTAACTCTCTTAGCATCAAGCAATGGGTCAATAGTTAAAATAAAAACGGAAAGAATGCAGTATCATAGCCCTATGCTCTGCCCTTTCTTCATGCTACATTGAAGATGTGATATTAATAATCACATCAAGTTACCAGGCACCTATGTTCTCAGAATAATGATGACAATTCTTGAATTGCATGAAAATTAAGATCTAGAATTCAAAGCTTTCACTTTATCTGCTTTCTCCTTATTTACAGGAAAAATCAGCTTAAAGATAATTTTGAAATCAAAATCTTACTACCATAGTAAAACTAAAATCTTTTTAGTATATTAAATTTCAGACATGCATATTCCTTGGGTAGCTTTAATTATGCTATAAACAAGATTTTGTGTTTCTCTTTTTTAAAACCTTATATCGCAAAGTAGTTTTAAACTGCTTTACCGAAGAATATATGCATAAGTAAACAGAAGTTCTATATACCATCCCACACTTGCCCAGTATTTGAATGGTGGAGTTGGTTTTTGATTGGCACCAATAGTCAGTGGTAGCTAGTTCTATTAAAAAACTTGTATTATAACAAAAATGTAGTTTAAAATTTTCTTATTGGTAATCATTACCAGAGTACTAGGAAGCACCCGGAAAAGCAACCAGAAAGGACCATCCAATACTGAAGTTAGAAAAAACAACATTATAGCTTAAATTGTGTCCCCACAAATTCACCTGTTGAATTCCTGATCCCTAGTAGCTCAGAATAAGGTTGTTGTGGATATAATTAGTTAAATTAAGATGAAGACATAGTGAAATAGGGTGGTCCCTAATTCATGGTGACTGATATCCATATAAAAAGAAAGCCAAGTGAAGAGACAGTCATGCACACAGGGAGAGTGTTACATAAGGGTTTGAGTTTTGGTGCCACAAACTAAGGATCTTCCAGAAGCTAGGGGAGAGCCTGGAATAGATCTTTTCCCAGTGCATTCACAGGGAGCAGGGCCCTGACGAACACCTTAACTTCAGACTTCTGGTCTCTAGAACTGAGGGACAACATTTTCTGTTGTTCTAAGCCATCTAGTTTGTGGTACTTTGTTACAATAGCTCTGGGAAACTAATTTAAACAATATAAAACAAGATTGTATTACACTTCCCTCTACACACCCAATAAATGTAACACCTTCCTAACAAGTCTTACTGTCCCTTCAAACCATTCTACCTGTTGTCACAACGTTGTTTTTTCTTAAAGTAAGAACATACTCATAGGCTTAAAACCCTGCAATGACTTCCCAATGTCTACAGGAAAAAAAAAAAACAAAAAACACTGCATGCGAATATAACAGTTATGTTATAGCTTTAACGCTTATGATAATCCCCTATGGCCTATGCATGGGGGTTTGTCATATCTATTATATCTTCACAGAATCCCCTTGAACTAAGTATTAGTATTCCCATACTAAAGATGAAGAAACTGGCCAGGTGTGGTGACTCACGCCTGTAATACCAGCACTTTGGGAGGCTGAGGTCAGTGGATTACTTTAGGTCAGGAGTTCAAGACCATCCTGACCAACATGGTGAAACCCTGTCTCTACTAAAAATACAAAAATTAGCTGGGCATGGTGGCTTGAGCCTCTAATCCCAGCTATTCGGGAGGCTGAGGCAGGAGAATCGCTGGAACCCAAGAAGAATGTGGTTGCAGTGAGCTGAGATCACAACACTGCACTCCAGCCTGGGCAACAGGGCGAGACTCTGTCTCAAAAACAGAAACAAACAAACCAAAAAAAAACCTAAGACTTAGGAAGTGAATTGTCCATGGCCACAACACTGAAGAATGGCCAAGCCTTTCACATAGGGTTGTCTTCCTTGAAGACATACACAATTAGCTATCACAAGAAAATGGCAATAATTCCAAGTTCTTTCCAGATATGGCTTCTACTTGTGATGTATTTCAGTATTATTTCTTCATTTTGCACCAGCCAGCCTTCCACACCACTATATTACCCTAAAATGCACCCATTTTGGTTTGTGAGCCTTTTAGTTGAGGCTGCTATTTTTCTGCTCATTACTTCTCCTGGAAATATTTTTTTTCTTCATCTTTAAAAACCCAACTGAACTGATAACTGCTTTCTCATATTTAAGACTTGGCAACTGTCTCTTCTTCTGTGAAGTCTAGTTAGATTCTCCCTAAGGAAATTTTGATCACTGCCTATTTTCTGAACTAATAATAATCTGGAAAAATGCCAATTATAGTATTTAGACAATCATATTATTCACAGGTCTGTTTCCTCCTACTAGACTGTAAGCTTCTTAAGGAAAGCACATTGTATCCCTTGTGCCTTCAACTGAAGATAAATAAATGTTTGTGGATTGCAGTCATGAATAAATGAGACATAATACATTATTAAATTAAGAAGTTATATATGTTTCCAGGTTTTGCTATTATAAAAAAATGGGGCCAGGCATGGTGTCTCACACTTGTAATCCCAACACTTTGGGAGGCTGAGGTGGGCAGATCACAAGGTCAGGAGTTTGAGACCAGCCTGTCCAATATGGTGAAACCCTGTCTCTACTTAGAAAAGACAAAAATTAGCCAGGTATGATGGCATGCACCTGTAGTCCCAGGTACTCAGGAGGCTGAGGCAGGAGAATCACTTGAACCCAGGAGGCGGAGGTTGCAGTTTGCTGAGACTGTGCCACTGCACTCCATCCTGGGCGACAGAGTGAGACTCCGAATCACCAGAAAAAAGGAGTTTCAGAAAAAATAATAACCAAATGCAATGTGAAAATCTATATAGAATCCTGGTACAGAAAAAGATACTACAGAAAAAAAATTGGTGAAATTTAATTAAAGTCTGCAATTTAGATAGTAGTGTCATACCAATGTAATTATTTGGTTTTAATAATTATAACATGGTTATGCTAGATGTTACATTCAGGGAATCTGGGTGGTGTGTGTTGGGTAAATCTCTGTCTTATTTTTGCGATTTTTCTGCAAGTCCAAAATTAGTTTTTTAAAAAATGTTTTAAAAAAGAAGTATACATATCTACTGATCCCACAATTTTATCTGTTAAAATGTATCTTAAGGAAATAATCAGAAAAGCCAACAGAGCTGTATGTGTATGTGTCTGTTTCACTATGGCAATAAATGCCCAGCAAATAAATTATGTTATATCACACAAAGCTATATTGAGTCACAAAAAATATTTTATTTCTTTAGATTTTTGGCATACATGGATGTTTATAATCTATTGTCATGTTTAAAAGCAGAATGAAAAATATGTAATGTATAAAGTGATTACGTCAGCCTCCTGAGTACCTGGGACTACAGGTGCATGCCATCATACCTGGCTAATTTTATATAAAATTTTATATACAATATAAAATGTTAAATTATATTTAACATTTTCTTTTTCTGTGAGTTAGGATAACGAGTGTTCTGTTTGTTAATCTGTATTTTCTACAGTTCTAATAACACAATTAAAAACTCTGTTGTTTTTAGAGTTTAAGATGTCTTGATGTTGGGTACCATTAAAAAACTACTATAAATAAAGCTTCTCATCTTTATTGTCACTTTAGTTAGTATTCATGTAAATAAACTTTAAAAAACTTTTCACTGGAGCAGAGTTTTCACCTTCAGGACAACAATGAATGTACACCACATCCAAAAAGAACTGGGATCATCTTGAAAGAAAGAGAATGTCATCAAGAGAGTCCCTGTAGAGAATGATTCTCCATTAATCATATCTCTGTAAGAAGATATCCTTAAAGTCTGACATCCTCTGATTAAAACAGGACTGTATCATTCCTACAACAGAATTTCCCTTCAAAAACAATAACTTGTTTTAACACCAATACATGAGGCATGTTTTCAACTCCCTTCATAGTGTAGCTTTTTAATGCTGACTGAATAAGTTGCATATAAAATGACACACATTTTAGGGAAAATACATCTGAGCTTATGGTTTGGTCCAGAATTACATCGACTGTATCCTATCAATAGAACACTTAATTTTCTAAAAGAGGATACTTAGGCTTGTATTTATCTACATCAATGGTCAGAGGTGGGAAAAGTTGATACTGTTGTAGTGATATTATCAGGAACTCAAAATTAAATATACATATTTATCAGGAACTCAAGTCAATTGACATTTAAGAGAAGATGTAAGGCCAGAGCTTTCATAGCAGACATGATGCTATTTCCAAGTATATCATAATGTATATCCTCAGACAACAGTACAGTAAAGTATGAATTCACCCATTAGATGCCTGAAGGGAAACAAGGATGAATAGCCATTTTCTGTCCTTCAGGTGTTGAGGAAAAGAGGTCAGGCATAAAAGCAAAACACACTTGGAAGCACTAAGTTATAATGCCAATGGAAGGTAGAAACTAATACCTATTACAAATCTAAAAAATGTGAATAAGTATGACAAACTTTGTATTATGGAAACAATGTATGAAAAGAATTTGGTCACTACTGTTTTAGATCTTTCAACAACAGTTGATTTTTCTTTCTGCACATTAAGAAATGCATAAAACAACATAGGTAAAATTTAAATGTTTCCCATTGATATACATATCTTTTCAACTTTTTTATGCTGTCCTAGGCAACTATTTCTGAATGCATGCAAAATAGAATTTTTTTGGTAACGTGATTTAAAGTAGACAGAAGATTAGCATTGTTTACACCTGTGAGATTCTTCAAGGTCAATTATGTAAACCTTGTCATTTCAGCAGAAATATAATGATGCATTTATATAACATTTGTCTTCAGAATGTCTAAACGGCTTGACAGGTGTGCCATTCTGCCACTGTATTAGTCCATTCTCAAGCTGCTGATAAAGACATATCCAAGACTGGGTAATTTATAAAAGAAAGAGGTTTAATTGACTCACAGTTCAGCATGGCTGGGAGGCCTCAGGAAACTTACAATCACGAAAGAAGGGGAAGCAAATATATCCTTCTAGCATTCGTGGCAGCAGGAAGGAGAAGTGCAGAGCACAGGGGAGAAACGCCCCTTGTACAAACCATCAGACCTCATGAAAACTCACTCACTGTCATGAAAGCAACATGGGGAAAACACCTTCATGATCTAATCACCTCCCACGAGGTTCCCCCCCACTCCCCCGCCGCCAACACATGGGAATTATAATTCTGATTACAATTCAAGACAAGATTTTGGGTGGGGACACAGAGCCAGACCATATCAACCAACTTTTTGTGACAAATGAAGCAAGGTGTATTTCTTGTATGTTTTCAATATTGGAATCTATTTAACAAATGTACTTCTCCAACTATAAGGACCAACTCTATGCCAGTCACTAATATGGAATATCTTGTGAGATCAGAAACACTCAAATCATTAAAGACTTCACCTAGCAGTGGAAATTCAGAGCATTTGGGGGAACGTTTAAATGCAAAGACATATAGAATAATAATGGACAATGCAAGCAGTGTGATTTAGAGTAAAGAGCACTGAACTTGAGACTTTGACATCTGGATTCAAACTCAGAGCTTCTACTCACTAACTGAATGATCTTAACTTCTCTCCTACTTAGTAATCTCATCTCTGACATAATACGTAATACATAATGCATAATACAGTTTCCATGCCTTGCATGTGGCCCTGAGGATTCCATGAGAACATGTATGAAAGCATCACAAGAGTACTTTACCCACAGAGGGTGTTCCATGAATAGAAACTTCGTTTCCCTTTGTACAGGGATCATAGCAGAAGAAATTATTAATACTATCCAGTACTCATTTTTTAACACTTTTAATTGCTCCCTCACTCAAGCTACCCATTTCTTTATCATAAAAGGATAATATGGTCATATTTATTCTAGAAGCATCTTCATGCACAATAAAGTGATTCTGTATTTCTAAAATTTACATGCTGATTCCATTTAGGTGTTCATTACCAAGAAGAAACATCTCAGTAAAAAGATAAGAGATTGTAGATACAATCTTTTCTAAATAAATGTTGTGGGCTTTCTGAGAACCACTGGAATTTTTTGAAAGTTCATTTTAAGTCCTATTGGGAGAGTAGCCCTTAAAATGTACTGACAAAAATTTTGAGTATTTTGCTTTTGCAAAAGAGTATGATTTTTATTATTCAGAAAATACCATTCTTTTAGCTAAGATATGTGCATAATTCATTAGGGATCCAGTCCAATTGTTTCATATTTTGGAGAAGTACATTTTTAACAATTCATATTGTTTTGGCACAGAAATAAATTACAGTGCTGAAAGGCCCAGAATAAATATAACGACAGCATACCCCATGCTGAATACTCCTCCATCTTCCCAACAGTTTGCTAAAGGGGAAAAACACCTAAGAAGTACTTCTGTAGTTCTTTCAAACAATGTACTCCTACTCATCAGGCAGGATTCCTTTGGGAAAAAGACTGCTCATAATGAAAAAAAAAAGTGGCAGTGATTCACAGATTTTAAACTGATAATCTTCAAGGAGCTTGGCTTTCAGATATCTGTGAATCCTCTGTCTATACTTGATCATCTATAGTCATTGACCTTACTGGACATATTAGTGCAGAAAAGATGGAATGTTTAGAAATGAAGCGTGTTGAAAACTGTTCCCAGCTCTGCTACCAATACATTCCTAGTCATCGCTCAACTGCAGCTTTTTTTCTGATTCATTTGTGGGTGGTTTTAATATCTTTAGGAGCTTCTCTTGTTCAGCACAGTTCTTTACAATATCTTTCCAATGCTATTTATTATTTTGGCACTAGCTTCTATATACGCAAGTACTTTCATTTTTACAGCACAAAATTTGTTTTTCCATATATTTTTTAAATTAAAAAGTTTTTGAAAAGTTGTTTTTGTCCTATTTTTTCTAGTTTCAACAGAAGCATCTATCAGTATTCCTTTTCTGCTGTAAAACTGTAATAAGTTGAACAATTTTGTGCAAAGAAAATTTTGATTCATGGAATTTTTTTTAGCAAATCAGCTATCATTGTTAACGTAATCATTGTTACGTGTCTGTTTTAAACAGCTTTTCCTGATAAGCACTTAATATTCTATTTTAAGTCTTACAACAATGAAGGGAAGATATAATTAAACACTCAGATGAGAGAAATGAGACTCAAAAATGAGAAATAAGTTGTCTGAAGTCATATAACTATTAAATGATAAAGTTGGGATAGGAACCCAAGTTCATCTACTCCAAAGTCCATGCATTTACCATCTATCCCACTGAATTTTGAAACTGAAAAAAATTATTTACAGCTAAGTATCACCTGATGTTTTTAAAATGCATAATAAAGTGACATAACTTTCCTGCAGTGTGCTTTATATTTGATATAAAAATAAGACTCCCAGGCTAGTTCCTCTCTACTTTAATGTATATAATTAGTTTAGCATTTCTCAATGTATCTATGGAAAAGTATACTGTTGCTATTTTGGCTGAGAAAATTTAGTGTTGGGGTTATGGAGCTGCCTTGTGAATTGTGAGATTTAAAACAGCAATCTTAGTTTCTACATAATAGAGATACCGATAGTGTCTCCCCATTTGTGATGACCAAAAATATGTCCAGGCACTAGCAAATATCTTAAGTTGAGAACCACTGACTTGAGTTAAAGGAAATTGATGAAATCCTATGCTAATGGCTAAGAAAGACTCCAATGAAAACATCTGGAATTCTTCCACATAGTCATAGAATATCAAACATCTATTATTTCAAAAAAAAGTAAAACTAGGAAACAATGTAGCCATCCTGACATAAATAGATACTTCAAATGGATAAATTTTGAATAAACTCGAGCTGCACAAATTATTCCAATAATTTTTAATATACTTTATACAATTAAATATAGATGAGCAGGTCTTGAGACTTCATGACTGATAGACACCTTAAGTTATACAACCTCCTCATTTCTTATGTGAGAAAACTAAGATAAAGTGACTTGATCAAGGTTGATATATTTTTTAAATGTAGCAGAACTATGTCTAGAAGAAAATTATTTTAGTCTTAGTTCATTATTACTTCCATATGTATTAAGTTTAAGATTTCATAAAAGCTCTGTAAGGGCCTATTTGGCAATGGATTTGTACATTCATATTTTTCTTCTTAAGATAATGTTCTTTGTCATCAATGCCTGTGAGCCGAAAGAGGTATTCAGCAACCGTGAATAAAGGGAGAGATGACTTGTTTATATTTCAGTGGAAAGGGAAGAGTATTATAAGCTATACACAAAGAGTCAAAGGATTAAAGAATTTACTATGTACAAACAGTTGCGCAAGTCTTGTCATTGAGTTCTAACAGAAGAGACCAATGCCTTCAGCAATCAGCCTACAGCAATTTAATTAATAAAGACCTGCTGTGGTCTGATTCACCAAGGTTCCAAATGCTATTGCACACACCCTGCTTCCTGCTTTGATTTGCCTGTTACCATGCTCACGGTATAAAGGGATGGCTATTTATATTAATGATATGGATAAACTTCTCTTTTAATCAATGAAATGGTATTCTAATGACCTTCACTAAGTGGCCCAAAATGCCAGATTATGCTATATACTAATGATTCTATGTTTTTTATAGTTATAAATTGTAAATTTATTAAGAGATAGCTTAAGATAAGGAATAGTATACATTTCTCTAATCACAACATAAACTTACGTCTGATGAAACAGCTTTAGCAAGACACAGGCCAAATATCTAATCAAAGAACAAATTCTTTTTTCAAATGGTGGAAGGTAAACTACACATCCTAAGGGGAATTATTCCTGCTCTATAATCTTGCTTACCATTATGTGGTGTAATAATAACTAGGTACCTTTACCACAGTTTGGGAGGCTTCTTCACCCAATACTGAGAACTTGGACTTTGATGTCAGACAGATACAGAGTTAAATCCAAATGCTCCCACCTATGAGTCATGGAATGTTAGGAAAAGTAATTATCTTCTTTGACCTCAACTTATCCATCTGAAAAATGTGGATAATATCAGTCACTTTTTATTGAGACACACTGCAGTAAGCCATTAATAAACTTGAAGCATTATAATTATCAATCATCAAATGAATTTATTTTCTTAGAATCCTAAAGAAACTACACAAAAACTTTCAGCTCACTCACTACTCTATTTTGAATTCCTTTGATCCTATCTGCCTACATATTTCTTTCATTAGTTCATTTCCCTCCATCTCTGCTGCTAACACACAGAATGGAAGGCATGAACATTCTTAAGCGGATTATTGGCACACACCCTTCACTGGACACTACTCATTCACGTTTGCTTTTCAGTCTTTTCAAATAATATTTTATGAGTGCTCTCACACTTTCTTTGTTTATAGATGGGGAAACTCAGACCCAGGGAAGTTCATTAACTTGAGACCACATGAAGAGGTAGTGTTTGAGTCTGAAATTGAGCCAAACTTCTTTTCAGCACACCATGGTGCATCCAACTACAATGTGAAGAGAATGGGTTGGGAATGCTTAGATAAAATATGGAGCAGTGTTTTCTCACCAGTCGAAGGGACTTGACAGAGCAGAATGTGATATATTTTGGTGCTCATATTGTTCATTTTATACTAGTAGTAGAATTTGAGTATTTTAACGGTGTTTAGACAAGAAGTAATACATTAAAGCAGTTTTTGTCCCTTGTAATTGTTTAGTTTTTACCTTCAGGTTGTAAAGCAGAAGTAGTATTTAAAGTATTATATTCAAAAGATCACTTGGTATGGCATTCTCCTCTTAATTAACTAAATGCTTTTGATCTTCAGCCATCCGAGCAATTTAATAGTTTCAATAACTTTCTAGAGGTGAAAATAATGCATATATATTCCGAAACCTATAACATAGTATTTGAAAGTTGGAGAACCTGAATTTCGGTGCATGAACCCATAAAATGTAATGAACTGACTTCTACGTATGTTTTTTATTTGAAAAAAAAATAAAGAGATGATTGGCCCAGTGCGGTATTCTGTCTTTCTTTGATAACCACTTTCCCCCAACCAATAGCTGTGATAACTGAAACAAGTGTTCCTTGGATGTCAATTGACTTTAATGAGTGATTCATTGCACAATGGAAACTACTTTGCATTCCCTCTAGATGCTTTCACTGTATGAAAAAGATAAAGCTCTATTTAGCTTGGGGCTGACATAGTGGAACATAATTCACCTGCCTCCGCTATCTCTACAGAATAGCAAGAATAACCACTCATTTTACTAGAACATGTAGCACATTTTCTCTCACTATGTCCTCAGAACAGGAAACCTATACAAACCAACAAAATATAGAAGGAAGAAGCTTGCATATCTGCCAGTTAAGGACAAGTATTTACATTCAAAACGAAATACCTATGACTTTCAGGAGCCACATTTAGCCTGCAAGATAGATATTAAGGTAGTGGACTATTGTGATAAGGAATTTTGACAAAACATAGAACCAAAAACATATACCTTCTAGCTAAAACCAAACACAAGCATGCAAATGATGAAAGCAGTGAAGAAACCGCCACCCCCTTCCAAACACACATACACACACATGCACGCACGCGCGCACACACACACACACACACACACACCAAGAGAATCATAAATAAGCAACCATAAGGTACACATCAAGATTTGAAGATAGCAGTACTCTAAATTTGTAAATCTGGGATCAAGGCATCACAAGGGCTTTTTTTATATATGTATATAAAATAAACCCAATATGTTAGCTGGCAAAGAAGACTCTGTGGCCCAAGGCTATTTTTTAAACTGCTGCTCTAGAAGTTTCTAAGTGCTAAATGATTCTGGTTGTACTTACTTGCCTCTTAAATGACTCCTGCATGGTTAATATTTCTGAAATATCCTTGTACACACTAGGTAAATGGTTAAGTCATGCAGCGATTGTCATTTCAGCTGTCTACTAAGAGTTGGACACTTTAGTAAAAAGAGTAGACAGCAAATAAAATGGTCTTAGGCATCACCACTTTGTTCATTTGAAAAAAACACAAAAGAAATGTACTTTCTTTAATATGGTTTATTTTTAATAGCTTACATATCACTATTGAGTATAATAAGAATGAGAATGCATACATCTAAATTTGACACCTTCCTAAACTCTGAAATTCTTCTACATTTAGGTTTTATTTTCACTGAATATTTTACTATTATTTGCAATGGTTATTGCATTCAATAATGCTAATGATAAGACAAGATTCTTTGGTAAAAAATGAGAAAATAGTTGCAATACAAGTTAAGGGACTCATCTGCCTAATGATATAATGCAAGACTTCAAGTTTCTGGAGTTACACTTCTCTGTTGAAGAGAAGACCAAAATAATTGTGTGCTTATCTTCGCAGAAGCATCAAATAAGGTTAACTATACTCTTCAAATAATTTTCTTATTTTGTGGGATAGTTTTACAAACATTTTGAGGATGAACCTCCATTCCATGCACGTATATAAACCATACAAATGTAATGCTGTATCAATAGATTATAAATTACATTATAGAACATGCAAAGGTATTTAGGCCCAGTGGATCATTTGGGGCCTCTTCTTAGAGCAGTGCTATAGCACTGGAATCAACACCATGCCTACATACCCTTGAAACAGGGCCCTGGGGAGAGACTGGCAAGGATAATCCCAAGGAAGTCTTAGTTTATAGCACCATTAGCTTTGAATGAACCAAAGCAAAGTAGCAAGAAGGTTTTGATGCCTCACCTTCACACTGAATCATGTTTTCCAGTTCTGTAAGACCCTGCACAACTAAGAATGGACTCATCAGAAGTCATCTGAAGGAGCAGGATAGTTCTATGCTACTTCCAAATCAAAGTGACAGTAGTCATAAAGCTTCAGTATAAAGATGAGAAGTAGCACTACCTGAGAATGGAACAAATTCAGATTATTGCTGTTGTATGTCACTAGCCTGGATTCCACTCTGAAGCACAATTGCTTTTCTTAATTCTCATTAAAACTTGTCTATCCCAAGCTATTTCTCTCTCCTGTAAAGCAGTAATGGAATTATACCCAAAAGAGAATCAACAAAGGAGTAATTTAGGTTATGAATAGCTTCCTAATCACATACCTGATAGCAACAGACCTATGGCAAATGAGAAGTAGTTAGAACATCTATCTGCAAAGGCCCAATATCTCTTTGATTGCTTGTAGTTCTATTATGTAGTACCTTAGACTTAGAGTATATAGCCACAGCATCTACTATTAATGTAGATTGTCACCATGCCTGTTAAATTTCTCTAACTACCATATAAAAGTTACACCATTTTTAGTTATTTAATTACCTATGTTTTATTGATAGGGTTCCTAAAACCTATTTTTTCCCACGTTCCTTTACTGGATATTGCTGAATGTCACCATGCACTTACAAACTTAAGTTATTCACTCTCCCACTACAATCAGGCATAAACCTGTCACATTAATCAGATTTTATATGGAAAAAAAGGGAAGTCATAAGAAAATTTGGGAAGTATTAATATTGTTGACAAGGATAATCACCAATGCTTTTCAAAATTAATATCCAGTATTCAGGGCTCACTCAGCAAGCCTTGGTGTTTGGCTTCCTTCCTTCCTATCTTCCTTCCCTTCTTCTTTCTTTCTTTCATTCTGCTACTGAGAATAAAGTAACTGGATCTGGGGCTTTGGAGTGGGTGGGATGATTCTTATTTTTTATAGCTGAAGGCAAAATATATGTACCATATTTTAAAATATCCTAAAACATGAATGTGAATCAAATTTCCAACTAATGATTTTAAGGAGAAAATCATTTTCTCCTTAAATTTACATTTTAAAAGAATAACTTCAAAGCAAAAACCTTGGGTTAGCTTTTCCCCCACTGCCCATTACCCCTTAAAATGACTGCAAAGAACTTTTGAAAGAGGAAAAATATTTCACGACAACAAAAGAAGAGGGGCAGACAAAATAACACTATTTTAGAAGCTAGACTGCAGAAAGACAAGAAGCGAATCCTTAGCTAAGAAAGTTGATTCCTAGGTTAGCAGTAAAGAAGGTCAAAAACCAATTCAATTTGTACTATAGAACTCCAAATGCCCCAGGAATTGGCAGCACATGTAGTTGGAAGGATGGGGAAGGCAAATCTAAAGATAGAAGGTTTGAAATTCTATTTAAGAAACAGAAGATCTCTAGATTCTCTCAGTCCCAGAATTTAAGGCTTTTATTTTAGATACCATAGTGTGTGAAATTCAGGAGTCAAACATACCATGAGATGCCAAAGTTCTATGCCTAACAACACTCTTCTTAGAGTTAGATTAAAAAACTGTATGTTTTTCTTGATAATAATGAAAACTGTGTCTTCTTTTTTATTTCATGGTTTTCAAAGCATTTTTACATTCATTGACTAATGTAATCTTCACAACAATTCTTTCTGATAGGTAAGACAAAATGATTTCCAACTCTTTTACATGAGGAAGAAGCTGAAGTAAAATGACCAACTTGTCAGTTGTAAAACCCTGCAGAGCAGTATGCAAAGTCTTCAAACCTCCACTTTCTTGTAGCTTACAATGATTGCCCTTTGATTCGCTTCCCACAGGTCTACTTTTCTAAGAAGTGATTTGCCCTCTTTAGTGTTTATAACAATCCTTTGAGAAGCTTTTAAAAAAATAACCCAGTCCTCAAAATTCTGATTGAGTAAGACTGAACTGAGGACCTGGAATGTACATTTTAACAAATTATTCAGGTTATTTTAATTCAGGTACTGGTGGGGGTCATCTTCTGAAAACTACTTCATTAAGAATTCTAATTGTCACCAGAGAAGGCGACACATCTGGACCATGTTAGCTGGGTCTCACCAACAACAAATGAATAAAATAATCCAAAACTAAAAATCAACTTACATTTTTCACTAAGTGACATTTGCATAGTACACCTATGACCTTCATCAAGAGTAGGGTGGGATATGAGGGACATCACTGTATCTTTTGCAAAAGCTCTGCAGAAAGTATTATTTCTGTATAGGTAGGAACTACCCAACAAATGGGTTTCAGAATTCAAGACAAGGAAAAGAAAGTAGTTATGAGCTCTAATTAACTTGGAATACCTCTTTTAATCAGTGCTCCTTTTTGTCTTGTCTACCAGCAAGCTCAAAACAAAATCTAATATTACCAAGTTTTAGGCATATATGAAGCAGGAGAATAGGGTCTTGAGGCAAGGAACCTAAGGATTTCCTAGAGCCAAATCAAATGGAAACCCTTCAGCTATGAAAGGAAATATCCTCTCCATTTACATGGAACATACACCAAGTAAACGATTTTGTAACTTTCCTTCGTCCTTTTCATTTACATAGGGGGTACACCAAGTAACCAACAGAAACCTCTTGAGGGTATTTAAACCCCAAAAAATTCTTTAATGGGGCTCTTGAACCCCTAAGCTTGGGCCCACTGCCACCCTGTGGAGTGTATTTTCATTTTCAATAAATCTCTGCTTTTGTTACTTCATTCTTGCTTCGTTTGTGCATTTTGTCCAATTCTTTGTTCAAGATGCGAAGAACCTGGACACCGTCCACTGGTAACATACGTACTTTCCATTGAGAATCTCATCCTCTCAAAGTTATATGCATGTTAGTGTCAGATTTTTAAAATTTTAATGATCTTATTTTATATGAATTTTTAAAAGCTATCTTAAAATCATTTGAGATGTAGGCAGGGTACAAAGTATAAATAAATACACCTGAGAAATAAGAAGCATACAGACTCATGCAGAAATAATTTCAACATGAAGAAAGAACGGAGAACTAGAGGTTGGCAGTGTAGGTTTTTTTTTTTTTCAAAACCTAATTCTTACAGGAACAGTTGGTAAGTACACCTGTCATATATGCTTCCAAAAATGTAGCTCACAATGATAACATACTGAGAGAAAAACAAATCTCGGGAATACAAAATTCATTTGTTATAACTAGTTTTGCTTACACTCTCTCAAAATAGCCATCTGTACTAAAATGTGTACATAACAGAATGACTTGCTGCAATACAAAAAGGTTCATATGTATTTAGGCTTTGGAACTTTCTAAAGGCTTGAAAACTTTTCAGAAGTGTCTTTCATACTTTCTACAGAGATGTTACATATAAGTGAATAAGAGTTGATGTAAAGAAACAGCAGCTGCTTAAATACATCCTGTTACAGTGTTGCCTGTTCTATTTTTTCCTTTCTACCTTCCCCCTAAGACATTGATTTAGCTTCCCCCTTCCAAGGTCCTCCCTACATTTTAATTTTATTTAACAAACCCCTGTATGGTGCAAACTATATGCTATTACTTTCCTTTGTGCTTTATGAGTATTACTTTATTGAATACCCATAACAAACTATAATTTAAGCAAAAATTTCACAAGGCCACTTGGCTACCATGGAAGAGCTGAGATCTGAAGGAGTCTGGCTTCAGTATCTGTGACCAAACTGTATTCGCTATTGACTCCATGCTTATACACATGGCTGTAAAAGGCAGTGCCAAGCAGACAAAAACACATAGTCCATCCATTAATTATTTACCTCCTGTGCAAACTGGATATTTGTCTAACTACAGGGCCATTTCAAACAAAATGCCTGAAGAATCTTCTCGCAATTCTTGAACATCTATCTATAGATGCTAATTTTATTTTAGAAAAAAAAGGAAAATGTTTCAAGATGTATACATAATTCTTCAATCCTGACATATTCTTTGACTTAACAATAGCTTTTGGATGATAGGAGAGTCACTACATTAAACATAGATATCAATCATAAGAAGCATCCAAGTCGAGAAATATTAAAGTGTTGAAAAGATGAAACTTAGAACCAAGAAAATAATGTAATAATGTAATCCCTACTTTTTGTAGGTTTCTCCTTCTATTTAGTTATAATAGTCCTGATGCATAGATAGATTTTTAACTGCCCTGAATACTTATTTGAAGTATATAGGATAAGAGTAACAATTTATTTTAACTGTTAGAAACTATTCACTTTACTGAACAAGTATAATGCTGTGCTATTCAGGATTAATGTTTTATAAGATGTTACTAGTATTATTAAGGTATTTAAGGTAAAATGTTTATTTAAATATACTGTATTACAATCCTCTCAACATTATTTTTAATAGAACAGGGTAGAAAAATGAAGATATAAAGAGTTCATATGATGGCAACTTAGTGCAAGGCAGAAAGTTTAAAAAATTATCTATCTAGTTTTAATTCTCCTTAAGATAATTTTTCTAGATTAAAACAACAGTAATCTTTAATAATTATTCAGTTTTTGTCAAATAAATCTGAAATTTGAGTAGGGCTTATTAAGGATGACTCATCTCAGTTTTACAGCATCAGCTGGGGTGGTTCTATTAGGGATAGAGGATTCACCTCTAAGAATATTCACTCATGTGGCTATCTGGTTGGTAGTGCCTATTGATTCAGCCAAGGTTGCTGACAAGTATATTTGGCTCCTGTTCATGTGGCTTGTACAGGGAGCTGCTTGGACTTCCTCACAGCATGGTGTCTGGGTCCTAAGAGTTTCCTAAAAAGGAACTTCCTCAGTTCCTAAAACTGAGGTTCCAAGACCTAGAAAGTGTCTGGGAGGGCTTTTTCTGCCCAAGCATGTAGTCTCAAAATGCCACTTTTATACTCCAATAGACAAGCAAGTCTCAGTGGCTAGCTCAGACTCCAGGGAGGAGAAATCAGATTCTGTCTCAATACATAAGTAGCAAATAATTTATAGCTATCTTTTAATAAACTATATCAATATACAAATTGAACATAATGATTATACAAATGCTAAGTTTTCATTTTCTTAAGCTCAAAACTTGTCAATAAATGTAATTATGTCAATAACTGTAATTAATCATGTAAACAAAGTTAAGGACAGAAAGCATATGATCATCTCAATAAATTCAGAAAAAAGCATTTAATACAATTCAGCATTCCTTCATGATGAAGACCCTCAACAAACTAAGCATAGAAGGAATATATCTCAAAATAATAAAGGCCATATATGCAAACCCATAGCCAATGTCATAGTGAACAAAAATAGCTGAAAGCTATCCCTTCTAAAACTAGAAAAAGACAAGGATTTACACTTGCAACACTGCTATGCAACATAGTATTGGAAGTCCTAACCAGAGAAATCAGGAAAAGGAAAGAAATAAAACGCATCCAAATTGGAAAAGAGAAAGCTGTATTATCTCTGATCACTAGCAATATGATGTTATATCTATAAAACCCTAAAGACTTTGCAAAAAAACTTTTAAATTTGACAAATTCAGTGAAGTTTCAGAATACAAAATCAATGTACAAAAATCAGTAGCATTTCTATACACTAATAACAATCAAACTTAGAACAAAATCAAGAAGACAATCCCATTTATAACAGTGACCTAAAAAATACCTAGCAGTATATTTAAATAAGGAGGTGAAGGTGAAAGATCTCTACAAGGAAAGCTACAAAAGTCTGAAGAGAGAAATAATAGAGGACACCAAGAAATGCAAAAATATCCCACACACATGGATTGGAAGAATCAATATTGTTAAAATGATCATAGTGCCTGAAGCAATCTAAAGATTCAATGAAATTTTTAACCAAAATACCAATGTCATGTCTCAAAGAATTAGAGAAAACATCGTAAAATGTATATGGAACGAAAAAAGAGCTCAAATAGCCAAAGCGACCCTAACCACAAAGGAGAAAGCTAGAGGTAACACATCGCCTGACCTCAAATCATACTACAAGACCACAGTAACTATAACAGCATAGTACTGGTATAAAAACAGACAAATAGATCAATGGAACAGAATTAAGAGCCCAGAGATTAAGCTACATATCTGTAACTAACAGATTGACTAAAACATACACCAGGGAACGGACAGCCTTTTCAATAAATGGTGCTGAGAATTGCCATATGTAGAATAATGAAATTGGACCCCTCTTTCTCACCCAACACAAAAATCAACTCAAGATGGAATAAAGACTTAAATGTAAGACCCGAAACTATAAAAATAATAGAAGAAAACCTAAGGAAAATTATTCTGGATATTTTCCTGGGCAAGGTATTCATGACTAAGATCTCAAAACACAAACAACAAAAATAAACAAACGGGACACAGAGAAATGAAAAGTTTCTGCCCAGCAAAAGAAATAATCAAGAGTGAGTAGCCTATATATTGGGACAAAATATTTGCAGACTGTGTATCTGACAAGGAACTAATACCCAGAATTTACAAAAAACTCAAACTCAACATTAGCAACCAAATAACCCAATTAAAAAGTGGGCAATGGGGCAGGGCACGGTGGCTTACACCTGTAATGCCAGCACATTGGGAGGCTGAGACAGGCAGATCACTTGAGGTCAGGAGTTTGAGACCAGCCTGGCGAACATGGTGAAACCCCATCTGTACTAAAAAAATACAAAACTTAGCCGGGAATGGTGGTGCGTGCCTGTAATACCAACCACTTGGGAGGCTGAGGCAGGAGAATTGCTTGAACCCAGTAGATGGAGGTTGCAGTGAGCTGAGACCATGCCACTGCACTCCAGCCTGGGCAACAGACAGACTCTGTCTCAAAAACAAAAAAACAAAAATAAAACAAAAAAACAAAACAAAGTGGGCAAAGAACATGAATAGACATTTTTCAAAAAAGACATACAAATGGCTAACAAAAAAAAAAAAAAAAGAAATGCTCAGCATCGCTAACCATCAGAGATATGCACATTAAAACCACAATGAGATATCATCTTATACCAGTCAGAATGGCTATTATTAAAAAGTCAAAAAATACATGTTGGTGAGGATGCAGAGACAAAGAAATACTTATACACTGCTGGTGGGAATGTAAATTATTAAGACCTCTATGGAAAATAGTACGAAGACTTCTCAAAGAACTAAGACTAGAACTACCATTTGATCCATCAATTCCACTTCTGGGTATCTACCCAATGGAAAAGAAATCGTTATATCCAAAAATACCTGCATTCCTATGTTTATCATAACACTATTCACAATAGCAAAGATGTGTAATCAACGTGTCCATCAATAGATGACTCAATTAAAATATATATGTAACAATTTATCATATATTTATTATATATAAATTGCACATGCACGAACACACACACACACACACACATATATATATATATATATAGAATAATATGGAATACTGTTCAGCCATATAAAGAATGAAATCATACATGGATAGAACTGGAGGTCATTATCTTAAGAGAAAACAACTCAGAAACAGCAAGTCAAAAACCACCCATTCCCACTTAGATGTGGGAGCTAAATAGTGTGTAGACATGGACAGACAGAGTGAAATAGTGGATACTGGAGAGGTGGAAGGGTAGGAGGGTGGGAGACGGGTGAGGGATGAGTAATTACTTAGTGGATACAATGTACATTATTCAAGTGATGGTTACACTAAAGCCCAGACTTCACCACTACACAATACAACCATGTAACAAAAATGCACTTGTATCCCTTACATTTATGGAAATAATAAAAAAGAAAATAAACAGACAGAGAGTTAGAAAATCCCTCCAAAAAATAACAAGAGGGAGTAGCAGTCCTGCCAAATATAAAAGCATACTCTATAACCTCTATAATTAAAACCATATGATGTTTCTCCAATGAACAAAATAGATTACCAGAAATCTACTCAAGAATGTTCAAAATCAGTGTACAGTAAAGGAAGCATCTCAGTCACTGTTGAAAAGATAAATATTTGTAATAAATTATGTTGCAACAACTGAATGCTTATTTCTCATCCTAACATTACTCACGACAATAAGTTCCAAATGAAACAAGAAATTTGGTGAATAAAAAAGTAAACCGTATAGACACCAGAAGAAAATACAGGCAGATGGATTCCTTTGTGAAGTGAATGTGGGTCAATCTTTTTAAATTGCAATTAAAAGTCCAAAACAATACAATTTTGATAAATTCAACTACAACAAACAAAAAAAGTTCATGTTCTAAAACATGCCATAAGCAAAGACAAAAGGCAAGTGACTAAAATAAAATTTTACAATCATAATAGAAAATCATGTCCTAGTATATAAAGAAATCCTAAAAATCAAGACCAGAGAAATGAAACATCAATACAGAGGAAAGGAGATACCAGTAGCCTTTGCATATATTATAGGGTGCCCAAACTCATCACAAAGATACAGATTTAATACACAGTGTGACACCATAGCTAACATGTTGGACTTGCAGACTTTTAAGTTTGTCAATACATGCATAGGCAGGAGTCAAGTACAGATTCTGGTGCAAGTGCAAACTATACAATAACCATTGTGGCAAAATCTGCAATATCTTCCACAACAGAACCAGTTCCCTTTCTAGGAATTTCCCCTAAAAATAAACTCCCTATACCTATTCTAGATCAACATCTATATCCATATTTATCTATATCTATACAAAAATTTACTCATTGTGCCATCATTTAGAAAGGGAAAATAGTGAAAACTGTCCACAGGATGCCGTCCATAGTATGCAGTCCATAGGAAACTAATTTGAATGAATAATGATGAGTAGGAAAGTGTGTAGCCGAAGATGAATGAAGTGGATATTCATAGGCCGTGTTACATCTAAGATGTATTCAGTTAAAAAAAGCAAACTGTAAGAAAGTAGAAAGAGATAGATATTGTACAGTATGCCAAATTTTGTGTAAGAAATGAGAAATAAGAAATGAGTATGTATACACACACACACACACATATGCATATACAAATATAAAAAATATAAAGTTGGTGTTTTTTGCAAAAAGAAATTAAGAATACAATTTCCTTTCTAAGAGGTAAATGGAAATGGAAATCAAAAATATTATTATGGGAGAAATATTTGAGTATGTATTTTCATATAGTTTTATTTTGAAAATCTATATTTTAAAAAATAAGAACTCAAGTAATTTAAACACAGTTTTCTAATTGAACACTTTCGGTGTACTATTTTTTTTAATTTATTACACTTTAATTTCTGGGGTACGTGTGCAGATCTTCCAGGATTGTTATATAGGTATACCCTTGCCATGGTGGTTTGCTGCCTCCATTCCCCAGTCACCTACATTAGGTATTTCTCCCAATGTTATCCCTTCCCAATCTCCCCACCCCCACCCCGCTATCCCTCCTTTAGCCCCCCAACCCCCAACAGACCCCATTGTGTAATGTTCCCTCCCTGTGCCCATGTTTTCTCATCATTTGACACCCACCTATGAGTGAGAACATGCTGTGTTTGGTTTTCTGTTCCTGCTTCAGTTTGTGGACAATAATGGTTTCCAGATTCATCCATATCACTGCAAAAAACATGAACTCATCCTTTTTCATGGCTGCATAGTGTTCCATGGTGTATATGTGCCACATTTTCTTTATCCAGTCTATCATGGATGGGCATTTGTGTTGGTTCCAGGTCTTGGCTATTTAAACAGTGCCACAATGAACATACATGTGCATGTGCATATGCATGTGTCTTTACAATAGAATGATTTATAATCCTTTGGGTATATACCCAGTAATGGGATTGCTGGGTCAAATGGAATTTCTATTTCTAGATCCTTGAGGAATCTCCACACTGTCTTCCACATAGTTGAACTAATTTACATTCTCACCAACAGTGTAAAAGCATTCCTATTTCTCCATATCCTCTCCAGCAACTGTCTCCAGATTTTTTAATGATTGTCAAACTGTTATGAGATGGTATCTCAATGCGGTTTTGATTTGCATTTCTCTAATGACCATGACAATGAGCATTTTTTCTATGTTTTTTGGCCATATCAATGTCTTCTTTTGAAAAGTGTCTGTTCATATCCTTTGCCCACTTTTTGATGGGGTTGTTTGTTTTTTTCTTGTAAGTTTATTTTAGTTTTTTGTAGGTTCTGGATATTAGCCCTTTGTCAGATGGGTAGCTTGCAAAATTTTTTTCTGATTCTGTTCATTGCCAGTTCACTCTAATGATTGTTTCTTTTGCTGTGCAGAAGCTCTTAAGTTTAATCAGATCCCATTTGTCTATTTTGGCTTTTGTTGCCACTGCTTTTGGTGTTTTAGTCAGGAAGTCCTCGCCTATGCCTATGTCCTGAATGGTATTGCCTAGGTTTTCTTCTAGGGTTTTTATGGTGTTAGGTCGTATGTTTAAATCTTTAATCCATCTGGAGTTAATTTTTGTATAAGGTGTAAGGAAGGGGTCCAGTTTCAGCTTTCTGAACATGGCTAGCTAGTTTTCCCAACACCATTTATTAAACAGGGAATCCTTTCCCCATTGCTTGTTTTTATCAGGATTGTCAAAGATCAGATGGTTGTAGATGTGTGGCATTACTTCCAAGGCCTCTGTTGTGTTCCATTGGTCTATATCTCTGTTTTGGTACCAGTACCATGCTGTTTTGATTACTGTAGCCTTGTAGTATTATTGGTTGAAGTCAGATAGCATGATGCCTCCAGCTTTGTTCTTTTTGCTTAGGATTGTCTTAGCTATATAGGCTCTTTTTTGGTTTCATATGAAATTTAAGATGGTTTTTTCCAGTTTTGTGAAGAAGATCAATGGTAACTTGATAGGGATGGTATTGAATCTATAAATTACTTTGGGCAGTACGGCCATTTTCATAATATTAATTCTTCCTAACCATGAGCATGGAATGTTTTTCCATCTGTTTGTGTCCTCTCTTATTTCCTAAAGCAGCGGTTTGTAGTTCTCCTTGAAGAGGTCCTTCACATCCTTTGTTAGTTGTATTCCTAGGTATTTTATTCTCTTTGTAGCAGTTGTGAATGGGAGTTCACTCATGATTTGGCTCTCTGTCTGGTATTGGTGTGTAGAAATGCTTGTGATTTTTGTACATTGATTTTATATCCTGAGACTTTGCTGAAGTTGCTTATCATCTTAAGGAGATTTGGGGATGAGACAATGGAGTCTTCTAAAAATATACAATCATGTCATCTCCTTTCGTAATTGAGTACCCTTTATTTCTTTTTCTTACCTATTTCTCTGGCTAGAACTTCCAATACTATGTTGAACAGGAATGGTGGGAGAGGGCACCCTTGTCTAGTGCCAGTTTTCAAAGGGAATGCTTCCAATTTTTGCCCATTCAGTATGATATGATATTGGCTGTATAAATAGCTTTCATTATTTTGTGATACATTCCATCGATAAGTAGTTTATTGAGAGTTTTTAGCATAAAGGGCTGTTGAATTTTGTTGAAAGTCTTCTTGCATGTATTGAGATAATCATATGGTTTTTGTCTTCGGTTCTGTTAATGTGATGGATTACATTTATAGATTTACATATGTTGAACCAGCCTTGCATCCCTAGGATGAAGCCTACTTGATTGTGATGGATAAGCTTTTTGATGTGCTGTTGCATTTGGCTTGCCAGTAGTTTATTGAAGATTTTTGCATCGATGTTCATCATGGATATTGGCCTGAAATTTTATTTTTTAGTTGTGTCTGTGCCTGGTTTTGGTGTCAGGATGATGTTGGTCTAATAAAATGAGTTAGGGAAGATTCCCTCTTTGTGTATCATATGGAATAGTTGCAGAAGGAATGGTACCAGCTTCTCTTTGTATGTCTGGTAGAATTCAGCAGTGAACCCCTCTGGACCCAGTCTTTTTTTGGTTGGTAGGCTATTAATTGCTGCCTCAACTTCAGACCTTGTTATTGGTCTACTCAGGGATTCAACTTCTTCCTAGTTTACTCTTGGGAGGGTGTAAATTTCCAGGAATTTATCCATTTCTTCTAGATTTACTGGTTTATGTGTATAGAGGTATTTGTAGTATTCTCTGATAGTAGTTTGTATTTCTATGGAATCAGTGGTGATATCTCCTTTATCATTTTTCACTGCATCTATTAGATTCTTCTCTTTTATTAGTCTGCCTAAGGTCTATTTTGTTGATCTTTTCTGGATTTACTGATTTTTTGAAGGGTTATTTGTGTCTCTATCTCTTTCAGTTCTGCTGTGATCTTAGTTATTTCTTATCTTTTGCTAGCTGAGTGGACATCCTTTCTGTTGATATTGAAGCTTTTACTTTCTGTTTTTTAGTTTTCCTTCTAACAGTCAGGCCCCTCTGCAGCAGGACTGCTGGAGGTCCACTCCAGACCCTGCTTGATTGGGAATCAACCTTGGAGGTTGCAGAACAGCAAGGATTGCTGCCTGTTCTTTCCTCTGGTAGCTTTGTCCCAGAAGGGTACCCATCAGATGTCAGCCAGAGCACTCCTGTATGAGGTGTCTTTTTGAATTTATGGGGGTCAGGGAGCTGCTTGAGGAGACAGTCTGTCCCTTATCAGAGCTCAAGTGCTGTGCTGAGAGCTTTGTTCTCCCTTCAGAAGTGCTGGGCAGGGATGTTTAAGTCTGCTGCAGCAGAAGTCACAACCGCCCCTTTGTGGAGGTGCTTTGTCCCAGGAAGGTGGGGTTTTATTTATAAGTCCCTGATGTGCTGCTGCCTTTTTTTCAGAGATGCCCTGCCCAGCAAGGAGGGAGTCTAGTCACAGTCTGCCTGTAGAGGCGCTGCTGAGCTGCCGCAGGCTCAGTCCAGCTGCTGTGTCAACTTCTCCGTGATTTTATTTACACAGAGTTAGAACTGCCTCAGCAATGGCAGACGCACCTTTCCCCACGGGTCTTGGGTCGAGCTCAAACTGCTGTGCTGGCTGCGAAACTCTCAAGCCAGAGGGTTTCAGTTTGCTGGTCTTTGTTGGGGAGGGAACCCGCCAAACCAGATCACTTGGCTCCCTGCCTTCAGCTCCCCTTTTTTTGTGGGGAGTGGGAGGGTCTGTCTCACAGGGGTTTCAGGCCCCAGTCAAAACCTGTGGTGCCGGCTGAAACAGTTGCTCTGATTTACGCTGGTAACCCATAGCTCTTGTCGGCCCAGCGAAAATCTCCTGGTCTGCGGACTGTAAAGACGGTGGGAGAAGCCCAGTATCTGAACCCGAGTGCCCGAGTGGCCCAGGATAAGTCCCCGGTGACCTCTATTAGGTAGGAGGGGATCCTCCAGCCAGTTGCCCTTCCCGGGTGAGGCAGCACCCTACCCTACCTGGGTTTTTCCTCCGTGGGCTACATCCACTGTCCAACCAGTCCCATTGAGATGAACCTGGTACCTCGGTTGGAAATGCAGAGATCACGCCTTCTGCGTTGCTCTGGTGGGGACCTGAGCTCCGGAGCTGTTCCTATTTGGCCGTCTTGGTGGAAGTTTTCAGTGTACCTCAATGGTTTGTATCATATAGACCAAAAGAAGTGCAAGAAACCTTTAATTTTTACTTCTGTGATATTCTTTTAGTGATAGTAATATAGATATAATCCTAAAGCCAACTTTCTCTCTTTCTCTCTAGAGAGTGTGTGTGTTCATAGTTGCCCATGTGTTGTGAGACAGAACAATAACTACATATTTTGATCTTATTAGGAACTAGTTTTCACTGTTGGAGAAGGAAAACACAAATAGGGAATGTGGGAAGTTGAAAAAGAATCTTATGGCATTTCATTTGAATTTAAAATAACAATGTGCACTCAACATTTTTTAACTGCTGTATTCAGGTATAATTGACATATAATAAATTGCGCATATTTAAACTGTGTAATTTGATAGTTTTGACATATGTATATAGACATGTAACTGTTACTGCAATCAAGATTGTATCCTTATCTATCAGTCCCAGTGTTCTCATATTCTTTGGAATCCCTCCCTCTCTTTTCCAGTGTCCTGTCCCAGCAACCACTCATGTTCTTTCTGGTACCATAGTTTGCATTTTCTACAGTTTTATACTAATGGAATTATCCAGTACATGCTCTTGTCAAATAGATAATCTAGCTTCTTTTATTCAGCATAATTATTTTAATATTCAATAGTTAATCCCTTCTTACTACTGAGTTGTATTCCATTTAATGCTTATTCCACAATTTAGCTGTTCATCTGTTGATGGATACTTAGGTGGTTTTGGGTTTCATGCTAATAGAAATAAAGGTTCTATGAACATTCGTGAACAAATTTTTTAATAGACACATGCCTTCTTCTTTTTTGATTAAATACTGATGAGTGGGATGGTTGGATCTTATAATAGGGCTGGGTGTGATGGCTCACACCTATAATCCCAGTACTTTGAGATGCTGAAGTGGGCGGATCACCTGAGGTCAGGAATTTGAGACCAGCCTGATCAACATGATGAAACCCCATCTTTACTAAAAATACAAAAATTAGCTAGGTGTGGTGGCGCATGCCTGTAATCTCAGCTATTCAGGAAGCTGAAGCACAAAAATGGCTTGAACCTGGAATGCAGAGGTTGCAGTAAGCCGAGACAGGGCCTCTGCACTCCAGCCTGGGCAACAAAGTGAGACGTTGTCTGAAACAAAACAAAAACAAAAAAAAAAAAGAAAAAGAAACTACCCAGTTGTTTTCCAAAGTGGTTGTACCATTTTACATTCCCAGCTGTGCACAAGAGTTTGGATTTCTTCACATCCTCCACTGACTTGGTAGAATCACCTTTTTAACTTATTTATTTTCTACATGTAAAGGGGTATCTCATTTTTGCTTTCATTTGCCTTTCATAGCATGTGCTTATTTATTATCTCTTTTTTGGTGAAGCATTGTTTAAATATTTTAACTGGTTTTTATTTTGTATTTTGGTTTCTTATTATTGTGTTTAGAGACTTTGTTATACATTTTGGATATAAATCCTTTACAGATATATTATTTGAAAATATTTTCTCTCAATTCGTAGCAGGTACATGCGCCCCATGACAAGGATGGAAGTGCCATAGATGAAAGGGCCCACATGCTTGCCTGGAACTTCCAATTCAGGTTCATCAGGGATTCCCACGCCGCAGTGAGCATCATCTCTCAGAAGTAAGCCGTTGATGTCATAAAGGTGCCAGTAGGACAGGGCCACTAGGGCCAGGCAGACACCAAAGTGCTGGCTGGGGCTGGTTCCTTGTTTAGCTCTGGGATCACAGCCCTGGGAAAGCTTGCAGCAGGAAGAACTGGTAGTTCAGCGGACATTGGCCCCTTTCTCTTGTCATACTGTTGAGTGCGCTGCTCAAAACAGACATCAGAATCGTTGTCCAAGAGTGTCCCAGATTACCCTTTGTCAGCTGGTCCTTGGTGCCATCATCAGTAGGTAAGCACAAGCCCCAGGGCTCAGGTGATCCACAGCTGGTGAACTGGTACCTTCCATGTGTGCCTTTTATTTGGGAATCCTGTTTGCTGGTTCTTTGATGTATGTCTTTATAATTAAAATAGAGGGAAAGGCAGGTGTGGTGGCACCTATTTTAATTATAAAGAAATACATTTCTCTCTATTACGTAAGGGCACACTCCCAGTTACTTGGGAAGCTGAAGCAGGAGGATCACTTGAGCCCAGGAGTTCAAAACCAGCCGAGGCAGCATAACCAGACTCTATCTCTTTCAGTGAGTAAGAGTCTTGTCTCCCCAGCTCTGGTAGTCTGCTTACAAACATAGAGGTGGCTAGGCTTTTTTTTTAACCCCACTATGCCCAAATAAAGCTGAGTAACTTTCACAATGACATTCTTATATGTCAACTGAGTGAAGGAGGATTGAACATCTGTTTCTATTGTATGAATGTGGTACAAACTGCTGACAGCTTTTTGTGTTTTGTTTTTTAAAGTACTTTACTTTGAAGTACTTTGCTTGTCCTTATCTTCACTTACATTGTTTCTGATTAAAATTCTGCTGTTATTACCTTCTTCTGTATGTCAACTGTCTTCTCTTTCTCAGTTGATTTTCATATTTTCTTATTACCATTATTTTCAAACAATTTCATTATAATGTGCTTGGTGTCATTTACTTTGTTTCTTGTGATAGCAGCTCACAGAACTTCTGGGATCTGTAGATGTAATAGTTTTCATCACATTTAGAATTCTCTCAACAATTGTGTCTTCAAATATTTCCTGTAACCCTTATCTCTACTCTGCTTTAGAGAATCAGTTATGTGCATATGAAACCTCTTAAAGTTGTCCCACAGATCGATCACCAGTGTTCTGCCTATTTTTCTAAATTTTCTTTTCTCTGTTTCGTATTGAATAGTTTGTATTGCTGTGTCTTCAAGTTCACTTCTTTCCTTCTGTGATATTAATGTGTTCTAATCACATTCATGTATTTTTCATCTTACATATTATAGGCTTCCTGTTTAGAAGGTAGATTCAGAGATATATATACACACATTTTATATTTAACTTAAAAAATATTTGATACAGTTACGACTTCTAATGTCTTGTCTGCTAATTCTAACATATTAGCCAGTTCTAGCACAGTGTCAACTGACTTAGTAGTTTCTTTATTAGGGTCATAAATAAATATATTTTTGCAATATTTGCAACCTTTGATTGGATATCAAACATTTTGGAATTTGTCTTATTGGGTGCTGGATATATTTACAGCCCTCAAAATATTCTTGAGCTTTGAGCTGAGCCTCTCTTCAGGTATATTAAAACAGTTTGGCCTTTTGAATCTTGCTTTAAGAAGTGTTAAGTAGGTACAGGGCAGTACTAGGTGTAGGGTTAATTATTTTCTACCACTAAGTAAACAACTTTCTGAGAACATTACCCCATGTCTCACGAATTAGTCAGTTTAGCTGGTTAGCAGTGTGCATCAGTTCCAGTCTTGTGTGCACATCATACATTGGCCAATGTAATGGTTTTGGAAAATTCTTTCTCTGAACTCTGATGGTTTCTTCACATGCACGTCTTAATCATTGTGCTTAATACTCAAAGGGGCCCCCCACATACCATTGTACCTATATCCACCTTGGTCTCCTGGACTCTATCTACCCAGTCCTGAGAGTCGGCTGGATTCCATCTGGGTTTGTCTTCCTATACCGTAGTCTGAAAACTCTCATGGCAATAAATTGGGAGAGTTGAGAGAGTCATAGGGCATACTTTGTTTGGTTTTTTTTTGTTTGTCAGGATTTGTTCTCTTTTATCTTTATTGTCTGACATCTGTTGTATTGAAACTCTTTGATTCATATAATTCAACTAATTTATCTAATTTAGTTTAGTTTTGTGTTTTGATTATTTCAGGCAAGTGGTAGATCGATCCAGTCTCTGTTATTTCATTTGGCCAGAACAGAAGTAACTAAAATCATGACATTAAAATATATATACATACATACATATATATATATATATATATATGTGTGTGTGTGTGTGTATATATATATATATAAAACAGCCCACTGAAAGCATCTATATAAAAGACTGGCAAACATTTTTTTTCATGTAAAGGGTAATACAGTATATATTTTAGACTTTGCGGGCCATATGGTCTCTGTTGCAAATAATCAACTCTGCCATTGCAGTGTGAAAATAGAAATAGATAATAAACAACAGAGCATAGCCGTTCCAATAAAATATTATTTACAAAACCGGGAAGTTGATTGGATTTGTTTCACAGGCTCCAGCTTACTCACTAGTAATCTAGGTCAATGCCAGCCCAGGAACAAAGATTAACTTTTTGTTTTCAAAATATTATATTTGATTAAAAGAAATGAAGGTTTCTTCAGAAATGCCTTAATTTAAGTTTGAGGCAACAAAGGACAAAATGAGCTTGAGACACCTATAATGCCAGGTAATTGGGAAGCTGAGGTAGGATAATAGCTTGAATCCAGGAGGCAGAGGTTGCAGTAAGCCGAGATCATGCCACTGCACTCTAGCCTGGGAAATAGAGCAAGATTCTGTCTCAAAAAAAAAAAAAAAAAAGTACCCAGATAAAAATGGGATCAAAAGTAGCTGAAGTGAAGGAACTTCAAGGGGCCACCTTTAGATATTAGTGTATAAGAAAGAATAATGAATTAATTTACTATAACAAAATTGAATGGTTTTTTAGAAAAAAATAACAAGTGCAAAGGGATTAGAATTAAAACTTTGCATCACATCCCCTAATGTAATGACTTAGTCACTCAAGGATTATCAAGGATAATAGGAAACAGAACAGTCACACTATCTTAAAAGATCTCAAATACTTCAAAATATCACTCCATAACTTGCTTATTAATCATGAAGAGAAAAAATGTACTTTTTAAATGGTAAAATAAGATAGACACTGTCTTAACCAAGTGTCAAATATATAGTATCATAAATAATAGAAAGCCCTAATATGATTTGCTTCCTAATAAAAGTAAGCAACAACCCTGAGGTAGTATTCTTGCCAAACTGTTTAATCTGACTAACTATGATAAGATAATCAAACAAATAAAGAATGTGAATTATCGTGAGCCACCTTTGGAGTTGGCCATTAAAAGGCATCAGTGAAAAAAAAAAAACAAGCACCAAAAAATTAGAATGTGGGGCAACTAATTTCAGACATAGTAAATAGACTGTTCATAAATTTTGATTAACTCCTGGATAAAAAATTCAAACACTGAAGTTATAAAAAACATTACTAAAGTCAATGAAGTAAATTTAAACATGGACTCTATATTATTAGATTATTGTATTGAATGAATGTTAATTTTCTTAGATATGATAATAGCCTTATAGTGAAAGTCATTATTCATAAGAGATATTCACTGAAGTATTTTGTTGTGAAGTGTCCTGATAGCTGTCAGTTTAAAATGATTAGAAAACATTGTCACTGGATAGATGAAAAGATAAATATAAATGTTATGTACAAAAATACTAACAATTAATAAACTTAGGCGAAGACTATAAAGAGTGTTTATGGTATTCTTCTTGCAGAAGAATACAATATAAAAATGCCAAAAATTAAGTTTTTGTAGAAATATAAATCTTTCTTCTAAAATGTAAATTTTACCTCATTAAAATACAGGCTTCAGATGACTGACTTCAGAGTCTTAGCTGATCACCAGACTGTTTCTCTGAATAATTTTAGTGAGAAATAGTTTTGGAAATAATTTGCAATTTATCCATTATATGTAACATACTTGGCACATTATGCATCATTATATTATGCACCCTGTTGTCCTTGAAAGATGACACATTAAGCGTCATGCAGATAGGTGATTTAAAAAGTTTTTTTCAGTAATGAATTAGAATATTGTAGTTTAGACCTTCACTAAAGGCTAAACATGGAAAGAGGAAAGAAGGGAAAGAAAGGGAAGGAAGAAAAGAGACAGAAAGAGAGGTAAGAAAATGAAAGAGAGAGCAAGAAAGGAAGAAGAAAGGGGAAAAAGAGAAGAAGAAAGGAAGGAGGAAGACTCCACAAACAAGAAAAGGAAAGAGGCAGACAGGCAACTACTTAGGGAACATTATAAAATGTGCAGCGTTCCCTGAGGATAGAACATTTTCTTAACCAGATCCTGGGCTTCCAGTTGTGAACTCATGAAATCCCCATATTCCAGCATCAGCCTTGGCTTTTCTCTGGGAGACGTTCAGGATTTCTAGTCCAGTAGTTCAGCAGAATCATTGCAAGGCCAAAACAATTTCTAAGTCTTCTTCTGATCATCTTAAAACTGGTCTAATAATTACATTTCTGCACTTAAATCTCATTTTCATTAAACAGATTCCCATAACAGTCCTTCATGTCTAACCATAGCCTGAGAACCTGTCCAGCGCCGTTCCCCATGACTGGATGCCAGCCTTACCCCTATCAGGTTTCACAAGTCCATAAGGCTGAAAGGCTACCCAATAGCTGAGGTCTGGCCCAGTTCTCCCAGCAGTCAAGATGCCTCAACAGCTTGCTTGCTGCCAAACCAGGTTCTGTCCCCTTCACTCCACTCATTGACCCAAATTAGCCGCCTGTCTGGTTGAACCTCCAAGACTGAGACACCCCTGATGACTGCCTCATTCCATTGCTACTTGGCAGCATTCCCTAGGATGCAGCCCTAACTGAGCCAGAAAGAACATGCAGGCCAGGAAAATTGTTTATTGCTTACATATTTTATTCTTAATGGCCTGTTCCATTCACATTTAGGGTGAGAAAGCAAACACAGTGAAATAAAATTCTAACAAGTGAAGCACTTTATGTCAAAGATTCAGGGCCAACGGTACAACTTCCTCACCACTGTGCTGACCAGTCCTTCAGCATTCTTTTTGAGCACACAAAGCTGGATAGACATCATACAAAGGCAGAACAATCACTTCTCTTGAAGTTTCAACTCTTTTTATTTTTCTATTTTTGTGAGTACTTCTCCCTTATTTATTCACTGCCTTCCTATACTACATGCTGATACTCCATACCTCAGAAACACAACCTATATGAAGATTAATACATAAAAATAATTCTTCCAAAGTTACTCTGACACATCTCACAATGAACTTACAGGAAAAACAGTGTGTAACCAGTTTATGAATCACATTTTTAAAATTGATAGTTTAATAAGGAAAACTCCCCTCATAGAGATTCCATCTCTGATTAAAATAATTCATTATGTGAAAGGGAACTTAAAGCTAAAATTCTTTTATATTATCTCATCAAATTGCTCATTAATTCTTGTGTGGTATATACATTTCACAAAAGAGAAATAAAGATATCAGAGAAATTAAGCAACCTGACTTCACATCTCAGCAGGTGATGGAAGGGAACTGTTAAAAAATAAAAGCAAAATACTTACAAGAATTTGATCTTAAATTTTATTTTAAAATTCTCATATATGCCTCTTTTAATAAGGCTTGCACATCTGCAAATTTATCATTTTTTTCATTTTATAATGATTTTACAGAACCTTTTCCCATTAAAGGATAAAATCAACATCTGTCTATTGAAGTTGACTGAACCATCAAACTCATTTTACACCCACTTCATTTCACAGCTACAATTACACTTCCGCGGCCCGAAACATCAAAACAGAGTCACAGCCAAGCTTTTTCACCTTTATGGTTACATAAAACATTCTAACTAATGCATTCCCCTATTTATTCATTGGTTAAAAAACAAAACAAAACTATACTGAAAAAAAGTGAAGTGGCGTAAAACAAGAGTTTTATCAGAGGTGTAAAAAATTGTATCTAAAGTTTCAGATTTCTGGGAGATAGAGGAAAAGTAAATATCTCTTATTAAAATCTACAAGCACACCTAGTAGTATATATCTTCAATTGCAGTGAATAGTTTATCATCAAAGTTTCACACTTTTCCACTTCTAAATGTTGAAAGATAAGAGAAAGAAACCCCATCTCTGGTGATTTTTATCTGGATGTATGAGACCAAATCCCAAACACAGATACAAAGAAATAGAACGACTCATTGAATCCATATCCTATGTAACCTATGGCACACTAGGATGACTGAGACATAAAAGGAACCATTTTCATCGTTCTGCATAACAGTATACTCAGTCCATGCAACTTCCCACTGGTCTTTTCACCCAAGTCTCAATTCTCTATTTTAAAGTATCATGGAAGCTTCTTAGAGACCAAATGTCTGTCCTACGTAGACATGTCTCATAACATCAGAGTATCTCAATATCCTAACTCTAAAATAATGCCTGTGAAAGCAATTAAGAGTCATACAAATCAAATTATCATTATATTGTGGGCCTTAAATAAGCATGCTGTTATTAGGCTACTTTCTTAAAAGATTATTTTCAGCATTTTACAGTAACTGAAACAATAGAAAAAGCTTACATGAAAGAAATAGTGGTAAAAATTATTCTCTATATGATTTGCACCAAGTTGGGGGGTCATTTAGTTTAAATGTTATTCTAATGTAAAGAATGGACCACTCTATCCATTATTCCTTTCATGTACCATAATAGCAGAACAGATGAAAAAGCAAGGAGAAACTAAAATTACTCTCCATATTTTAAACTGTGCATATTTCCAAAGATACTCTATGATAAACTGTCTTCTAGATACAGCTACCTACTCATTGTATATAATAAGAAGTCTCACAGGTCTCTTTAATGATTTTCATTGACTCTCAGATTTTTAAGCTTGGTGAGTCCCTATGCAACCAAGTTTTTTGTTTGGGAATAAAGAATGTTCCATATAGCCCAGTTTTGCTGTTTAGCCAAAGTAACTATTTTTTATGAATTTGTTTCATTCACTATAAGACTTTTACAAGGAGACAAAAAAACCTCGAATTTATCTTACTTCTATTTGCACTTTGCATAATAAAGTTAACAGCTGAGACTGTATTTAATTTTTTACACTGGCTTAAGCATAGCACTTTCTATAAGAAGATACCCAATTGTCTTATCTTGGCCTCGTTTCACTGTAAAATATTTTCATTCTAATTCTTTATGTTAAATTTCTAATTTTATTATTATAATATTTTACAGTATAGGTGTTAATGACCCCATTCATGTCCAAGAGACATGAGAGAGTCATTGTATTATCTAGAAGATAATCTACCCTTAATGTTGTTTCAAGTTAAAAATCCCCATAGAATTATTTCTAAGCTAGGCCTAAGAGTAGACAAAATGTTTAAAATAATCATGTTCTGAAATTCCAAACCATGAACTCAATTTTCTTGATTGGGAAGTTTTGATTGGGAAGTTAGATTAAAGGTAAGAAGAAAGAGAGAGAAATGTCATCAACAGAGTATGACCTTAAGGAAGGTTGTGAATCTTAGTTTCCTAATCTATAAAATAGTTATAATTTTCTGGAAGGAATAGAATCACCTCACTGCTTAATTAGTTAAAAAGTGAAAACGGCTGTTGATAAAAACATTGCTTCTTCTTTTCCTTTTTTTTTTTTGCACTGGTGGACATACCCAAAAAAACCAATGTACAAATGGAGAGTTCTGTGCAGGGATGCTGCAGTGGTGGGGTAGGAGGAATCACAGACATCATTTACATATGGCATGTTTCCTCTTATGTAAACTGATTACATTCTACTAAACACCAAGTTGATAAATACCATACTTAAGTTCTTTCCTTACTTTTTATAGGACTGTAGAAATGAGGATGGGCAATTTACCAAATAACAAATTAAAATAATTTCAAAGCAGGAAATAAAACACTGCCACCCTTGCTAGCAAGGCCAATAAATACACTACAGTTTCCTCTTCTGTGGAACTGCACATAAGGAGCCTGCTGAGTGTTTTTGATCACTATCTTCTTTCACATATATTTATTAATAGACTCCATAGTAAAAAAGAAAATCAGTAGAAATGTGAATCTCATTTTACTGAACATAAAACTCACGTTCCTTTCAGAAATGTCTTATTCAATTAACTTAAGTCCCCATAGACATATTTCCTAATCATTTTGAGAGAGAAGGAATGATACTTCAAGGTTTTCATTGACATAAAATATGCCTCTAATTAATAACAGTAATGAGAAAATTAAGATAATAGAAGTAAATCATTTGTAAATATAGAAAGCACCCAAACAAAGAAAGAATTCAGATTTTAGTTAGTTCCTGGCCTGGTGAGCATTTATTTCCCAAAATATGTTTCCTGAAATCATTTTCTTTAGAAAAATTTTGTGTTTCTTCTAGAAATACAGTTAAGACAGTATAGATATTTGTGACTATTTTTCACTTTTGACAAATAGAAAAATGAACCCAGACTTTCCATACAAAACAGAGTAGATGAATAATAGTTTTTCAAAAATAGAGGGAGGGCTCTACTGCTATTTCCATTATAAATTAATTCACATTTGTTTGAGAACCAATAAGAATTAATGCAGCAAATAGGAGCTCCCTTGTCTATACTTGCAGGAGCGGTATTGCTCCAAAGATAATAACTCCCTATAAACTGAAATTACTTAATATTTCTGAGTCATAGGAGTAAAAATAAAGCAGCAATGATAATATCTGTCTCTTAAGGAACTGTAGGAAGTAGATGATGTGTATGTAAGAAGCAAAGGGCAGGTGGGAACATACAATACTCTGTAGCTATTTTTGTTATTATTCATATTATTATTGTAACTATTAATGTTTTAGACAAAATAAATGTTCATAGATCTTGCAAAACATAAAGCAGAGTTTTATTGTTAACAGCTTTATTTTTTATGTGTGTCACATGTATTATATTCTAGAAGAGATTGAAAGTTTAGTTAACCTAACCATGCTTGATCGTGGTAAAATCCCTGCATTGTGGAGGAGGGTGCTCTCCCCTTGTCTGTTACACGCCTACTTAGAGGTCCTATGGCCATCTCAAGGGCTCCTTCCCTGAATGTACTTTCTCCAGCTCAGTCCTCCTACCCTCAGTCCTCCCTCTGTCCTATCCTGGTCCAGCTCTCTCTGTCTCAGATCTGGATCACCCAGGAGAAAAACTATCTTACTCTTCTTCTCAGTTCCGGTTCTGCCTTCAAGTGAATGAGCAATCGTCCTAAAATATAGTTTTTAGTAAGAACAGTAAATCAGCTCAATTATAAATGCAATAAATAAAATAATACTATGCATTTAAAAATATATTTTCAAGGTGGAAATGATTAAATAAATTGTTATAACTTTTCTCCTACCACATATATATTACAAATTAGTTAAAAAAAAGATATGAATTATTGATGTGAAAAGAGGTCTATAATTTATTATTAGTTGAAAAGAAGAAATTGCTTTATGGTATGTATTATGTCATCCTATTTTGTAACAATGTAAATTATGTACTAATGCATATAAGTATTTGAAATGTGCAAGTAAAACATACTACATGAGGCACAGTAATGCATATATTTCTTCATAGTGATTTTGGTGGAGATTGGGGGAACTTGGAGAAGATTTCATTTTATTTTTATTTTTTATTTTTTGAGATGGAATATCGCTTTGTCACCCAGACTTGAGTGCAGTGGTGTGATCTTGGCTCACTGCAACCTCTGCCTCTTGGGTTCAAGCGGTTCTCCTGCCTCAGCTTCCTGAGTAACTGAGATTACAGGCACACGCCATCACGCTCGGCTAATTTTTGTATTTTTAGTAGACATGGCATTTCACCATGTTGGTCAGGCTGGTCTTGAACTCCTGACCTTGTGATCTGCCCATCTCGGCCTCCCAAACTGCTGGGATTACAGGCGTGAGCCACCGCTCCCAGCCAAATATAGCATTCAGAATCTCAGGGTTTGTTTGTTTTGTTGTTGTTTTTTTTTTTTTTAAGTAGAGGCAGGTTTTCACCATGTTGGCCAGAATGGTCTCAATCTCCTGACCTTGTGATCCACCTGCCTCAGCTTCCCAAAGTCCTGGGATTACAGGTGTGAGACACTGCACCTGGCCAAATATTTTATTTACTAATTTCTTCTATGGAGGATGTAATACTTATTTTAAATAACTTTCATTTTTTTAAACCACATTTTATCATATGTAGTCTCAACAAATTGTCTAGTGATTTTGAAGAAGTCGGTGTGAATTTTTTATTTATTTTATACAATATTGTATTGTTTGCTTTTCTTTTTTAACAAAGAACATGTATTTCTTCAGAAATTAAAAATAAACTTAAAATCCCATAATGTTTTTAATTAAAAATGTGGATTTAGGCAAGGTTACCTTTATTGGCAGATACAGCCTTGAGTAGATTGTTTTTACTCTAGTAGAGAATTACTTAGGCAAGTTGTCATTTATCACATCATCTCAGAATTCTATTAAAATGGGCAACAGAACAATGCCTCACAGTGTTGTGAGTATAAGCTAATATAAGTGGATTATATGTAAGAGGTTTAACAAGCTACGGGGATCAGAAAAGATTACGGAAAAAAATTCAGTTCGATATAGTCTCTTTTTCTATTAATATTGTAATGCTAAATGATAATTAGAAGATAAGAATTGGGGAGGTTGTTTTTGGTGTTGTTTTTTTTTTTAAACTGGTCTTAGAAGTCTAATATTCTTTACCCAATAGACTTCACCAGAAATTATTTTCTCAGAGAAGCTGTTTATCAGAAAAGCTCAAAGGGCTGGGCCACCTTCTCAGATGGCACTTCCCCTGCCTGCCACTGAAAGTGTCAACCAATAGGGCCAGTTTTGAATGCTATGGTAAAATGTTTGAATTAGGTAATTCTGAGGTTCTTTCCTTATGGTGAGCTCCTCGGCCACAACATTCCTCTTTCCAGGAACTTATGTAATCTTCTATTTCTTAATGATCAGTTGTAAACACTTACCTTGTAGCTCATGATATGAATGGCAGCTATATTTGGCTAAGAACACACAACAGGCGAAAGTGCCCTAGGGAAACGTACATTGAAAGCAAGACAAATGACTGTAGACCAGACATCAAGGCCAAGTGTGGAAATGAATAATGCTAGAAAAGTTTGCAGAGGCCAAGCCATGGTGGATCTTACATGAAGAGCAACTGAACACCACAGAAGGTTTCAAACTTGTTATGGGGTTCAGAAAGATGGTGAAATAATCTGAATCATGATGTGAAAATGTCAACATAAGTTAGCTGTATCAATCCTTGGCTCACAACTCTTCAAAGTCTCCTTGTCCCAAACAGTAAAAGCTAAAGTACTTCTAGTTTCCTACAAAACATTCTGTGATCTGGGCCCCCATTTATCAGACTTTAATTCTCACTAATATTTTTCACACAACAAACATTTCATGCTATCACAAGAATAAAATATTTTAAGAGCAAACAACAATCATTTGACCACCGAGGTAGTTTGATTGAAGCAATTATACTCATACTGCTCTCAGGCAGCAGGTTCTAAAGCAGTCTCATATCATCCCTTTTTGAGAAGACAACTATGTAAAAAACATCACTCAAGGAGGACTTCTCTAAAATCCTATTTATACAATGAATCCACAATATTAGACAAACATAAATGTCTGGATGCTTTCCTTGACTCTAAATCTCAAAAAGGAAGGATTGGAAGGTGGGAATTTAGTCAGCTACAGGAAATCCTGACCCTTTGAGATTTTCAAGTGATGCAAATACATGAGCACCCAGCTGGTATTCAAATATCTATTGATGACTGAATTCTCTGAACTTCCCATGAATATAGGTATAATATGACAGAGCTAAAAATAAACCAAGGCCGTTTTTTTCTGCTGCACCTAATTTATGGTCATTCTTTGAGTGTGTGTATGATGGCCATCAACAGAAGCATCTCTTCAGATAAAATAAACTCCCAGTCAGTGCAGGCATCTTCCACAGATTTGGATGCACCAAAATTTGTGAAAGAGAAGCAAGATGAACTTCTTCACTTGATTCCTAGAAATTTCCCAGCTACTTTTCCCAGATACTCTGGGGGAAAATGAAGCAGAACAAACGTTTGCACAATCACCATTTGGGACGCCCCGTGTCACAACAAAAATATCTTAACAAAATTCAAGCACTAAGTGATATGTACAGCATACTAAACCCATTTCCACTGATGCTGCCCTCAGCAAAATGAATATGTTCTTTTTTCCTCTAAGAGAGGAAAACACTTCTTTCCCTACAATCTGGAATGCTCAAGATAGACACTGCAGATGTATCTGAAAACAAACTTCTATGTTGTCAGCAAATCACGAAGATTGAAGCCTGCCTCCTAGTATTGCTAGATTTAAAGTTATAGCAGCATTTCTATTATTAATACCATTTTCCAAGAGTTTATAACTCAGCTGCAAAAAATCTGCTACAGGACCATGTTTTGGAGGCTTAAGAAAAAATAAAAATATTAAAGTTCATTATGAAAAAAAGAACACTTTAAATTTCATCTTGAAATTGTAGATTATAAATATGATTGAAGAATCTTCTCCTCAAACTTAATTTTAACAAGTAAATTTTATTCAGTAAAAAAAAAGTTAATAAATAATGCAAGAAAAATAATGACCAGAAATTTATGAGGTGAAAATCCATTTTAACCTATTCTGAGTGCATTTTGGAAAATAACTGAGCAAATAGCTATATCATTCTAGAGTAAATTTTACTTTGTTAGACTAGATTTACTCTTGTAACCATGGTTATAGATAATTATGAATATCTATATTTACCCAGTTGTCAAATGATGTTATACTTTAAAAATAACTCTGGGGCAAAAACTTACTTCATGAAGTACAAAGAGAGAAGTAAAACCCTTACTCCTAGTAGCCTCTGTTTCTTTCTGATATATGTATGAATAAATTCATACAAAAACTTGCCCTCCCTTCAACATATATAAATTCACGTACACACAGATACACACATAAAGTGCAAAGTTTTTGATTGTCTTTTCCTGTTCAGGAGTAAAAGGCAAGTCAAGTCTCTGAATAAATAAGAAAGAGGAAAAAAGGAAGGTTAAGCCCTAAATATTTATATATATACACATATATATATATATGTATATAATCGACATTTAGAAAGGATGGGCAAACAGTGTTAACAATCTTTCACAAAACAAGAAATTTGTATTCTCCACATTGTTAGAAACTTCCTTCTGCCTGCTTACCAGAATATTCCTTGCTCAGCAGTCATTTAATAGAGAGTTGATCATGATAATGAGTGAAACTACAAATTTAATTTAAAATAGCCACATTCAGAGTAAACTCGTTGTTCCTCAAACATTTACATCTGAAACTACCTACACAGTTATCAATCCAAAAAGATCAACGAAAAGGCAGAGTAGTCACAGCAGAACTTCGTGCCCTGAGAAGACAACTTGCCTTCTGGATCTCTTCCTGGGACTTTCTTTGAAGCTCCCCATCTGGACCAGCTTCCACTAAAGCACACTTCTAGATGCCTTTGATTTTGTATTGCCCCTCTCAAGTCTCATTTCTCCCAAGAGTCTCTCTCTTTCCAATTTTCAGTAACTCTGATATTTGTATACACTGTTAATTGGAGTACTAAATCAAGAAGTTTATGGCATGTAAAAGAAAATTTAAGTAAGGCATGTCAGAAGAATATTGCTTTGTGTTAAGAAAACATGGTAAGGAAGGAACTTTTAAAGAATATTGGTACATAGTAAGAGATGTCCTTGCAGAGATAATAAATAGGCCTCACAAAGGATTGAGTCTCTCTCTCTGGAAGAGATTTTGAAGGATGATACTATTAAATTACAATGATGTTAAAAATAGATGACTAAAAAAAAGTGAATCTGATTTTTAAAGGTCAGTAAGATCTACCTAGAAAAAGAATACTAGACCCTTGATTTTTAGGGAAATGCAGAACACAACCATGCATGCATATTTTAATACAGCTTTTCTTTTTCTTTTTTTTTTTTAATTCTTAGCTTATACCAAGCTATATTTTGAAGTGTCCTTTGGTTTCTATCTTCTTAAATGTAGCAGACTTATTCTCAAATTAAAGAAAATCAGATAAGTATATGACTATTACAGTTAGAGGTTCTAGAACTTAACATTCATTATATAAATAGATCACTGTTCACTGTTCAGGATGTCAATAGAGGGAAATATTAATTCTGTCCCTTGGAATTCTTCCTCATACTTTGGAAAGAATGTCAAACACGTAAGCTCTTTTCTCCTTGTTGTGTAGACTTGGTAATAACTTCTAAAATAGCTTAGTTTCCCAATTACACTTACTGGCTCTGCTTTTGTTCACTTTCCCAGACACATCTCATAAGTAACCTAGAAACATAGTTTATTCTACAGACAAGCATTTTTCCCACTCCTTTCCTTTGTCTGTAAAATAGAAAATACTTCTCAAATAACTCCTGCCCTCTTTAACCTTCAGCATTTTTTTAAGTTCTCCTATATCTTTGGTGTATGCTATTTTTTAAAAAAAGTTTCTATAAGGGTTAGAAAAGGAATTTATTGAATTTTGAAGGCATTTTCAGTGAAAACTGTTCAAGTCTGATAAAGTCTGAAATGGAGATTGATTTTTTCAATGTTTTAACACAGTCGTGTCTCCTTGTTATTTTTTTTTTAAGCAATGAAGGGACATACATTTATACCAGCAATATTAAACAAGATGTCAAGGAGCTAGAGATAAAGGCATTAGTTATGCATACTGATTCAAAGGGAGTTGTCTAAAGGAAACTTGATATACAACTTGCCAAAAGCCCTTTGTCTAAGGATTCCCAAGTGTCAAATAACCTTTCACTGGATGTTTTATAACCTATTGTTACCAAGCTCTTCATTTAAATCTAACTTACTATTTTTCTTTTATTAATAATACCTAAAGCTAAGTCTCTGAATTTAAAAAAAAGTCTTTTTAATTTAAAAAGTAGTGTTAATTAATAAAGGTCATATTCTATTGATCATTCGCTATTCTTAATATTTAATTTTTAAGAAATTGGAGGCTGGGCATAGTGGCCCACACCTGTAATCCCAGCACTCTGGGAGGCCAAGAATGAAGGATTGTTAGAGCCCAAGTTTTCAAGACCACCCTGGGCAACATAGCAAGACCCCTACTCTACTAAATAAATGATAAATTGGAGGTGGTGTTTGCCAGCCTAATTAAGATTAAATCAGCCCCAGTCTGGGAATATGATCTATGCACAAAGAAATGCATAAGTCCTTTTAAGAAAATATATCCCCAAAAAAGGTACCTTCCTTTGCTCCAAAAAAAGAAGCATAGCACTAAGAGAGATGATGCAAGTAATAAATAGAAATTTGGCTCTAGGGCTAATATGCTGGAAAATTACAAATTTCAGATGTTTGCATATAATATGTTCAACTTAAAACCATGGCAGATTCCTCAAAAAATTAAAAATAAAACTACCATAAGATCTAGCAATACCACTTCTGGGTAGACATATCCAAAGGAAATAAAATCACTCTCTTGAAGAGAGATCTGCATTTTCACATTCAGTGCAGCATTATTCACAATAGCCAAGGTAGGAGTGAACCGAGAAATGAACGGATAAAGAAAACGGTGTGTGTGTGTGTGTGTGTGTGTGTGTGTGTGTGTGTGTTGTGTGTGTAATGGAATGTTAACAGCTTTTTAAAAAAAGGAAATTCTGTCATTTCCAACAACATACAGGAACCTGGAGAATGTTCTACTAAGTTAAACAAGCGAGGCACAGAAAGACAAATACTGCATGACCTCACTGATATATGGAATCTTAAAAAGTCAAATTTGTAAAGCACAGAGAATGGTGGTTTCCAGCAGCTGAGGCGTGGGAAGAATGGAAGATGGTCAAAGGATACAAACTTTCGGTTACATAGAATGAATAAGTTCTGGAGATCTAGTGTACAAATAGTGACTACAGCTAATAATACTGTATAGTAGACCTAAAATGTGCTAAGAGAGATCTTAAGTGTTCTCAATATACACAGACACACACACACACACACAGTCTATTAATTCTAGTAGAATGCAGACAATATTAGGCAACTAATGGTAGTATTTCCAAGACTAATTTATAGCTCACAGGTTTTTAATTTTTTTAAAAGGAAGATGATGGTTTATAATTCTATTTTTGTATTTAGTTTTGTATTTTGTATTACATTTGTATTTGTGTGAACACAAACGATGGTAACTGTGTAAGGTGATGGATATGTTTAATTAGTGTGATTTTGGTAATCATTTCACAAAGTATACATATATCAAAACATGACATTGTACACCTTAAATGCATACAAATTGTGTCAATCATAGCTCAATAATACTGGAAAAACAAGCAAAAAACCTATGGTAGATCCAAGTAAATAATAAAGGGCAAGAAAAATTATATTACTTTTGATGATGTGAGTTTACTTATGAGCTAGTCTTATGCAAATGCTTTTGTTTTCCAGTCAGTGACTTTTAAGGGATCCCAGGGGAAATCTACCTTTCCCTCCTGCTAGGATAGTTTCGTCAGTTTCAACAAAAGCTATTTTTCAAAAATGAGGAACAGATTGTGAATCATCAGTAAAGTCTTTAAAGAATTATTTGAAAAGTCAACAGTTATAATAATCTATTTTAAATCTCCAAAAAGAAAAGGTGTGACAGGTTTGTAAACCAAGAGTTATGAAACATTTAATAAAATATTTCCAACTGGTGACATCATTTTACAGGGATCAGCTCCAGAATAGGCCAGGTATGTGGCCCACACTGGTCTGTATCACTGGGAGAAAATACAGTAAACACTAGTTCCAGAAACAAGAAAAAATTCTTATCTACTTAATATTTCTAAAAAATATTAGCAAAAGAGTCTTATATAAAATAGCCATAACAGACTATTCTAAAGGATTTTTGCTTTAATTTTGAAATATTTATGACAAAATTTCAGCAAAAATTTAACAGAAGTAGTTAAAATAAATTGTACATTGTCCTATTCTCAAAATGCCTAAAAGTAAAAATAAACCACACGTGACATATTCTATTTTAACAAGTACCTTTCTTGTGACTGTTTCTAGCTATTATCTTGTAAATTCAAAAATATCAAAATGTAAAGACTAAGATTTTACTCATATTTGAAAATCCAAGGCCATATTTCTCTTTCTCTTGGTAATAATAATATTCATTTCCAGCTGCACTGCCCAAAATGGTAGCAATTAATCATAAGTAGCTATTTTAATTTTAATTTATATTAATAAAATTAAATCAAATTAGTTTCTGAGACACATTAGCCATGTTTCAAGTGCTTAATAGCCATATGGAACCAGAGGCTAGTGCGTTGGTCCGAGAAGATATAGAACATACCTATGACCACAGAAAGCTCTGCTGAATAGCTCTAACATACAGGTTATAAACAGAGAAGGAACATTGTACATTTGAATGTATTATGATACAATTGTTAATAAAAACTCAATTACCAAAGCTGTATTTATATTTACAAGAAAAATTACTCAATTTCAAAAATGTTTCTATCGTCTTTTATAGTATAACAAAGTCCATAGCCCTAACAGGAAGTTTATTTCAATTTTATACTGAGCTCTTCAAACTAGAAATATGGTTTTAAATAAAAAGTTAAATGATTTGTATCTAAAGACTACATAAAGACTTACTACATTAAGCATTCCAAGATTTTCTATGCAGATTCAGGTGAATAAGTTAGCCAAGTTAACTGAATACTCCTTAACCTCATTATTTTTATCAATTAATATCCCTTAATGTTTCATCAGTAAATAATATATGAATTTATTATTGATCTATAACTAGTACATAAAAAGTATTTAATAAATGGTTAATGATTTGTAACTTGAAACAAACATGCCTCTTCTGTCTTATCAAAGAAAAATGGGGAAGACAGAGGCTTTTCCAATCTTTCCACACGCTCTTGGAAATTATTTGCACTTGGGAAAAGTGCAAAATCATGAGTAAATGTACGCATGTCTCCATTTAAACAAATTTAGTAAAATCAACTGGCAAACCTAAATTTATTTATTCAGCTGCAATCTAAGAAGAAGCAGAATTACCAGGGTGGTGGTAGTGGTGGTACGTGTGTTGGGGGAAGGGGTCAGGAAATAGTTCTTCCAATACGTACAATCATAAAATACTTACACACACATATCAAAACATAACTTATGTCTAAAATCCATACCATGAAAAATTTCCGTAAATTATACAATGCCATTTCTTTTCCTTACTTCTTTACCATTCTACTTTATCTGGCAATTTTTCTGCAAAAGTAAAAAAGAGTGGGACTTCTAACAGTGGTATTCCTAGTTCCTTCACCACTTGAACTCAGCTAAGTATTGTTTAAATATATTGTAGCAAATCCAGAAACAGTTGATGACTCTCTAGCTAAAATTAGAGAAAAGAAAGCTGGGCATGGTGGCTCATGCCTGTAATCCCAGCACTTTGTGAGGGCAAGGCAGGCAGATCATTTGAGGTCAGGAGTTCGAGACCAGCCTGGCCAACATGGTGAACCCCTCCCCCATCTCTATTTAAAAATACAAAAATTAGCTAGGCATGGTGGTGGTGCTATAATCCCAGTTAATTGAGAGGCTAAGACTAGAGAATCACTTTAACCCAGGAGGCGGAGATTGCAGTAAGCTGAGATTGTGCCACTGCACTCCAGCCTAGGCAATGAAAAGTGAAACTCTGTCTCAAAAAAAAAAAAAAGATCAAGGAAAAGGCAAGTGGGCAGAGTTAAGAATATTTGACCCACCCATTCTCTACATCTGTCTGACCAGACTGACATGGATGAAATCTCTGTCAGTTAAGTTAAAGTTCAAGAAGACTCTCACCATCATCCCAAGACTTTTATGAACTATCCGAAAGCCTCCAGAAAAAGATTATAAATAAAGGGAAAGTGGATAAAATACAAAGAAAACAGAATAATAAACCATCATCTTCCTATTAAAAAAAATTTAAAACCTGTGAGCTATAAATTAGTCTGGGTATCACTACTATTGGTTGCCTAATATTGTCTACATTTTATTAGAATTAAGTAAATTAATTGAAGAACCTTCTGCTCATTCTTACTGCATGTGGTAGTTGTCTTGCATTCACATTAAACTACACACAGTATAGTTAGCTGATTCAAATTATTCCCTGACACACAAAACTAAGATATACCAATATCATACCACAGCTAATTTATGTATATTAATATTCTAAATCTTCTTAAATATAAAGAAGAAATCGTCTCCTTAATGTATCCTTAATTCATTGTAGGAGTGGGAGCAGGCATATCTGTAGAAGTTTCGCTTCTTGGAAACAGGGAAATCAGCAGCAGTAGCATGAGAAGAAAACATTAAAGATGGCATTTAAACTGTTGCAACAAATGAAACAAGCTCATGCTACATTAAATCCATGCATGAAGTCTTCAAACTCATCCTCCTTACTAGAATTCTTGACAAGTCAGTGAAATAGGCAGAAAGTGCAGACAGACATTAACCCTGTTATTTATTGCAATTCCCTTTGTTCCTAGAGAAAACTTGAAAATGAGAAATTTTGCAACACTCAAGGTCGTGGAGCCCAAACATTCATTGCACACAAGTGAAAACTGAGGCCCAAAACAATAAAATGACTTGCTCAAATACACAGCCACAGAATGACAGAGCCAGAACAGGAAGCCATGGGAGGACAGCTCTAAAACAGCTGAACTGTTGTTAGAGCCAGAGGGCCTACCCCTTTCGTGGAGAACAACTTCTGAACTCCATACAGGCTCTTCTAGCATTCCTGTCTTTATTTGGAAAGAAAAAAAAGTGAATAATGTTCTTTATTTCCTAACTTTTGGGGTCTTTTAAATAGATATCAATGGGACGGCAAGAAAGTTTAAATATTTATAAGACTTTTGAAATCACTGATCAACGTCTTGTCAGATGGCACAAATGCAAAAGCCTACTATGTTTTACAAGACCCAGTCTCCTGTATCATCAATCTAACCAAAGACAACTGCCAAATTAATCTTCCTAAAACAATTTTAATCATGTCACTCTCTTATGCACAACATCTGGTAGCTCCCCTTTGCCTACCAAATTAAAATCCTCACACTGGCATTCAAAGCCTTTCAGAATATGTTCCAATCAATCCTTCCTTCCTGGTACTTATTACCTGTTCCCCAGCTGAACTGCAGCCACGCGATGGTCACAACCCTCATTCTTTCCCATCTCAATGCTTCTCTTTGCCCATGCTATTCTCTCTTACTGGCATGCATTTTCTCATTCCATTGTGAGCTGTCAAAAGTCTGTATTAGTCAAGCCTATCTTGACTCCCATTATTTATTTTCTGATGGTTCGCCTTAACCTTATCCAAAACACACACACTATTAGATATTACCCCTCCTCCCTTTTAACTCTCCAAGAATCTGTTTTTTCTTTTTTCACAAAAACAATCGCACTGCCCCATTTTTACAGTACGTATGCACCTGTCCTAACTTCTTATTCAATCAGACCGAGCTCCTTGACATAGTCAGTGGGTCCCACTGCTGCCAGCATCCAACTAGCATTGTTGACTTGCATGCCAAAGAGCTTTATAGAGAGAATACACAAGAATGACTTAACCTTCACTGAGGTTTATGTAGAGACCATGTTAGAGGCAGAATGGGGTACAAATACTATATGTTGCTGTAGAATGATTATGGGACAGAAACAGGGTGCTGGCTCTTTGTGATTTTATAGCCTACTTCTTCATTCACCTGAAGTTCCCTGGGACTCAGCACTCTTTTGAGGGTACGGAATGCATTCAGAAGCTGTTAACTCTTTCTGAAGATGTTATTTGTTCAATAATCTGGAAGGCCATGTGCAGCTTCACCAAGGCCTACATTTGTTATTGAGTAGGAAGTATGGCAACTTGCTGTGTTTACTAATTGGGTCAGTTAGTAATTTTGTTCTTTCGTTTTTTGGAAATGCCAAACAATAAATAATTATCCTATTGGAATCATATTGTGGAAACTGTTGATTTACTTTCATAATTTTTGCAACAAAAATAGTTCTCAGCGATGCTAAATGCCATGGGTGTGATACCTGCCCTTTAAACTACATAAGGTGAAATAAAACCACTTCTCCAGGCAGTCCTGGCACCAGCATAACCACCTGACAGATAAAAACTTCTATTCATTTTTTCTAGAATCTTAAAATAAGTTTTATTTTTTTTCTTCTCTTTTTACTGGTACTATTTTTCTTCTTCTTCTAGCAGGTCAGCATCAGAAAGCAATTTGGGCCATTCTATCATGCTCTGATCTTTCCAGACGTCCTTGCCATTGCTTTTAGATATTTTCTACTTCATGTCCCACATTCTGTATTCTTAGTCTTTCTCTGAGGTTTATGTGGTTTTAATGATCTAGGTGTATGAGTCTCAGGAAAGAGCCTAACCAGTCCCATCTGTACTCCTCACAGCAAGACATGCAGCTTTCACAGCTTTCAAATTCTTTGGGTCCGTTTCACTTCCATGCAAATAAACACAGTGCTTGATGGGAACAGTTAAATGCTGGAAAAACAAGCTGAGTCTGTAATTGGCCTTGTATACATTCCTCAATCTTGGCTTGTCATTGAAAATTATACTCAGACAGCCTATGGCAGTGGGTAGCCTTAAAAAAAAAAGGATTATGTACCCTATTCATTTCTCTTTTGGAAATCTAGAGCTATACACAGCCCAGAAATGACAGTAATAGAGAAATTTTAGTGTGGAAGATGTATCATCTTTTCTCCCTGCTTTGGCAAAAAAATGAAAGGCGGATTTTTCAGTGAATTTCTTTGAATCGATGAGGTTAATATTTTATTTGAACACACTACAAAGGCATAAATAGCTTTTTTATGCCTTCCTATTGATAAGAATAAAGAAAAGAATGGTAAATTCATTCCCATGATCAATTTTGCTGAAAATTTCACAAGCTCACCTATCCTCAGAGTAGACTTGGAAATAGGATTTATTAACAGCATCATCTTCCTCCCAGCCGTTTCATCTCCAATCTGTTGTCAACCTTGCCATGGCCTCCTTGCTCACTGTCCACCCACATATGCAGTCACTTTCCCGTTCTACTCATTTCTGCTTTGAAATGTCTCTCAAATTTGTTATCTTTTCATGTCCACTGCCAGTCACTTTTCATATAAACTACAGTCTCATTACCCCATATCTACTCTCCTTTCCTGCAGTTAATTCTCTGCCCTTCCCATTCCCTGCTCATCCTTCACTGAAAGCACTCTTGTTATCACAGCTCCTTGCCCAAGAGCCATCAGTGCATACTTGTTGATAGTAAAATGCCTCATCTTGACCTTCGAGGGTTTTGATATTTTACCACAACCAATATTTCATCACAATTCAATATCTTTTACGATCTAATCAGCTCCACACTTACTGTCCCCAGACTTTACCAACTGCAATGCATTTCCCTTTACCAGACAAAAGCCCTGCATCTCTGCCTGTTGAAAGTCTATCCATCACTCAAGGTTGATTCCAAATATCATTCTTTTAAGATACCTTTCTGATTGAACCTAAACTTCATGAGTTCTTACATGCAAAATAAATAAATAAATAACATTCTTTCCTCCTTAATGACCTCTCTAGTCTTGTAGTGTACATATTTGATAATTTGTAATCTGCCTTCATATTAGATTTTAAGTACCCAAGTATAGTACTTGTACGCTTGTGTGTGTCACTGATTTGTACAGACTCAATCTGTAATTCAATACCTAGCACGAGGCGTGCCACACAGTAAATACTCAGGAATACACGATGAATTCAATCAATATGTGTTTTCTGACTTACCAGTGTTCTGAAAAATTATGTTCATTTGTCTAGCCATTAATACAAATCTACATAGATTATGCACCTGCCTGTTCTTTTTAGCAATTTACACTTCAACTAAATGATTTTGCCTTCTTTCCAGTTGACAGTTTGTGATTTCCTGTCTCTACATGTTTTTCTTCTCATTTTCGAGCTTACCCCAACCATGGGTAAGCTGCAGACTTTCCTAGCCCCACTTCTGTGTTATCTATCTCTGCCTCCTTCTGACATACTTATCTCTCTCCCAAGTTCTATTTTTAAAGGATGACTCAGTAAAATAAATCCACATAGGTGGCATTATTTTTAAGAACTTACCTTTTATCTGGTATATGAGAGATTAAAAATTTGTTCAGTATTCCTCCAGTTTATTTCCTGGAGGCTTTTCTCCTTTTTCTCCTCTACCTTTGACACTTTCCCTTTTCCCCAACTTACTTTTTATTATTCTAACTCATTGTCTGCCCCATCCTGCCTTCGTGAGTTCCGGTGAAGAAGCCACGTTAGACAAGGCTGGTTAGGGGAAGTGAGGACAGCAGGTCAAGGAGGAAGGTACTGGACCGTGAGACATCTTAGAGTCATCCTTGTTTCCATTATTTCCCCAGTCTTGCCACTCGGCAGCAACCAACTACGCCACAAACCCTATGAAGCTACCAAATAGACACCTCTTACCCTTCATTTCTTTCTTTCTACCCCACAGCTATCACCCTGAGTAAGGCCTTCATTGTCACTGACACACTAAGTTGTCCTGAACTTCTCGTTATTCCCTTTCATGGTTTATCATCGTTGGATTGTATCATTTATACTGTTGTCAGAAAGAACATTATGCAGTGCTCATCTGATTATGTCAAGCCTTTACTGAAATCCCTCAATGACGTCCTATCACCTAGAGAAAAACTCGAAGCTCCTGAGACGTCTTAATCCTGCCTAGAGCTCCAGGCTCACCTCTCACTCTACTCTCTGATCACAAGCTGTCCTCGACCTAAGCAAGCCCTGTCCCACTCATCTCCACACATCCCTTGCTCAGTGGATGGACCACTTCCTCTTGTTCTGCAGCTATTTCAAGTATCATTACCATAACAAAGTGTTTTCTTTCCAGCTCCCATCCAAGATAGAGATGTCCATTTACTGCCTTGGGAAGCATCCTATCATATGTAAATTTTACTTATTTCCTATAGTGTCTCTAATGTTTGTTATAGTTAGTGGCTAAGGGCACAGTCAGTGGAGCTAGACTGTCTGGCATTGAATCTTGGTTCTGCCACTTTTCTGGCCGTGGAAACTTGCACAGTAACCTATCTATGCCTCATATTTCTCCTTAGTAAAGTGGAAATACTAATAGCAACTTTTTCATAGGTTTACTGTGAATATTAAGTAAGTTAATATATAAAACCATTAAAACAATGCCTGGCCTGTGGTAGGCACTGTACAAATGGTAGCTATTATAATAATGATTTTTGTTAGTCCTTACTTGATTGTCCCCTATGACAAGTACCAAGTCTTCCTGTTTTTATCTTTGGAGTCTAGCATAGCCCCAAGACTCATTAAACACTCAATAACTGATCAGAGAATGAACAAGGGCATTAAAACAAGAATAAGAGGCTGAGGCAGGGAGATCACCTGAAGTCAGGAGTTCAAGACCAGCCTGGCTAACACGGTGAAACCCCATTTCCACTAAAAATACGGAAAATTAGGCTGGCATGGTGGCGTGCGCCTGTAATCCCAGCCACTTGGGAGGCTGAGGCAGGAGAATTGCTTGAACCCAGGAGGTGGAGGTTGCAGTGAGCCAAGATAGCCCCACTGCACTCCAGCTTGGGCAACAAGAGTCAAACGACGTCTTAAAAAAAAAAAAGAATAGAGGAACAGACCTTCGATTTCCCAAAGTTACAACATGTCTTTTTTTCATTGCTCCCCATAGATCTGAAGGGAACTGTAAGGGTAAAAATACAAGTAGTCATAGTATTTTAGTTGAGAGTTTTAATCTAATTATTCAGTGTGCACGAGGGTTTCTATTCTACTATCTCTCATAATTACATGAACATTTACTGATATGCAGCATGGGGAAAATGCCAGCAAAACCAAGAACATGATTGGCTAAATAATTTGTAGGATCCAGTGCAAAATGAAAATGCAGGATCCCTTCTTCAAAACGTATTATCAATTTCAAGATGATGAAAACAAGATTGTTTAACCAACTGTGTGGGGCCATTCTGAGCTCAGGGGTCAGTCAGACTGCACAGACCACCAGCCCATGAAGCCAGCCCCACCAGAAATCCAACACCCTATTCTCTATCACTCTGCAATGTGTTCTGAGGCATAGATCTAGTTTATCTCATTGCCAGCATTATCTCTCACTCCTAGATTGAGATGTTACAGGTCAGTAACATTCTTAGTATGCCTCTCTACCACCAACTTCCCAGGATTCAGCCGCCACCATCCACTAGAAAAGCCAATGGCCACTCTATTTATCTCAATGATCTAAGCGGCCCATTATCTGCCAGACTCAAAATGCTCCTTCATTTATCAAATGTTTTAGGTGCACTAACCATGTTCCAAACACTCTGCATATGGTGATAAAAATATAGTACAGTCTCACTTTCTGGTTTGCTTCATTTTATATAGTGATTTCTGACTTGCCCTGGGAAACCTGTGGTTGCTAATACCTAATAAAAGAAGAGAAGACGTAGTGGGTCATGCCTGTAATCCCAGCACTTCGCAAGTCCGAGGAAGGAGGATTGCTTGCCGTCTGAAGTTAGAGATTAGCTTGGCCAATTTATGGAGATCGCATCTCTACAAAAACATCAAAAATAGCCAGGTGTGGTGGTGTGTGCCTCTAGTCCCAGCTACCCAAGTGGCTGAGGCAGGAAAGTCACTTGAGCCCTATGGGCTCAAGGATTACAGCGAGCTACCATCTTGCCTCTGCACTCCAGCCTGGATGATAGAGTGAGACGCTGTATCTAAAAAAAAAGAAGAAAAAAAAACAATAACAACAAAAATGCAATCAAAAAAAATCATAAGAAATGAGATTCCCACACAGGCCATTGGAGAAGCTATTTAATGCTATGTAACTCCTTAAACAAATACGATTAGACCTCTTCTTAGATTATCTGGTATTCAAACTTTTTGCCTCTTCCATAATCTCAAGTTAAATGCCTTAGAGAAAATGTTAGCAAGAAGTCTTATTTACAGAGATAGATGGTAAAACAAGGAAAAAAGAAAATAATGAGAAGATATATTTGTCAGGGGAGGGAAATTGGGGTTGAATAAGAAGAAAAAGATTAAAATAGAAGGTAGGAAAGGAAAAATGAAGCTTCTGGCTGGAAAAGAAAAATCATTCTCAGTACTCCTATTACACAAATGCATTGTTGGCGTCCTGTATTAAAATATAAATTCAGTGCAGAGGCCATAAGGCTGGCAGTAACGTGCACGGGCAGAAAGCCAAGAGCCTCGGCTGTTGGCAGCCACTTGGCCTCGAGGGCCCCTGTGACAGAGTCCAGGTTATATCTGTCAGACTCTGAACCACTGAACAATGTTACTTCTTAGTTAAAGACTCTGATGTTGGCTTTGAAATTTACTTTATTTGGGGAGCAGTGTGCCATAAACAAATAGTGACTGCATAGCAGAAAGGAACAGAATTTACTATGTCTGGTGAAGAATGATAGCAGGTGTAGTATTACTTAAATAAATGCAGATGGTGGGAGATGAAGGCTCTCTCCAACAAATTGCATTGTTTCTTAAGGCTGTTTATGTTTTCAATGAATATTTATTGAATCCTTTGTGAGTGCTGTAGATGTAGCAGTGAGCAAGAAAAATGTTTTTCTGGGGCAGTCAGAGAGTAAAGCACATAAATGAACAAAGTAATTTAATACAAAGATAAAAATGTAATGAAGAAAATAACTATGAAGATATTAAAGACTAACTGGAGTAAAAGGGTAGGGTTACCTTGATAGGTTGATCAGCAAAGGCTGTTTTGACAAAGTGGCACTTTTCCAAAACTTGAATTCTAAAACTTAGTCAGACATGAAAAGATGTAGAGGTTCATTAAAAGTATAAGGATCAGCATGTGCAAAGGTCCTGAGGTAGGATGGAGGTTGACTATTCCAGTAACCAAAAGACTATCAATAAAGCTACAAATTAGAGAGAAGGGAGAAATATAGAGAAGGAAACTGAAACAGTAGACAAGAGTTACTATGTAGAGTCTGGTAGGTGATAGTAAGGAGTTCTACATTTACTTTAAAAGCAATAGGGAATCCTTGAGGGCAATTAAGAAAAAGGTGATATAATCTGATTTCAGACTTTAAAGCAAAGATCATACTCGCTGCTACGTGTAGAATAGATTTCAGAAGCAGGAATGGGAATAGGAAGAATTGTTATGAGGTTATTACAGTGGTTGGGGCAAGAAATGATGGAGGCTCTAGATTAGGGTGAGAGAAATGGAGAAGGAGGGACAGTGTGCATCAGGGAAGAAGGATAGGGTCTGCAGGTGTCCTGAGTGTCAGGAGTAAGCAGTGCCTGTGCACACCCTGAAAAGTCTCCTCATAGGGGAGGGTTGGCTTCTGTAGATTTAGTAAATACATCACTTATTCGAAGCCTACATCTTTAGTGTCCTGTTACTAAGAACATAAAACTGAAAAAAACTACTGTCACACAAAGTCTATATACATAAGTTCCCATGGGTTGCACATGGTGAAGACTCTCATTTTGACTCCATTTTTTTCACAAACAAGTTTTTCTGTTTGTTTGCATGTTTTAAGTGTGGGTGCTCTGTTCTCCAAACCGTAACAGATCAGATTCAGGACTACAGAGGTGAGCATGTAGTGTTTCTAAAATCCTGGCAAAGTGCGATTAGAAAGAAGAGACAACTGATATCCATACAAAAAAAAAAAAAAAGATACACACACACACACACACACACACACAAATATTTTAAATAAGCACTCAAAAATATTTTAATCTCTGAAATATAGTCGCATAGACTACACTAGCCTTTGAAGGTATGGAGAGACTACAGTATTTATCCATGAGTGCTCATGTGCTCATGTAAGGGGTAACTTTCTATCTCAAAATATCTGGAACTACAGATACCTCTCCCGTGTGTTCCCTCAATGCCCCTTGCTTCCTTTCCTCAGGGCGCCTACTATATTGTTATTTTCTCTTTCTGTACCTGCCTCCCCCACAAGATAGCGAACTCTTTCGAGGGCAGCTCTTTAATGTCTTTTTTATCTCAGTATCTCCAGGACCTACCCCAGGGCTCTGCACTGAGAAGACTTCCAACAAAAATGAGAAAAGAGCCCTAGAGTGTCAGCTGTACATTTTTACTTTTGGAAGCAACAGCCTGGATTCCAGCAGCTGTTGTATCAGTAGCCAAAGCATTCCCCAGCTTTAAAGAGATTTGTATAGGTACACTTTAGGCTTTAAAAAAAAACAGATGGATGAAAAGTTTTAAACCATTGCTTCTTGGCAGAGCAACTAAGGTGGACTCAGGCAACAGGGCTGATTTAATTATAGTTTTGGTTATGCCTGATGTGTTTTATTCTAATGTGCAGATTTTGTACTCTGTATACATTTAGAGATTTAATTAAATGTTTTATTATGGGGAACACAGTGCCAAATATCAGCATCATTACCTTTTCCTTTCTTTTTTTTTTTTTTTTTACAGAAGCAGCTACTTTCTCATTTTGTTTTTTGGAGATTTGAATACATATCAAACTTACATTTACTTAGTAATATTGACATGGGCATCAACAAAAAAGCCCTATTTCTTGTTATTGAGGTTTTTGTTGCAATGTAAGCTCTCTGAAGGCAAAGAACAATTCTTTCCCAAAGTGCCAGATGGAGCGATTTGTCCAGAGTAGGCAGTGGCTGGGAAAGACAGGAAACAGCTGAACTGGGAAATCTGAGGCAGGGCCTCCAGGGCACAGAACACAGAGCTGAGCAAAGCAACAACTCCAAAAAGAATAACAATCAATCAATCAATCAATCAATTGATAAAAGCACCACTTGCAGCAGTCAAAGTTTCCACCCAATGACAGTCTGAGGCCCCAGTAAATATTATACAAAGTTTTATGTTTCCTTCCCCTCTCCCCCGACAAGAATACCCTTTGCTGAACTGCAGAGGTGGTCAAAGAACTTCATAAAATAAATACAGAAAAAAAAAACCAAACTCATCTGTGGCCTTTCAGAGTCAATTGGAATACAAAATCTTTTAAGAAGTCATTTTAGAAAACATTTTCTCTTTGGAATGCAAGTTTATAACTATTTTCATTTTTATTGAAATGAAGTTATTCTCTAAATGAATGACTTCTAAACATTTTAATAAAGAAGCAGGACCCCCTTTGTTCTGGAAGAAAGGAATCAAGGAAGGAGAGAAGAAAAGTGAAGAAAAGGAAAGAAATCTTTCCATTGTAGGTGGCGTCTCCATGTGCATATGTGTGAGGGATGAGGGAGCCGTCTAGGTGGGTGTGTGTGGGAGTGTGGGTGTTTGCATTGGTGTGAAGTCGGGAAGTCGAGGATAGGTCAGAGAAGCACTGACAGGCTACTTGGCTGCCTAGCTTGGAGCAGCTCAGATACCTCAGGATCTGCCTCCTTGTAAATTACTGTGGCAAAGCAACATATCAGTTCTTTTTAATGAAAGCTCAGAAATGCAAACTGAGGCCTGGCCTGCTCATTGCCAGGAAAGATGGTGAGCTGAGGAAGATGATGTGTGGGAATTTAGCAGGGATAGAGAGTTAGAGGAAGTTACAGGCATTCTTCTTTTTAGAGATCCTCCACAGGACATGCCTGTTCCCAAGAGGCCTAGGAGTCCAAATTAGGAAGCACGTATATATTTTTAATAGTTTTAACCAGGGATCCCTCTTCCATTACTAGGAGTAGCTATATTTACTACTACTTGACAGGGTTATATTCCTTGTCCTAGTGTCAGCCTGTCCTTTTCTTACTTATCCTCCTGCCCCTGCTCTTCCTTCTTTCACTTTCCAGTTAGGAGAACTCAGAAAGAAGATTCTAGAAGAGGAGCCCCAGACCTTTTGGAGAAAACAAAATGTTAGCATTTTTGTAAAAGGAAAAGGTAGATGTTTTTGTATCCTTCTAATACTAGGAAATGATAACTTTTTTAATTGGAATAACTACTCCAAAGATCTGTGTCTCAAAAAAAAAAAAAAGGAAGAAAAGGAAAGTGAAGACTTCCTCCTTCACTCCTTCATTCCAGCAATGGAGACTAGAAAATTAGAACCACTATCAATTAATCAGATTTTCTACTCTTAAAAATTATAATTATGGTTGCTATGACTCCTGATCCTTTTATTATGATTTTTTTTGTCATTGCGGAAATCTGATTATTGCAACATTTTACAGGTTTTCATGAAAATTATGAGCTATACTTAAATTGCTTTAGTGTTATTTCATAGATACAAACTGAATTTAAAAATTATTTTAAAAATAACTTTGTTCAATTCTGTAAAATGACAAATGAAACAGAACTGAAAAGCAATAATATTACAGCTTTAAATTGTTAGGATCCTCATTTTAACTTAAACCATGTTTGCATGTAAGCAACCATCTGGATAAAATGTTTAAAATTCAAGAAATACATTAAAAAACTGAATCATTTTGTTGACACAAAGTCAAGCAGTTGGATATATAAAAGCATATGGATTAATGCATTGTATCCTATCTTGATAGAAAAATAATAAAAAACAAATGAAAAGAACTTCTTAGGAGGGCAGAGAAAATTCATTATCTGTAGGAGGGGTCATTGTGGTAAAGGCAGCTATCACATAAAATTTAAGTTTTGATTTGAGCAAAAGTCTCAGTGCTCCCAACAGTCATGTGACATTGGCAACATATTTAACCCCAATAAGCAATAGTTTTTCAACATTTAAAATAGACATCACGATAGAAACATTTCGAGATCATTCTGGGGATTAGTTTGGAAAAGTGGCAGTGTCCTTACTGTCCCTCAAGAATGTATGTTCAGCTGGAACCTTCAGATGTGACAGTTATAGGCTGAATTATGTCTCCCCAAAATTCTATATGTTAAAGTCCTAACCTGAGTACCTCAAAATGTGCCCTTATTTAGAAATGAGATCATTATAGATATAATTAGTTATGTTGAGGTCATTAGGTTGTGCCATAATCCAATACAACTTGTATCCTTCTAAAATATTGATCATTTGAACACAGACATATACACAGGCAGAAGGCCATGTGAAGAGGCACAGGGAGAAGACCGCCAACAATATGCCACAAAAAGAGGCCAAAAATAATTCTTCCTCACAGCCCTCAGAAAGAACCAACCCTGCCTATGTGCTGATATCAGACTTGCTAGTCTCCAGAACTGCAAAACAAAACAAAACAAAATTCTGTTGTTTTAGCCACCCAGTTTGTAGAACTTTGTTACAGCAATCCAGCAAACCAATACAATGACCTTATTTGGAAATAGGTTTTTGTGAATAGAATGAAGATGAGGTCACACTGGATTAGAATGGGTCCTAAGTCTAGGGGCCAGCATGCGTTTGAGAAGACCACATGAAGACACGGGAATGTGGGGAGACATACAGGAAAGAAAGCCATGTGACAACAAAGCTGAAGATTGGAGTGATGCAACTACAAGCTGAGGAACAGCGAGGACTGTTAGCAACCTCCGGAAACTAGAAAAAAGGCAGGGAGGTGCTCCTGCAGAGCCTCCAGAAAAAGCCAATCCTTCCCACTCCTTGATTTTAAATTTCTTGACTCCAGACTTGGAGATTGGAGAGGATAAATCTCTGCTGTTTTAAACCACACAGTTTGTGGTAATTTGTTACAGCAGCCTAGGCAACTTATACAAGAAGTGTTACATAAAGTACTCTGTCCAGTTATAAAAGGCTATATGAAGATTTATGATTAGAAATTATGCTTCCACAACTAGTCCAGAGTTTAAGGGGCTCAAATCCAGAATGATTCTGTGTAATTGTTAACTAGCAAATGTCTCTACCGGTATGACTTTTGAATTCTCCCATGTCATAAACTATGTTAGCATGTACTGCCAGGGGAGGAAGAAGAAGAGTGTTCATAGGAGAAATATTAGAGACCAGAATGTTAGCTACAAAATGTGTAATGGTAAGTAATATAGAACTCAATTTAAAACAATTGCCTTCTAATTATTAAGCTCTTCAAATGCTATATATGTGAAAAGAATACATAAGGAAAGATATTACATATGGTAGAAGGATGGCAGTTTCTACCAAGAATTTATTTTGTAGCATAACTCTTTCTTCTGGTGATATAAATCTTAAATGTTTTCAACTTCAACCACAGTTTCTATGAGGAAAAAAGTATTTATTCTTCAGAAAAATTGAATTGGACAACTATAATGGTCTTTTAATCATCTGCTTCAAGAGACTCTCTCTGCCTGTCAGTAAACAATGGAACAATTGATGTTGTTCTTTTAAAACTTTACAACCCTTTAGATCTACTTTATTTCAGAGTCCAACTTATACTGTTTAGCTTTTAGAAGACATAACCATAGTTATTAATTCAAATATGAAGTCAAATCTCTGTTTTAATGTAGTTTTACGTTCATCTTCAAACTCTAAGTGAACTAAACGTTATAAACATTTCAGTGTGTGGTGATTTTTCTACTAGCAAATTGGCCACCAATTTCATCTTCTATTTGATTTTAAATCTCATATAAACATGATACTTATTGTTGCCTTTGTGCTGTTTTGTTGTTTTGTTTAGTTCTCCCGTTCTAAAATAGACTCTTCAAAGGAAATAGTTGGCCAACAACAAATTTGAATCTTTGGGCAAGATAATTTAACTTCTTTGTTTCTCCATTTTTACATCTGGAAAGTGAGGGTAAGAACCTCAAAAGGCTGTTGCGATATCAAATAAATTAATATGCCGTGACGTCTAGCATCAGAAGATCTCACTGATGTTAATTCTATCTTCATTTCCCTTAATATTACACATCAAAAAATTAAAATTGAAACAATCAGATAAGAACAGAGCCCCACTACACTTCTACCCATGCACTGATACTGATGTACTGTGCAGAGCAACATATTAATTTTTCTACCCATGTTCTTTTAATTCAAAATCTCCAAATCTCATCTTTTTCACCTCCTGAAGGATACTGTTCCAGCATTTCTACCATCTTTTGCCTATATTTAAAATGTTTCCTTTCCTGCTGTATAACAATATTACTTTATTTCTTCTGTCTTAATCTACAGTAACAAAAACAACCACTATTTTCCTCACTCCTCATATTTTTCTGATCCTTTTTTTAAAAGCAAAACTCTTTAAAATAATTATTTATGCTAAGCCACTATAAATCTTCACCCATTCTTTCTTAGACACACTTCAGTGTGTAGACGCACTTAAGTGTGTAAAACCCACATCACTCCACAAAAGTTCATTTGGGAGAGTTGATCACTATGCCCACTTGGAGACATTTTCTTCTCTCAAATTCCAGGCCAACAAAAAAATCTTGGTTTACCAGCCATCTCACACATAATTCTTTCTCAGTTTCCATTGACCTCCTTCTCTTCTTCCAGACCTCATAATGTTGGAATGTTCTTATAAATTAAACCTTGGTGTCTTGTTTCTTTTGTTATCTTCATTCACTTCCTTTTATTCTCTCTCAAGCTCATGACTTGAAATCTTTACCTTCATATTAGAATGACTGCCAAATTTATATCTCTACCTAGGTCTTTCTCTCTAACTTGATTCAAGATGTTGGTTCAAGAAACTGGCTTTTTGATGCCTATCCTTGAATATCTAAGGGTTACCTCAAATTAAACATGTCCGAAACTAAACTTGTTTTTGTACTCTGCTTCTCCCCAAATCCTTCTACATTCTTCCTTTCCATCTTAATTGATGGCAAATCTATTCTTCCAGGTGTTCAGATTAAAAATCTAGAAATATTCTTTGACTTCTCTTTTTCCTTCATAGCCCACAGCAAATTGATCAAGGAATGTGATCTTCAAAATTCATGAAGAATCTACCACTTCTATGGTTACTACCTGTTTGAGCCTGGACCATGCTCAAGTCTTAAATCATCTTACTCTCCCCATTTCTCCATGCTCTCCTACAACCTACTCTCAATACATCCGCCAGAGTGACTTTTTAAAATTATCAAGTCAGATTATTCTGAATCTCATTGTTTCTCTCTCTTTTCCCCCTTTCCAGATAAGCTATATTCCTAGGTGATCCTTTAAGATATTGATCTTTTAAGTATCTAGATAAAGATAAAGATATATCTTTACCTAGATAGTCCCCTTATCTCTTTCAGCTCTTTGCTCAAATGAGGTAATCCTCATTTTATTTTCAATTATTTTCACTCTCCACACCAGCACTCCTGGTCTTCCATACTCTGTTTCAATTTCTCACCTTCTCATACCTTTTAAATTAAGTTTTTATTATATTCATCACTTACAAACTGTCTCGACACACTAGGTTGTAAGCTTCACAAGAGCAGGCAAGGTTTTTGTGTTCTTTTATTTACTCTGTACCTAGAGCAATAGTCAGCACAGAGTAAGCATTTAATAAATATTTGTCAAATGAATAAGTAAATAAGTGAGAAATGTATAAGCAAGAAGGAAGAGCATTCTGGAATAGAATCCCCTTTTAAAATCTTAAATACCTTGACAGTACTAGGAGTCATTGTCATACATTTTTAATTAGGAAGAAATTAGTCCCTATGTTAAATGGACAACCAAACAAACCAAAAATTTGTGGAAAAGGCTCTTGAAATAATTCAATATTATCTCAGGTAAAGACTATGAACCAGAGCATGGAAAACACTTTTGAAAATCACAAACATATCTTAAAGGATCAATATCTTAAAGATGTTAATCTTCTGCACAATACAAATTGGGGTAAATAAGAAAGCAAGTTAGTGTCTCACAAGTGCAGAAATAAAAGTTAATTCTATATCCATCTTAGAAGAGCTATGCAAATAATAGTAAAAGTGCTGGAGAAATACAAGACTATACAACTCTAGAGAATCCACGAACCAGACAATGTATTTGCAAATCTTCTCTGGGTCCCTTGTTACTCCTTCTCATGTTTACTGCCTAATATTTGACCACTTTCTTGTTTGTTAGCAACTCTCTCAGGAGAGCAACCTAAAGAAACAGAGGGAAACTTAAGCAAGTTAAAGCAACTTCTTGATAGCAGCCAGGAAGACTATGTGGGGATCCTAGTCTGGAAAGTAAGAAGCATGTGGTATTATTAGCTTGGTACAAAAGTAACTGAGGTTTAAAGTATTCACTTAAATAATAACTGAATATATTTTTGGAAATTGGCTGCTAATATTGGGTTGATTCAATTCAATTAAGGTGAGCATTAAGTCTATTTAAAATACGGTCAACAGATAGAATAAAAAACTTAGACATGTGAATGTGTAAAAGAAAGAAGGAAAAAAAGAGAGAAGAAGGATGGATAGATACCACCTTCTGCTATGGAAATCATCACAGAAGGTAATTTAACATAATGGAAATCTATCTAATGTAAGTAAGAATTAAGGCCAAACCTGCCTCTACCACTAACTAGCAGTCAGTGGTAAGGTTGGAATACCTAACTTTTCAGAATCTACCTTCTTACTTATAAAATAGAGATAAAAAATTAAAATTAAAAAACAGAGATAGTAATATACTTTTCTCATAATGTTGTTATGATGATTAAATAGATAAATTATACAAAACACCTTATATATAAAAGCAGGTGTTTGTCCTCCACAACCAAATTCCAGATTCTATCACATGTTATCTGCTTGTTTGTTCAAGTGTTGATAATCATCTCATGTTCAGCATTTATTCTTCTCTTCCATTTTGTAAGGATAAAACTCTGAAGAAATATCTAGAGGGTAATTACCATATGGCTAAAACTATCATGGGAAATATTAAAAAACAGATTAAAAAGTACAACTGGGACTTGTTTTAAAACAAGAGGCAGCCTACTGATAAAAATGAGCTTTTTTCTTAAATTGGAGGAAAATATTGTAACTGCTCTATTTAAAAAGTATAGCACATCTCTTGGAGGAGGGATAAGATTTCCTTCCTTTATACATACCAAAGGATTTCCTTCCTTTTATACACACCAAAGAAAATGCTTTGCTTTTTGTAAAGTTGTTTGATTATAAGTTCTATGGGAGGAGGGTTCTTTGTTTCATTTACTACTGACTCCCTTGAATAGTATGTGGCTTGTAATTGGCAATTAGGAAATAGTTTTGCATGAATACAGTATGCACAAATTATAGAGTACTTGGCTTAGGGATGGGGGTCCATCTGCCTCTGCAGGTGATCCATACACACATAAAAGAAATAAACAATAACAAGACAGGGTTTTAATGGCATCTAGTTAAAAGGCAAAGCAGCTATTCTCACAGTTCCTGAGCCATCATTTATAAACTCCTGGCAAAGCAACTATTCTCACTGTACCTAAACCTTCATTTATATACTCCTATACTCCTGGCATTCTACTGAAAATCTCACAGTCCATATGCAGTATATATTGTGTATATATAGATACACACACACACACACATACACACAGATATAAAGTGACTAATAATTTCCTGACTCCCAAAAATATAGTATCTTGAAATAACCAAAATAGCCCCTTCGTGGTAGAAAAGAAAAAAAAAACAGTTGAAAGTTTTGAAAAAGATTTCTACTATTCTACTTAAAAGCTAAACTCTAAACTTCAGTTTTTGTTTATTTTAAAAATGCTATTTACATATATAAATTACATTTAAAATTTTTGTTATTTAGACTTCGGGATAATGGACAAACATCTAATAAATGAGCAGAATGTATTAATAAGCACAATAGATTTAAACTGCAAACCATACAGGGTCAAGTAGGCATCAATAGATGTCCTCATTCTAATTATTAATTAGTTCAGAGTTTGTGAAGGTAATAGCATTGCCTACAAATCTCCTTGCCAACTCTTGTTAAAGCAAATGGAACCAACAATACAAGGAACAATGAAAAAGAACTTTCTAAAAAATCTTTTATCCTCTGAAGTTGTATGAGAAGAAAGGTCACTTTCTCACTCACTAGCTTACCTTTTGGTGCTCTCATCTTTTTCTTCATCGCACATATTTTTATGTATTATGCTCTATTTATGCATTCTTCAATAGCATCTTTATTTATGACTTTGTGAATCAACATCTTTGTGATACGAGGCAAAAGTCACTTAGTTAATTACACATGCTTGATAAGCTGCATAGTAATAACTACTGCGGTATTGTACATTAGTTAAAGGTATGTAAATTACTGCAGTTATTTTCATTTGCAGAAAAAAGAGACCTATTTTTTAGTTGTTTAAAACACCCTTGTTGCCTCCATATCTGTCTTCTTAAGTATACTGTGCTTTTAACCCAAATTATAACATCAATAAAGAATGAAGTTTAAATCCCACTCTACCAGTATTACCCAAGAAATAAGAGCAAAGACAAAACAAACAAAAAAACCCCACGATTTAATGCAAATACTTCTCAATTGCAGTTATGAATTTTGTTATTTATAAAGTGTCTTCCATATAAATGTAATCCCAGTAAAACAGAACAGTTTAGACAGTCCCTGTCCCACAAGGATGCTGTAAGGAAATCTGACTTGGTCCAGCCAGGAGATTAGAAGTGCATAGCAGGAGAGAATGTGCAGCATTACAATATTAATATGACATCTGTATGAAGATTGGAAATTCTACAAAGTTATGAATAAGGTCAAAATAATGCTTAGATGATTTACTGCCATAGAAAATCACACTCTCCTATGAGTGATTTACTGAATGTTATATAAAAATGGAGTGTGGACAAGCTACATTCAGATGCAAGCTTGCAGCTGTCAGTGTCTACATTTGCACAATCTGGCTAGAGGATGATTTGAAGGTTGATTTAATTGTAGCTTCTGAATCATGCACTTCTCTATGTTTTAAATTGTTTAACGTAAATATAAAAATGTTAAAGTAATTTTAAGACTGTAAATATTTAGTATCAAATCTGCAAAATCTCATTCTCCTCTGGAAAAGTGACTAAAAATGAAAAGACAGAAAAAACACTATTACCTTAATGATAATTGCTCAATAATTGTGTAAAATTTACCCTTATGATGAGAAAGTCCATGGAGTATTCAGAAGGAGTGCTAAGAATAAACAAAAAAAACCCCACTAGATTTGTGGTTGAAGTGATCAAATTTTAAGAGGAACACAAATATATATCTGTAGGAAAGAGTTCAGAGATCAAAGTTACCAGTTAGTAAGACAGCATTGCTTGGGTTCCTTGCAGGTATCATAATAGCCTTAGTATATATTCCACTACACACAAACTCTAAGCAGAGATTCAACTCTTGCCAATGCTACCAGCACCAGAACACAAGGCACAACCAATGAGCTTTGCCAATGTCGTCTACTCAGCTAGAGCTCTCCTTAACCACCTTTCTATTCCTTGACAGCCTTCATCAGATTCTAAATATCACCTAACCATTTACTTCCCAGCATCAGCAAATCACCCTTACGGAGAGTTCTTTGTTCTTCCTCTGCAAGTTTTGTCCCCCATTTTTAATTTCCACTTTTATACATACCTCCTTTTCTACATATTTTCTTGCCGGGCTTTCTGGCACATTCCTTGGATATTCTTTTTACTGAAAAATGAATAGAAGACTAGAAAATAACATGGCGCTCCATCACAGACCGCCGAACATGCAACACTACTATCTAACTCAATACGCTCCTGCGTTTACTCAGTGCGAAAGATCCCCAATTCGTTGAGCCTGCACATGCAATGAGGAAATGTTGATGCATCTTCTCAGAAGTCATTTGGTAGGAAATGGAAATTAGAAACCCATTTCTACCTAAATATACGTGCTGTGGAGGAAAGAAAATGAGTAAGCACAGGAAAAAAAATAAGATACACTGACTGACACACATAAACAAAAAGAGCACCATGCACGCATGTAAAATATGTCTACATGCCAACAGGAAAAGCCATGCATACTACCAGTACACGTGAATTAATATTGTTAGAACTTAGAATAGAAAAAAATATATAAATATATCTCCCTGTTTTTCCTGCAATAAACTCACCATCCTCAGTTGGGACGTATATATTTAAATACAGGCAGTCTTCACTCTGGTCTTGTACATATGATGAAACCACATCCAAGTTATTAGTAAACCACACAGGAAGCATGACTTCTGGCAATCTGCCGTCAATGATATTCTGGGGACACACAGGAGCAAACTGAGTGGCATTCCTGATATCTGACCAGGGAGAAGGTGGTTCTGGAGGCTGAAAACGACGTTCCCCTGTTGGCGGGGCTGCATATGGAACCCCAAGAAATTGAATAACAGGCCCCAAAATTTCATTATTGAGTTCCTTCTTAATCCCTCTTATTTTTCCAAAGTTGGTAGTCACCAGCGGGTCCACATCATCCAATTTTTGTGAGAGCACACGGCCAGCCTGAAGCAAACATCCCAACATACAGAGAGTCAATGGGGTACCCAATCCCCTGTGTACCAAGCATGCCATCACTGCTCTCCAAACATAATTTGGCCATGTGCATCTGGGCAGCGCCATGGTCCCACATTAGTTGTCTAGTTGACTGGTTACAGTGAGGCAAATGTATTTATATCCGCTTGCGAAAGACTGTATAATGGTAGAATATACCTCCGATTTCTTAAAGGGGAGCTTGTTGAGAAAAGCTCTGAAAGATCTTCATACAGCAGGTATCTCCCATTGATTTCACATGTATTGGAGCAGCATCTTCAATCATCACTATTTATCAAACCATATCCTATTGAACATTCTGTTTTCCATATTAGCAGTGTGGCAAGAGTGGGAATTGACTGTAGATTTCTCTCTTATAAATCAAATCCAGTTAGCTGCAGGTCTATATCCTAGAAAAAATGAAAATAAATCGTAAGTTGGAGCAAGCTAACATAGACGGTGTGATAACTAGATGTTTTACAATCTACAGAAATACATTAATAATGACTAGCATCAGCTAAGTTAAATATTACCGTATGAAAATCATAGTTTGAAGTAAGATGACAAGTAAACTAACTGATTTTAAGATTACTGAGAAACTTGTCTGCTGACTTTATACACATTTAAGTGGAAGCAGGCCTTGTCAAAATACACAGTTTCAGAAACATGTCAAAGTAAAGTATTTAAAAATACTGAATGTTAGGTGTGAAATTTATTCTTTATTAATAGTCTTCAATCACTTCAAGTAATAGAAGATTAATCTATTTCAATTTTAAAACCCAATAGCAGAAAATCTTTTAAGAAACTGACAGTAAACTAGCAGAATAGATACAAACTCTGTAAGATGATTGTACGCAATGAAAAACAGACAAAAAGGTGGTTCTCAATCCTATGATTATCAAAAAAGGAAGACAACATCAGGACAGGAAAACTAATATGAGTTCAGCTATGATTATTCGATGAAACTACCTCATTTCCTTGCTGTATCTCAAAAGTTTTCATAAAATTTTGCTTACATGTTTCCTATTTGAGATTATGATTCAAGAATTTAAAAGAGAAAATGGCATTAGATACAATTTGGAAAAGAGATAGAAGTTGACATCTTTTTTCGCAGATAAGCGATTTTACCATCTTGCTATATATTTTAGATATCAATAAATTTGGATGCAAAAATTAATTTGTGAGTCAAAGTCAATATATTTTAAATTACAATTTTGTTCTCATTGTCTGTTAGATATCAGAGGAAGATTACAAAAAGAGAGTGTGGTGACTTAAAAAAACAATCATACCTAATCATGGCACCTTACATATTAACACTAATCACCTATCTATCACTGTTTACACAGTTCAACTTAAAATGCATGAGAATAAAATGTAACATTCAGAGGAATGCAATCCACAGAGTAATCTGACGTTAACTGTCAATAACATACAGCTCAAAAAAATGTGTCTTTTCTTGTTCAAGCAACCTTTTAAAGTGCTTACTTTGAAAATAAAGTGTTGATTTGTATTAGAGATGGTTCTATCCTGTATATTATGAGAAGATTCTTAAAGAAGTGCCGCTCTGGCAGTGAGACTGCCCTGACTTTGTGTTATTTAAAAAGAGACTGTAAAAACTATATAGGGCAGCAGGAGATTTGGTTCTGGCCTAGTGTGCCTTTAGCTCTGAACAATCCATCACGGAAGGCTATAAGGAGATAAATGTCTTTCTTTGAAAATACTTTAGTCTGTGTTAATTCATATACCTTTGCTGTGAAAGCACATTAACATACAAAAGACAGGCTTAGACCAATCCAACTCCTGTTCCAGAACTCTAGCACTTATCAAAGATTCAGCTACACAAACCTATTTCTGTAAAGAGTGAATTATGCTTATTCTTGTGAAGCGTCATAGTAGGCCACAGCATGAATGAGTCTTTGCAAGTTCCCTTTGGTACTAAAAATGCACTATTTTGACACCTGACATAGAGAACCTGTGATGAGGTCTTAAAAGTCTCCATCATCGTTTTTATTCAACTTAATTTTCAAGTACTCTACAGCAATTTCCAAAAGTCTTTCTTTGCACAACTGAAATCAAATACTTGTTTGGTTATTAACAAAACAACACTCCTTTTTTTGTACTTAGAAATCCCTAACTGTGTTAAGGATAAAGAATCTCCTGTTTCCCACTTATGTGCTACTTTAACACAAACTGCAGAGGATTGGGAATTCTTCATGCCATGATAACTTTTCAAATTTGAAAGATGTTTAGCTCCTGAGGTTACGAAAGTATCCCATTTTACATGTTGTATGTATGGAGAACTACAGTATTGATATCCAAAATTTTCAGAAGTTGCTACTATAATAATAGCAGTCATCCAATCAAATGTAAAAACATGGCTTATTTAAAGTATTAAAATTAAAAAATATATTTATGCCTAAACAGTCTCAAATTTATTGACAGTCTTTCCCCCTATTTATTGATGCTTCCTTCATATATACCAAATCCTCAGTTTTCATGCATTTATGTCTCATTTACAACAATCCTTTGGAATGGATTTGATAGTTATCCCTTTTTTACTCATGAGGAACAGAGACTTGAAGACGTTAATTTTACCTTGGCCAGCATCTCTTAGCTAATTAGTAGCAGATCCAAGAGCCCATTGCTATCTGATTTAAAGGTCATTCTTATGATCATTGCATATGACATTGTCTCTCATTTCACAATGATCACTTTTTAAAAAATTGATCCTAAAATTGAATTGTAAAAATATGTTATGTTTCTTCAGAAGATAAAGTCTTGGTAAATATTCTGACAATTTCATAGGATAGAGAAATAAAAATAATCTACCCTATTCTTACTGGATTTATTATCTTATTTTGCTATGTATATACAAAATAAAATAATAAATAATGTATATATATACATATTTTATCAATTTTACTCTATATTCAATATGGTGATAGGTTTTTCTTACATTCTTACACAAGATCATGTTAAACAATGATTTATATAATAATCTGGTTATTTGTTAGTAACCAAGAAACCCAAACTTATAACAACCTAAATGTCCATCAATAGATATTGATAAATTATGATATATTCGCAAATTCAGATTCTATATATTAATGAAAATAAAGGAGCTAAAACCAAAATATCAACATGTATAAATCTTAAAAGTTTTGGCAAAACAAATCACAGAAAATTAGGTACAGTAAATACTATTTAAATAAGCTTAAAGTATTTAAAGAATATTATGTATTATTCTTAAATGTGTAAATACATAATAACAGGATAGCTGTCATCTTTGAGTAAAAAGAAAAGAGAATAAGTCTCAGTCTAGCAACCATTCAATTAATTGGGCCAATTATTTAATTGACACCTAAGATGGATAACCTGTGGTAAGGCCATAAAAGGCCAGCAACAAACTACAGCAAGTTTGACATAACCTTAGTATTTGAATTCTCTGTATTTTTTGTTATGTTTGAAATATGTTTGAAATATTTGAGAATGCATTAAAATAATAAGGCCAGAAAATTCTTACTCAGTAGACCAGATCACATGTTACCATTAGATTAGCCTATCAATCCATATAGGACTAGCTTTGTCTGACTTCGAAGTTAATGGGGATACTGGCTCATAAATTTCTCCATTATTCCTCTTTTTGACTTAAAGCATGTATAGTCCCACTAAAAGAATAAAATAAAAATAAATAATATTTAAAAGGGCAACATAAACAATAATATATTTTCTCCTTTACATCAAGTCATCAAAATCTGGTCCCTCAGCTAGTTTGTTTCTGAGAAACTCAGAAAAAGAAGTGGGGAGAACTGTATGAGCCATTAGATAATTACAGTGGGTGGCCACATTCATCCGATCTTTCATTCACTCAACAAACATTAGATATTTACAATGTGCAAGCTATTGCACTGAATGTTAAGGAGAATTGAAGGACAAGCACAATCTACTCATTACTCCCAAGTAGCTTAAGACATTGTAAAGGAATAAGTAATCTAACAAAGTGGCTCTAGTGCAAGACGAAATGTGACATGTGTTCAATAAATACATGATGAATGTGGGAACAGGGCCTAGCAGGAGGTATCTGATTTCTAACTTTATGTACCTTTTACATATATTTTTCTAAAAAAAAAATACATTTTTATTTCTACTTTGCTCTGTTTTGTTGTTTCTATTTATTTGTTTTCTTGTTGAGCTCAACTCCTCCCAACTAAATTTCTTACTTGGGGGCAAGGACTTTGTATGTGTGTTTAAAAATATATCTTTATGTCTCTCATAAAATCTATATGAAAATTCTTTACATAGTGCAATATGCAATATAGTTAAATCTCAGTTGGTCTGGATTGACAGCATGCTTACCATTACAGCTGCCTGGCTTGATGATGGCCCCTAACTAATGCTATACAATTTACAATATACAATGGATCCTTGTTATTCACAGTAGTTATTGTTATTCACAGTAGTTACTCACAGTAGTTATGTTCTATAAAGTCATCATGAACACTAAATTAGAGAACACAGATCTTTTGCTCCTAGGGACATACACGTGTGTGTGTGTGTGTGTGTGTGTGTGTGTGTGTGTGTGTGTGTATACATATATACGTATATATACATATATACGCATATATGTATATTATATGTAAATTAATATGTAAATTAATATACATACACATATATGTATATTAATATGTAAATTAATATATATACGTGTATATACATATACGCATATACACACACACATACATAAATATACCTGCATATATAGATATACAAATCTCACATAGATTATATGCTATAATGGTTAATACTTGCAAGTAGTAGATTCTGTTTTATTTTATGAAAGAAAAACTGAGGTTCTAAAGCATGAAGTGCCTGAGGCCGCCTCACTAATGGGTGCTAGAGTTGGGATTCAAATGCCCTCCATTTGGTCCCAGAGATGAGGCAATTTGCACTGCACTGTGTGGCCCCTACTATCTCCATCTTCTGTTCGTAAAGCTGAAACAAGAAGGTAGAGTGATGCCTTGTTTGACTTCAGCTGGCAAGATGCTCATAGGGTGACTCAGATTTGCTGCTTTGCTCATGTCTGTGGAATGACTGTGAATGTGCTATAAGTATTGATTTTAGGATTACAAATACATTTTAGTGAATAGACAAGTTTGCAAATACACAAACAAGGAATAATGAAGATCAACTGTACTAACTAAAGACAAATGTTTTGCACTTACAGGTCTGTGAGTTGTTCAAGGTCAGACCATACCAGCTTGTCAACGATATACAGTAATAATAATTGGATATAAAAATGGACTTAGCAATATTAATTTAACAAATATTGTAATTTAATAATATCTGGCTTCAGCAGAGTGTGGTGAAATTCAATGACCAAGGCTAGCCATATACCTGGAATATATCTATGTGATCATTTCACTGTAAGAGAACCCAACCACAACAGATATTGGGTTTCCTATAGCAAAATGTTTCATATATACACTAGTGGTGGTTAAAGACCTGCAGATAAAAGGGTATTCTTCGTGACCCAGGAGTGGGAGAACAAAGAAGCCAGAGTCTGAGACTTTTTAATTAAATTTAATGCATATCCTTCTTCTGCTCTTGCCATACTGTATTTTTGCTTGTAATAAAACTGTCCAATGAGTATAAACTGTTTGATGCCTTTCAGCAACTGAATACTTAAAGTAACTAATGTGTAATTAACTCACATAGTAAGTACTTAAAATGGGATGAATAAACAAATGAACACAATTTCACAAAATGATATTAGGCTTCAAAAGAAAAGACAAGTCTACCGCCAGCTAGTAAATTAGAAACGAGTTCATGAATCAAGGGAAATTCAAGATGGGCTTAAAAGAATGAATGTGATTTGGACAAACACTGATGGCCACAGAAGGGATCCCACAGTGGAAAGAATGTTCATTAGATACTGTTCTATCACCCTTCCTGAGGCCAGCTCACATTTTAATGACTGGTCCCTGCCAGTGTACAAACGCCTGGCCTTGTTTCCTCAATGCAGAACAATCAGGGGGGCCACTTCAGCCCCAAAGCTCCCCACGAAAATAGGCAGAGGCAGGAGTTGGTTGAGATTCTCTTACTCCCTTACAAGAACTGTTCCCAACGGCACCTCTCAGGAAACTTCTTGTAAACAAACCTTCATTTTCAAGTCTTATTTTTTCCTTTGGAAGCCTGAATTATGACAGAAAGAAAAGTAAAGGGCTTGTTTGAGGAAGGCACAGTCTAGTTTGGCCAGAACACAGAGTAAATGAGGATGAGCACTGGATAAGACTGGAATGGCAGGCCAGAGCCAAATCAAGCAAGCCCTTCATTAAGAGGCTAAGCAGTTTGAATTTTATTCTCTAGATGATGAATGGCCATTAAACATTCCTAGCAGAAGGAAAGTATTACCAAATTCATTCACAAGAAAATTAAACTGGCAGTAGTTTGGGGCAGAAATCTCTAAAGCAGTGTGTCCATACCCCACCACAAGATGATTAGAAAAGAGAACTAAATGATTCAACTTCTATTTGCCATTTTTTATATAAAACAAAAAGAGAAACCAATTAAAGTTTGCTAATATGAATATATGACTTAACACCAGTGTCATCACACGGCTGTTAATGCATATAGCACTTACAGTGTTCTTGGGAAGGTACATTTGTCTGTAGTGCACTTGGATAGCCAACAGTAGCACCCTGTTATTGTTCATTTTCAATATACAGTGATGCATTAGAGTTTACATCACTGGGAAAATGAATTTACATATTTGTATCAAGTTGTAATTAAAGTAGCCCTTAAAAAACAAACTACTGGTTCAAGTTTTTATCAAACATCAATGAAAGGGAGTACTAAAAATACAATCGCAAATAAAGAACTGTAAAAGGGAAAAATGAAATTTCTACTTTTAGGACAAGCTCTTCTTCAGCTCTATCACAAGATTAAAAATAATGGCCATCTAATCAGATATAATAACAAATCAGAAAAAATAGTTTGAGAACCTCAAGAAGATAACTTGAAATACGAATTAATATCCATTTTATTAGCTATGAACTGTGCCATAAAATCTCTGTGCCTTGAGATATTAGTGAATAATGCAATTAAGTCATCAGGATTTATAAGACATTTTAAAATACTGTTAATTTTATATTTCTTATCTTCTTAGTGCCTATTTTTGTGTATGTTTTGCAATCTGGTGATATAAATATTTATATAGGAATATATAATATATATCTATGTATTCCTATATAAAATTTTGATAACCAAACCATATTTTTACTAAAAAGTAAAATACATGTATATATGTATACTTTTTTACCTTTTAGTAAAAATATGGTTTGGTTATCAAACATACAGACTAGATACAAAGGTGTGGGAATCATTACCTTTGTGAATGAATTGGTGCAAAAGAAACCAGAGAGAATCTTAATTCCATGTTCAGTTTGAAATATCAGCTGGATTCATCCATGATTATGTGAAAACAGCAACAAAAACAGCTATTATTGTAAGTCACTCTCTACTTGCCAATCGCTGCCCAAAACTTTATATAGTTCATGTCACTTGGTCTTCACAACAGATTTATAAGCCAAGCACTCTTCTTATTTTAGGTTAGGAAAATGAGGGTTAAAGTGGTCAGATAACTCTCTGAAGGCCAGAATGCCAGGAAAAGGCAGATCCAAGAAAAAAACCCATGACCGCCTAACTCCCAGGAACATGTCCTGAACCTTTATGACAGGAGTTTGCACTCTGCACCTCAATGAGACCAATTCAATAAAGTCCTACGCTCAGGTTGAGGAACCAAGGAGAGTGAAAGACACAGAATATTAACAGAAGGAAAATGAAAATGCTGCTTATCAGCTTGCTGTGGTTAGTTAATAGTCCTAATTTGCACCAGCTCCAAAGAGGGTGGTATTGAAACTTTTTTCCAGTAACATTCAATAGCCTAGGGCAGAAAGTAAATGACGGAAGCCAGGGTTGTGGATAAGGAAGGAAAGTATGGTAGAACAGCAAGGAGGAAAGATTACAAAAAATGGTAATCCTGATGTTGAACAGATCAACTAAATCTAAATATAGAGTTAAGCAGAACCAGAAGGACACAAAGGGGAGAAAAATAAGACAATTAAAACCAAAGCTACAAAGAGTTTACTCTGAGATTAGCATATCCAAGTTCAAGATCTTGATCATGGAGAAGTTCCAAGGGATATCAGGGCCCATGTCATGGCCATATTAGCATAAGGCTATTGAGAACTAAAGCGGTGATGAGTTTATTCTGCCATGAGCATCATTAAATAATAACTGGATTAATGGCAAGAACCAAATGAGTAAGTACGGGGGCTAAACACTAAGCTAACTGCATCACTTCCTTATTGTCTCTAAGTAACAAGAGGTAGAGATCATTATCATCTTCTTGTAACAGACAATTAAATTGAAGTCAGAAACACAAAGCCACAGTAACATCCTTCAATAAAACAAGAACACAGTTTATGGATGCAGCAAGCTTCAGGAAATAGAAAGAGATAAGGCAGAAGAATTAACACTCTCTAAAGGCAAACGCTACCTCCTTCTTAAATTTGCCCAGAGCCTCCTTCTGGGAGAAATTATGGGCAGCCCTCAATAGTTTTCCAGAGTTGCATGATATTCCTCGTTTCTCTGCAGAGTACATAAATGATTCTATGTGTTCTCTTTCCCCTTGAGCTACTTCCACACTAAATGTAATTCTCCAATAACATGAAAAAAAAAAAAAAAAAAAAAAAAAAAAAAAAAAAGGCTGAGCACACCAGGAAACCCAGCACTTTGGGAGGCCAAGGGGGGCAGATCACGAGGTCAGGAGATCAAAACCATCCTGGCCAACATGGTGAAACTCCATCTCTACTAAAAATACAAAAAAAAATTAGCTGGGCATTGTCATGCACACCTGTAGTCCCAGCTACTCCAGAGGCTGAGGCAGAAGAATTGCTTGAACCCAGGAGGTGGAGACTGCAGTGAGCCAAGATTGCACCACTGCACTACAGCCTGGGTGACAGTGTGAGACTCTGTCTCAAAAAAAAAAAAAAAAAAAAAACAGAGAAAATAGAATGGTAATAAGAAAAGGCCAACTAAAACTTAACATTAATTGGAGAAAAAATTTTACCAATAACATATTTTTAAAAATAAAAGTAGTAAAACATGAGTACATGGTAGAGATTACACCTGGTAGCAAATTAACTTTGTGAATAAACAATAGTAATGGGAGGTAACACACATGAAATGGTTTGGATCCATATACCCACCCAAATCTCATCTTGAAATGTATTCCCATAATTCCCATGTGTTGTGGGACCGACCTGATGGGAGATAATTTGAATCATGGGAGCAGTTTTCCCCATACTGTTCTCATGGTAGTGAATAAGTCTTATGAGATCTGATGGTTTTATCAGGGGTTTCTCCTTTTGTATCTTCCTCATTTTCTCTTGCCACTACCATGCCTCTTGCCATAATTCTGAGGCCCCCTCTAGCCATGGGGAACTGTAAGTCCAATTAAACTTCTTTTTCTTCCTAGTCTTGGGTATGTCTTTATCAGCAACATGAAAATGAACTAACACAGTAAATTGGTACCAGTAGAGTGTGGCACTGCTGAAAAGATACCTGAAAATGTGAAAGTAGCTTTGAGACTGGGTAACAGGCAGAGGTTGGAACAGTTTAGAGGGCTCAGAAGAAGACAGAAAAATGTGGGAAAGTTTGGAACTTTGTTGAACGGTTATGACAAAAATACTGATAATGATATGGACAATACAATCTAGGCTGAGGTGGTCTCAGATGGAGATGAGAAACTTGTTGGGAACTGGAGCAAAGGTGACTCTTGTTATGTTTTAGCAAAGAGACTGGTGGCATTTTGCCCCTGCCCTGGAGAACTGTGGAACTTTGAACTTAAGAGAGATGATTTAGGGCACCTGATGGAAGAAATTTCTAAGCAGCAGCATTCAACAGGTGACTTGGGTGCTGTTAAAGGCATTCCATTTTATAAGAGAAGCAGAGCATAAAAGTTCAGAAATTTTGCAGCCTGACAATGCCATAGAAAAGAAAAATCCATTTTCTGAGGAGAAATTCAAGCTAGCTGCAGAAATTTGCATAAGTAATGAGGAGCCAAATGTTAATCCCCAAAACAATGGGGAAAATATCTCCAGGGCCTGTCTAAGGTCTTCACAGCAGCCCCTCCTATCACAGGTTTGAGGCCTAGGAGGAAAAAAATGGTTTCAAGGGCAAGGCCTAGGGTCCCTGTGCTGTGTGCAGTCTACATACTTGGTGCCCTGCGCCCCAGCTGCTCAAGCCATGACTAAAAGGGGCCAGGGTACAGCTCAAGCCATGGCTTCAGACGGTGCAAGCCCCAAGCCTTGGCAGCTTCCACGTGGTGTTGATCCTGCGGGTGCACAGAAATGAAGAATTGAGGTTTGGGAACCTCCGCCTAGATTTCAGAAGATGTATGGAAACACCTGGATGCCCAGGCAGAAGTCTGCTGTAGGGGCGGAGTGCTCATGGAGAACCTCTGCTAGGGCAATATGAAAGGGAAATTTGAGTCGGAGCCCCTACACAGAGTCCCTATTGCGGCACCACCTAGTGGATCTGTGAGAAGACGGCCACCATCCTCCAGACCCCAGAATGGTAGATCCACCAACAGCTTGCATCATTCACCTTAAAAAACCACAGACACTCAATGCCAGTCCATGAAAGCAGCTGAGAGGGAGGCTGGATGCTGCAAAGCCACAGGGGCAGAGCTCCCCAAGACCATAGGAACCCACCTTTTGCATCAGTGTGACCTGGATGTGAGACCTGGAGTCAAAGGACATCATTTGAGAGCTTTAAGATTTGACTGCCCCACTGGATTTTGGACTTGCATGGGGTTTGTAGCTAGCCCCTTTGTTTTGGATAATTTCTCCCATTTGGAATGGCTGTGTCTACTGAATACCTGTACTCCCTTTGTATCTAGGAAGTAACTAGCTTGCTTTTGATTTTACAGACTCATAGGTGGAAGGGACTCGCCTTTTCTCAGATAAGACGTTGGACTGTGCACTTTTGAGTTAATGGTGGAATGAGTTAAGACTTTTGGGAACTGTTGGGAAGGCATGATTGGTTTCGAAATGTGAGGACATGAGATTTGGAGGGGCCAAGGGCAGAATGATATGGTTTGGTTCTATTTCCCCATCCAAATCTCATCTTGAACTGTACTCCCATAATTCCCACACGTTGTGAGAGGAACCTAGTGGGAGATAATTGGAATCACAGGGGCAGTTTCACCCATACTGTTCTTGTGGTAGTGAATAAGTCTCACGAGATCTGATGGTTTCATCAGGGGTTTCTGCTTTTGCATCTTCCTCATTTTCTCTTGCCGCCACCATGTAAGAAGTGCCTTTCACCTCCTGCCATGATTCTGAGTTGAAAGGCACTTTTTACATGATTCCCTAGCCATGTGGAACTCTAAGTTCAATTAAACCTCTTTTTCTTCCCGATATTGGGTATGTCTTTATCAGCGGCATGAAAATGGACTAATACAGCACAGCACTAGAAGCAGTGCTCAGTTAATTGGGCCCAACTTGTTCACCAAGGTTGTTCTTCCTGGAGAATACTTTCCCCATCAGTTTTTTTGCTGGAAGGACCTCAGCTAGTACCTTTCGAGGCCTGGCTCAAAGGTCAATAAGTACTTCCTTCTCTAGTCCTTCAAGTCATAAAAGTACTCACTTCTCTTATCTCTCATAACACTTACTACATTTTTTGTAACTACACCCCTAATATTTTTTTTCACAGTAATTTGTAATCCCAGTTTCCATCTTCATTCCTATATTTGGGAAATAATTAGTATCAGGCATTGGAGAGGACAACATGAGCAAGGGAGGAAGAGTGTGAATATTCATGAAGACAAAAAGGTAACTATTGGCTATTAGGCTTAGAACCTGGGTGATGAAATAACCTGTAAAACAGAAGACACGAGTTTATCTGTATAACAAATCTGCACATGTACCTTTACTCTAAAATATATTTTTTAAAGACTAAAGTTAAATGGGAAAGACAGACTTTAAGTCAGTCAATTACACAGATAGCTATTTAGTAATAAATATTATACCAAGAAGGATAATACAGAGTATTTTGAGGGGAGATTTAAGAATGTGGAGTGAGAATGATGATCTTCCTGAAGAACTGATCTGGAAACTGGGGTCTGAGATTGAGTAGGAGTTGGCAATTGAAAACCAGGATATAGAATATGTCAGAAGCAACAGGAAACCCAAATGCTGTGGAAGTTGGGGCTTTCCAAAGAAATCACTGTAAACTGAGAGAAGGGCGGCCCGTCAGACTGGAGAGGAGAAAGGACCTGACAACTCAAGAATTTGTTGGCCATTTTAGGGGTGTGAGATCTTATCAAAAGTATGGTAAGAATCATTATCATCACTGTACAAGTGACATGATCAGATTACACTTACACTTGGAGAGTAGAGGCTGTGTCTTTTGAATTGTTGGTTTTTAACAACCATCCCTAGAACAATGCATTACATTGTAAGTCCTAAGAAAATATTTCTTGAAGGAATGACCCATTGATTCATTATACTATTTTCGTCAATTAACACAACCCTCAGACTTTATTTATCCATCTGTGATGCTTCACCTCTGTGAAGGCATTAGCTTAATTAAAGTTGCAGCCAGAGGGAATGAAACATAGAAGAGGTGGAAACAAATTACAATACAATGGAAATTTCTCATCATGTAGGAGTGTGGATAGATATTCATATAGACTGGCAGCTAATTCCATTATTGTGTGGCAAAAAGATAAAATAAGATTTTAAGATGCCGTAATAGCTTTTCTGACAACACAAAGAAAAAGAGATTAGAGTGACAGTATTGACTTCTGCATTATACAACTATTTCTGCTATAACCATCATTACACCTAATGGCTAAATACTAGATAGCTTCTTTTTTATTTTGTTGTTCTGAAGAGAAGGAGGGCTGAAGAAAAATTAACGTTAACTATATAAATTTTACTTCCTATTTATTCTGAAACTACTTTCAGGTGTAATCTCCAAATATTAATTGCTAAATCTAGAATCTACTTAGGAAGCCTGGACTTCCAAATGAACAGGAAGGCGAAGAGGGTGAGAGGGGCAAGAATCAATGAGACAGAATGTTTTTCAAAAGTCATGGCAACAGTTTTAATGTTTATGTAAAATACCACAGGATACATTTTTAAAACCAATTGATGACCCTGTGATCCCACAGAAGAAAATGAATAATCACTCAAGAGCTCAGAAGAGACAGCCTGGTAGAACTGATTACTTCCCTTGATATTAAATTGATGCTTTTGTCTGGAAGGGGCCACCTTTGGGTCACAACTCATTGCATCCAGAAGCAACTTAATTATGCCTGCTAGTATCTTTATAGAGAAGCTAGCACAAACTAAGAAGAGTGCTACATTCTCAACTCACTCTTTAAGCCTATTTTTTTTTTGTAGTGAGTTGCTAATGCCTGGGAAGAGTGGAGAATTGCCATTCCTGGTTCCCTGCTTAATTAAAGTCCTGTTAAAAAAAATCCCTTGTTGCCAGAGAATAGCTACAACTTTGGCAGAGGCAGTGCTAAGTTTGAGTATGGCCCTATGCCAGAGTGTGTCAATCTTGACCCCTTGGAGGATGATCAGCAGAAAGAGAGTAGTTAAACCTTTGTGTCCATTCAGTCTCAAACTTTTGCTGGAATTGGCAAATACTATAGTGACTATTGTTTAAGGAGTAGCTGTCTACTAGGAAGTGGACTAAGACCACCAACTCTTTTCACATAAGGCACCAAACAGCAATAATGGTTTCCTGTCACTCCTGACCTGGCTTAGAACTCAACCAGTGATTCAAAGAAGAAAGAATATTACACTAGCAATCTTCTTTATATATCTACATCATTTTTCCCTTCATATAAAAATTCCATTAGTACCAATAACAATAACGAAATTTTAAACAATGCCCTGTTCATGGGCCATTTGTGTAACATAAATAGTATATCAACATATTAATGAATACAATAGAATATTAACAAGAATTTAAAACACATGGAATATAAGTTGCCAAATAAAGTCACCATTTAAATTCAAATTATATGATGGAAAGTATGGGATTATAAAGTTTTACGAAATGAAAAAAAATATTAAGTAATGATGAAAATCCCAAAACGGTTATGTTTTAAATCTTATTATCTTATCATTCATGTTTTACCTGTTTGAAATGACTTTTAGTAATTCCAAAGTTCCCTGAGATACCATATTTTCTTCATGGAAGAAAGTAACTCTAATGTGACTTCAGTAAATGATAACAACACAAATAATCCTACTACACTTGTAAGTCTTGATCAAATAATTCATCAAAGTGAAGTATATAAGCTCCATATAAGATTACTAAAAAGTTTCAATTACTATTTGTCTTTAATTAATATTCAACTTTTGAATAGAATCCTTCCTATCTTTGGAATTTTGTATATTATTTGAAAATATGTGTCAATTCAAATCACTTTTTAAAAAGCACAAATGAAGATCCCAGGTATTCATTACATAAAGAGGTTATATGTTCAGTTACTAACAACCAATGCTAGAACCCAAGTCGCTCCTCATTCATTCATTCAATAAACGTTTATTGATCTCCAGTTAGGTAGCAGGTACCGTTCTAGGTGATGAAGAGAAATACACCCAGTTCTGAACAAACCAGACAAAAATCTCCTACTATGGTGGACATTATACAGACTACTAGTACAGTATTCCTTCAAAACAGAAAATGCTTTCCTTCTTAGATGTTGCTATTAAAGACCATGGCTTCAAATAACAGGGACTTTTGAAATCAATCTTGCAGTAACATATGTATTGGAACACTTGGCACAGTTAAAAAGGTAATGAAACTGGTGATTTTTTTACCCATAAGAAAAAGGATAGATAACACTGTCACTTGTGTGTAAAGTGTTGGACAGTAAGTAATACAGATTTAAATTAGAAATGACAGATGCACTGACTTGAAACATAATGGTTGCTGAAGTGAACTTTTATTCCTTTTAGCTCTATAGTTAACTATTAAATTGCTCAAGTATTATTTTCAAGGTGTGACTATTGGGACAACTGTTGGTCAACGTTCTGTGCTGTAATCACTGTTTTTCTGGTCAGTTCTGTCATAGAAGTGGTGGCTGTCACATGGAAAAAACTTATACTAATGATAATCTCAACTTGGTTTTTACCAAATCAATATTCCTTGATTACATGTTGATTTTTTTAGAAAGTATTCCATATGACAATATGAGAGTATTCATTATGACTATTTTTTTTAAAAAGCAACAACAATTTTCAATTCATTTTTAAACATTACTAGTAACCTCTCTGCTTCTTCTATAGATCTAACATTCATTGAGTGTATCTGGGAAGAAAAAAGAATCATTAGGTTACACAAAACTGATGACAAACATTGGTATTAAAAAGTAGTACATTAACTGGATGTTTTCCAATAGGCAGTTGTTGAGAACCATTGATATATAATAAAACCTTCATATCATTGCCTGATTATTTATTCTTTCCAGAAAGTGCTTGTGTTATTTCAATACAGGTAAAATATAAGAAAATCATATTCTAAGAAAATATTTGCCCCATATTCAATCTCCTCCCCCACTTCTGCTTTTCCTCCACATAACTACCACCACCAAATAAATAAACAAATAAAAATAAGCAAGCAAACACATTAGTCTATTATTTTCTAAATTATGCAAAAAAATAAACAGAATTATAGGTATAGGAAAGTTGATGAATATGTAGTTGTATTAATGAAGCACCACCTATGGCACCTCCAAAGAGATGGCATAGGCTTCAGCAGGTAGTTCTAATTGTAGGCATATGTAGCATTAGAAAATTAGGCTACAGAAAAAGAAAATTACTGTGTGGCTTGTCACAAGTGAACTAGTATTATGTACATGAGGTGTGGCTGGATACACAGTGAAAATACTAAACTAAAATTTCTATACAAACCAGGAGAAAGTGAAAAAAGTATATATTTTTATATTTCATAAGTCAAATCAAAGTTCATCAATTTAAAGCTAAGTCCTAAGATGTCAACTGAATTAAGTAGGTCTAGTCTCAGGCTAGAACTTAATTTCCTGTGATATATCACTGTGGTTTTTGAATTTACATCTGTAGTAGTAACTTCCATTTGTTCCAAAATGAATTTCATGCTCAACTTGTTTTTCTTAATTAAACTTCTTTTAGCAGTCCCTAATATGTGTATTATTAAAACTCATTAGTCCCACTCACAATTGCCTGCCACTTTTTTGACTACATATTCACATATTGAAATGCTGTGCTGCTATATATAGGAAGAAAATTAAATAATAAATACGGGGACTTGAACGTTTTATGAGTGTCAGGATGAGAGGGTGCCTGCAAAGCCCATAAGGTTTCACACAAAAGAGGCATTACTGCTGAAGCTAACATGCTGACACATCTCAGATCTATAAAGTCTGCAATAATGGCAGTAGTAAAGCGTTTTGCCATTGACTAGAATTTCTCTTACATGCAACGGAAATAGGCACAGAAGAGATTATACTGACTGTTATAAAAAGAATTCATATAAAAATCCCCCAAAAGTTTAATGTCTAATAATTTCAAATGCCTGGAATGATTCACTAGTTTTTTCTGACTTCAGTTAAGCTTCGAGTTGACAGTCATTCTCTTTCATACAGGTTAGCTACCAAATGGCTGTGGAGTTTTTTGTTTGTTTGATTTTACTTTGTTTGGGAGATGACTCTTAAAGGCAGAGATTATTCAGATCATTTTATACCAACACAGTAATATTTGATATTATCAACATTATTTCATTAATAACAGAATAAAAGTGACCAAGCACATATGCTACTATTAAGGAATAATTTTTCTTGAAACTGTTGGGAATGATGCTATCCCACAGGATTAAATTGTTAGCCAACTCATCATGCTTTAAATTATCTCTTAAAAAGCAAAACAAACCTTAGATTCATAATGAGTGTTCATAAATTTGGGTTTTTTTTCTATGCTTTGCAAATTTAATGTTTCAAAAACTTGAATTTTAAATTAATTGAAAGTTGGTTTTTTGTTCTTTATTTCTCAATAAAGCAAAAGAGATGGAAGATTTGCACTTGGAAGTGCCATGTGTTAAATTTCAACAAGTCATTTAAAAATAATTGCCCTTATCGCTTTGCTTCTAATTAAGAGTGTGTGCTAACTTTTTTTTAATATAAAATAACATTTAATGTAGTTAATCATCTCAAAATCATAGAGAGAAGCTGCAGCAAATGTGTTAGCTTTCCCTGAATGTTAGGGCAGACAGAACACATGAAAGGTTTTCGAGGGACAGGTGCAGCTGTCAAGCAAAGCTCCAGTGAATGCAACATCAGTTTTCCATAGTGTTAAGCTTAGGGAAATCCAATGTTATTTCTTGTCACCTATATTAGAAACTATGCTTGCAATTTTCAGGGATAATTGAGAGCTTCCATCTCCTTACCCCAAACTACCATGTTTTGTATTACTCTGATAGAAAATTCACAACTTATCAAGGCCACCATGTTGTTTTTAATAATTATGACCAAAAATAGGTATTGGGTAAGATAGAGCTAAGTGTAATTAATTTTCTAAGTGAACTCCTCAGGTTTTTCAGTAGTTCTTATAACAATCCACTCTATTGGGGAGAGCCTTTATCTAACTGTGCACCTTGATCTTCATTTACTTGCCACAACTTTTTTAAAATTTGTGGTGTGTAGTTTTGTACATATTTCTTTCCGTTGTTATTGGCTTTCCAAAGTGGATTTACTACCTACAATGTTTACCAAGTTTTGTGTATGTACTGCTTGTTTAAACAAAGAATACAGCCCATCCAAGTAGATTATAACAAAGAATAGGTCACTTTCTCCCTTTTCTTTTTAACTGACAAAAGAGAATATAATAAGGGAGTAGAAAGCATTGTTTATTCTGACAGAAACATATTTTTCAGGCACTACAAAGCCACATTCAGTTAAGTCTTCCATTTTAACACTATGACACATGCAATGACTACTGATTTAATGGTTTTGAAATATGCAAATCAAAAAGGACCTTCATTTTCATATTTTGAATTATCCATCTATTTTTATATCAACAGTCATATTCTCTATTAGCTTAAAAAGAGAAATTCCAACCCACTTACCACTCACCTTCATTACTTATTTGCTATTACCACTTAATGTTATTTATCTACTGGCTGTCTTTTTAAAAATCCATTTAAACTTTGAAAAATATTTTAAATACTATTAGACAATGTGGCTAGATCAGTGGCTAGAATGTGCCCATACACAGAGCATCCATTCTTCTACTCTCAGCCTGCACATGAACCACATGACTTACAGCAGAGTAAAAAGAGACTAACCTAGCTTCTCAGATATCTCCTTGAAACTAACAATTGGGTTTGTAGAAACTACTTATTGTTATTTGTTTAATCTCCAAATAAGCTTACACAATGTCTACTGAAATAGGAAATATCTAACTCTTCCACTTTAGAATTCCTGGGAGACAAAAGTTTTATATTTTGCTATTGCATTTTTAAAAAACAAGTCTCACATGCATGTTTCAAATTTAGATTTCAGAAACATACATGCATACACAAAGAAAGTTTGGTAAGACTAATCTTTTAGTAACTAGAATGTCGCATGTATCTGGAATTCCTCAAAAAAGTACTAGAGAATGAGTGTGGTTCAGATGACATTGAAGAGATGCCTTTTGATGAGTTCACACATAACAGACTTCAGTGCTAAATCACAAAGGTATCTGCATACACTTCATAATCTGTAAACCAGAAATCCCTGAAAAAAGGTAACACTTTCCTTCTAAACATTAAAACATACAAAAATGCATGCTTTCTCTTTTATCTATCTCCATTTTCTTCCAAGGCATTTGAATGTCTGAAAAGTTTAAAATTTAACGAATTGGATTTAAATCTTAAAAAAAAACAACTAAAACTATGATGTTGAAATCTCAGATCCGTTAACCTACTGAACACATTTATACACATCCCTCCAATAAATCAGTTCTTCGTATGCAATTGTTCTGAAGCTACGTGGACTCCAAGATTACTTCAGAATAATATGCTTTTCTGGATTCCAAAGCAACTTTTAGTTGCCTGAGTCGATTCATATTCACTCATTTGAGTGATTAATTATAGCTGCTGAAATTGAGTTCCTTCTGCAAATAAAGATGAGATTTTCTCGGGAGCTACAGAATGCTTTAAAAAACAAAAATCCCTGAATTCAGCTGCAAGAAAATGTCTGGGAACGCGCGCGCACCGCTCAGGCGGAAAGAAAAGCCAGTAAGTGGCTAGGCAGGCAGGGCAGGGACGCACCAGAAACGCAGCCGTCTGCCTGGCGCACTCGCTAGCCTGGGCCCTCGGCAAAAAGCCTCCAACGTCTTCTCGGGCTCCTCCAACTCGAAGAAAGTTACCTCTGACTAGTATTATGGCAAGTCGTGCAAGTGAATTACAAGACAACATGTGTGGCCAGTCACCCACTTCTACTGTCTCCATCCGGTGCAGTGACCCTGTAACCCTTTAGCGTCGGGAGGGCTGAGAGAAGTGGGAAGCGGGAAGGGGTAGGAGACGGGGTGGGGGAGCAGACAGCCTGGAAACAGCCAATTCTCCATGCAAAATCCCCCGCTGGAAGCCACGACCGCTGCTGAAACGGCGGCCGAAGCACCAGCGATTTCTACTTGGGATTTTCCGCTCTCCATACAGGTTTTCCAAGGCACCGCCGCTTCCCCTCCTTAAAGTACTGCGAGGAGAAAGCACTGGATCCGGGAAGCATCTCCCAACCGAGAGATTTTCCATGCAAAGTTGAGAGCCTGGAGAGCTGCTCGGCTCCCTCACCGACGCCACAAAAATAAGGTTTTGAGCTCGATCTAGGTAGCTCCCCAGCGATCCCCCGGGGATGCGCGAGGTGGTTTTCCATCCCCTTCCTCTCTCCATCTCGCAGGCTCCGCGTCCGCAGCACCCTCTGCGCACTGGCACAAAACCCTGGCAGCCCCCTCCCAGTCAGAGAGCCACAAACTTACCCTCGGCAAGATCAATCCACAGAGGGAGCCCCTCATCTTCCCCCAGTCCCTTCGCAATGATTCAAGGAGACGGTTTCTACAACACTTCGCCGTCAAATCCAAGCTGAAATGGTCAAAGTATATACCAGTTTCTAGACGCTTTTTTGAAATCTCGAGCCCCCGGTAATTCTTGTTTCAGGATTCAAGATGCTTCCTTTTTTCTTTTTTGCTTTAAGCATCCGCAACCCCAGTTTTGTCCCCCCCCCCTTTTTTTTTATTCACCCACGGACACTTCCAAAACGTGTCGATTGATCCTTTTTTCTCTCCAGATGCAACCACGATCCAGAATCCTGGGGACCCAAAGCCACCTCCATGTAAATCCGATCATCAGGCAAGAAATACAAATGATCAAACAACGTTACTTCTTTCAGCTGCAATCAGATAATCCTACTAATCCAATAGATTTATCTCGATTGGAAATTGACCTCAAAAATGAATTCCCGGTGCTGATGTCCAGAAGAACAATTTCATAACCCTGTTCGGGTGACTGAAAAATTGTGGTTTCTTTCTTTTTTAAAAAATCTTTTTTGGATTCTGGGTGCACTGCTCGCAAAAAAAAAAAAAAAAATGCCGAGGACCCTGGTTTTACCCTAATATAGGTTTCTACTCCAAATCGGTGCAGGATGAAAAATGGTACAAAGATACCCCTAGTGGCTCGAGGCGATATTGCAGGGATCTCACTCTTTTCCCATCCCCTCTCCTCACCCTTTTTTTTTTCTGCCCCTTTAGATAACTGGCTGCTGTAGTAGTAGTTAAAGAAGATTGAACCGCAATTAACATGAACGGTACGTGACTACTTGAATACATCATCTGATCTTTCTTTGTTTTATGTTTAAAGACTGAATATTCTATGCTTCTGTCTTCTCTGGATTCTTTTTCTACAAAATTTTCCCCAATGGCAGTTAGTAGCTAAAATGCCAATCTGAGGCAACTCGGTGATTTCAAAGCAATTGTATTTGTTTCCTGAATAACTATCGATCTAGAAGAAGCTTCAGTCTTCATGAGATATGCTGCTTTTGGAAAAATGCTTAAAATATTATTTTCTCCAAAAGAATACGATTATGAATGTGTGTGTGTATGGTCATGTATATGTGTGTACATATAAGAAGATATATATTCTTAGACAATCTTTTCTCATTTTGGACTTTTGATGTTCATTCAGCAAAGCAAGCGATAGCTCCTGTAAGCTTATGGTTAAAGAGCAAGACCTAAGAGTCATTACATAGGCCTCAATGTTGCTTACCTGAATGCTTTGAAATTCAGTGACCTCGAGATTACCCCTAGCATTTCTGACAGGCTCCAGAGAAAGAGTCAATGTAAAGGATTTCAGGACTTTGTTTTGCCAAGCCCTCTAAACACACTTTGAGGGCTTGAAACACAAATTGTGCCTAGTAAACTAGAGAAGTTGAATTCTCTTTCATAGTGAAGGGTTCTGAAGCTGCAAGGACTTCAAGATACTCTTTCTTAACTGACTAAATAATTAAGCCTTTTTAGTGTACAAGCTGTTAAGGAGTCAAAAGACCTTTCTTCTACCACTGGTGTTGCTATTAATTGGCTATACAACTTTGGGCCATCACTTTTTGGCCCACAGTTAATTTGTCTATTAACATTAAGGAGTAAACTCACATAAATCAACAAATATGCATGTTCCTGGATGGGAAAATCAATATAGAAAATTAATCTATAGAACTAATGTAATTATTAATAAAATTTACAGTTTTTTGTGAAACATGAAAAGTTAATTCTAAAATGTGTTTGGAAGAGCAAAGGATAAGAAATTATCAATACAATCTGAAGAACGAGGTTCAGGAAGTCCCCGTATGAACTATTAAGGCTTAATACAAAATAACAGTAACTGAGGCAATGTAGAATTGGTTCAGGGCTAGAAATTAGTCCAATGGAACAGAATAGAAAGGCTGGGAAAATATTCATGCATTTATGGAACTCGATAAGTAACTAGTGACATTAGAAAGCAGGGAGGAAAGATGACATATTCAGACATTGAATTAGCCATTTGAAAAAATGATCATACTAGATTGCAACTTCACACATATGTATGTTAAGGTGTGTTAAAGATCTAAAGAAGCTGAGCAAATTTTACAGCCTTTATAGGGAAATAGCCTTATGATTCTGGGTAGATAAGAACAGAATCTAAATGGGAAAATGTGGTTTAACAAACAGGATATAAAACCAAAATCCATAAAGAAAACATGTTAAATTTGATATATTAAAATAAAACTATATACATCAAAATGAACACTCAGAAAAGGTATTTGCAATGCATATAACCAAAGAAGGATTACTATCCAAAGTACATGAAGGGTCTTATAAAAGATAAAGAGTATGATATGAAAGAGTGGGTTAAGGAAATGAATAGCTGATTGACAGAAATTGATTCTCAGCGTCCAATAAGCATCTGAAAAAGGTCCTCAATCCCACTAGCTATTAGAGAAACGCAATTCAAAATGATGAGATTTTTGTTTCACAGTCATGAAATTGGCAGAAATTTACAAGTCCAGCAGAAGTTAATATTGATGAAAATGTGACGAAATCATAAAGATTATATGATAGTACAAGTTCAGAGAGCAGTTTAGCAATAGTTGAACATTCTCATGTCCTATAATCCAGTCTTTCCACTCCTAGAACTATTCACTACAAAACTATTTGAAAGAGGAAAAAACACAGTAGGAGGGAGAAATCACCTAAACATCTTTAGATAAATAACTGGACAAAATATTTATATAATATTCATATGCTGCAATAGCAGAAGCGGTAATAAGAAAAATGAATGTTAACTTAGCTCCTTGAATTAATATAAATGAATCTCAAAAATATCATGTGAAGCCACAATAACAAAAAAAGGATGTTGTGGAAGGATGCTTATAGGATGATGGTATTTGTATATAAAGTTCAAAAACATGCAAAATAATTACATGTATTATATTTGATCACACACATATATAGAGCAATAGATATCAGCATGCATGATAATGATAAACATGAAATTCAGGGTAGAGGTTACTGTTCGGAGGGTGCGAGGTAAATGGAATTGGAAGGCATCATTGGAAGCTTCAGCGGTATCTATAGTGCTCCATTTCTCAGTCTGAGTCTTGAGTACATGGGAGTTTACAATATTACTATATAAATTGTTCATATGCTTTAAATATTTTATTGAAATTAAAGATTTAGACTAGATAATTTCTGTATTTTACTATATTATAAAATTTTCTAATTAAAAAGGTCTGTGAAAAAAGTTACGAAAGTTCAATATTTCATAATGTGCTTTTTATCTGGTTAATTTTTAAAATGTACTACTTAATATTTCTAAGAAGTGTAAATGGAATGGTGTTTATTTATTTCTATAATTGATATTAGAAGTTCTAGCTAGGAAGCAAAAATTACCACCTAAATGGGAAAATGTGGTTGAAATTGAAAATATATATATAATCTTCAACTAGCTCTTCCGTGTATTTTCCGTTGATCTCACAAATAGTAATGGGGCCTCTGAAATTGTGAAACAGTCAATCAACTGACTGATTATGTTCAGTCTCACCAGTTAACTATAAACTACCAAAGTCAGTGTAGCCATGAGCCAAAATTACAACATGAAAGAATATTCACCCAGAATGTTTAAAATATGTATGTGAATTCAAATAAGAAGGTTTTGTTGATATGAAATATGAGGACTGGATATCTCATTTTACAATCACTAGGTATTATTTTTCACAATCCATGCAAAAGACATACCAATATTAGAAAAGAAAATTTTTATAACTCGGTTGAGCAGTTAATATCATTCAATACACCCCAGACTCAGGAAAAAATGTCTTAGTTAATTGTCAAACTATCAGTTTTTGATTATCCAGAATAGATTTCCTGGAAATAACCAAAACAGATTTGGGAAATAGTAAGAGATCAGTTTAATTTCCTTTGATAATAGAATAGATAAGGGAGAAGAAGTAGATGTCCTGCTACATTTCTGAAATTTGGAGAGGTTGACAATTCTTTCAGCAACCACTTTGATTGATTTGTTGATTGTAAATGGCCAGTAGTTATTGTTATAAGTTAGTATTTCAGCATCCATACTGAACTAGTGTTAGATATTAATATAGAACTGAAGGTTCATTTCTCAGTGTGTTTAATTGCAAACTGGGTTGAGATAGGAAGGTAGTCAATGAAGAGGAGTAAAGGAGGAGAAATGAAAGGAGAAGGAGGGATAGAGGAAAGGTGTTTGAGGATGAAAATGTGAATCAAATTCATGTCTCTCCCTGGTGATTTACTCACAGAGAGGATAAAAACATACTTAACATTTGTATCCTTCATGACTCAAATTATTAGCAAATGACTGACTTAATAGATCAAATAATGGAACATGAAGAGAATAAATTTATTCTCTACATTAGATGGGCTTGACAATTTCTTCAGAAAATGAAATCAATACAGGAGGGAAGTAAAAATTGCTATGAATAATAATAATGGAAACAAAAGGCCAAGATTGGCAAACACGAGCACTATAGGGCATTCCAATTTAACCATGTTATTAAAATTTCAGCTCTGATTAAAAAAAAATGTTAGAATTACATATCCTATTTTAGTTACTATACCAAATAGAAAATGATTGATTGATTGATTAATATCAAGTGGATTATATGAGGAAATAGCATGGTTTTAATAACAAATAGATGAGCAATTATTTCATTGTTGCTTTTAATACAAAAGAGTTATTTTGGGAAAAAGTGGGGGTTTTTTTGATAAATAATATGAAAGCATATCTTTTACGACCAGGTCAAATCAATTAAGTTCTGGCTTGTGATAAACGTTTTAGGATATTGTGAAAGATTGGAGCTCAGTGTCTGAAAAAGAGGAAATAACCTAAATATCTCACATACCCAATAAACATATATACCTATTATGTACCCACAACAATTTTGATGAAATAATTTTTAAAATTCTGAAGCTAGAAAAAAAAAACAGAATTGTAAAGCAAGTCTAGAGAAAAAAAAAATCCTCTGCTATCTTCAGAATTTCCCTGATGTAACCCCATATTAAGTGCTCAAGGGTTGAATCTAAATGACTGGCAATTGGGAATTATGAAAGACACAAAAATCAAAAGTGTTGCAACATTGTAAGTTCTGACTATGGCAAAGGTGACTCTTTATGAAGGGGTTCTTTCTATGGGGAAGAATCTACTCCCACAATCCTGCTTAATTAGAAAAGACTACTTAAAATGCTTGACTGGTACTATTTCAGGTATGTATTGGGAGAACACACCTGCCTGGATGCTAAATATACCAGATGTATCTTTACATTCCATGGAATAGAGATTGGTAATGGAAACTAAGGAAGTGACGTTCAAGACTAGATATTTTGTTTGTTTATCTAGAGACCTGGTCTCACTGTCTTGCCCAGACTGGAGTGCACAGGCACAAACACAGCCCACTGTGGGCTCAAACTCCCCAAGCTCAGGTGATCCTCCCAAGTCAGCCTCCTGAGTAGCTGAGACTACAGGTGCCATCCCATCACACCAGGCTAATTTTTGTATTTTTTCTAGAGACAAAGTTTTTTTATGTTGCCCAGTCAGGCCTTGAATTCCTGAGCTCAAGCAATCTGCCCACCTTGGCTGTGCAGAGATGACAGGCATAGCCACTGTGACTACCCAAGACTGGATATTTTAGGATGAGACTGCCACTTTTGAAATGAGGCTTTTTCATTCATGTTGGTTAGAGATGCTAAAAGATATTTACAGAAGTACTCTTAAAATGGTTTAAATCAGAAATAAATCCAGATTTTCCAAACAGATAATTTTGACTGGTTAAAAACTTTCAAATAATGGTGCCATTATGCTAATAATTAAGATTCTGTTTTGTTTCTTTTTGAAAAGCTCTTTTATATATCTATAATTTATATATTTACTTAATTGGTAAAATTGAAAAATATAGAAATTTCCAACTTCAAAGGTTTTAGCTAATAATAGCATAATGCACTATTTTGCAGAATTTTCTTCATTTTTGAATGTATATTTGTATGTAATATTTGTGAGACAGTATTTATGCTGACTCTCTAATAACCTCAGAGCAGGTTCTCTTAATATTTTAGTGGCTTTTGATTCCACAATACCATGATTGATTTTGACACTGCAATGTAGTCTAGAATTAAATTGCATAAAATTATCTTAGATATTCCTTATGTAACGAAGGAATATCTAAGATAATTATCTTATTAAACATCATCTATTAATGTTTATTGTAGAATATTAGTTAATTTGAGTCTGTTTCCAATATTAGCAGAATATACTACAAATTTGACCTAATAGGATGGGAAACCACATGAAAATTAATGTTCTGTAGTTCAAGATGGAAAGAGAAATTTTTAGTTATATCCCAGTGGCATTGACATCTCATTGACTTCACAGACAAGAGTTGGGTATCTTTTTTTAATAGGATTTTATGCTAATTACATAATTAAAGGTAAACACTAGCCTGAATTTTCATTATTGTTCAATTAGCAACTTAATGAGCATCTTCTACCTGTCCCAAAATATTTAGTTCCATGATTTCCAAAATATTAGTAAAAGAACCCTTAAAATGACCTCTTTTAAAGGAATGGTTATTTCTGTGTCTTCTTGTCTCTCCATCTGTATCTATCTATCTATCTATCTATCTATCACCTATCTACACATTAATTTGCCTCTTCAGTTAATTTTTGACTACTTACAAGAAACTGAGAAAATATGTCACAAGTTTTTTAAAAATGATATATTTTTCTAACATCATTTGTGTTTGGTTTTAGAGTTTCTTTTTGCTTGTGTCGAATAAAATTACTTCTGATGACCTAGAAACAAACGGTAGAATGATGTAATTAAACAGAAAGATAAAACTATGTTACACTCAATGCATAAGAAATTGTTCAGCCTTCCACCCTTCCTAAAATTCGTGACTCTCAGCCTCTTCTTGTGTCTTCTTCTTTAAAAGTTTCCCAAATCTTCCCTACTGATAAACAAGCTAACAAATGGTGACTTGTTACACACAAAAAAACAATTAAATTTTGACCCTTTATTTATAAATTGTACTAGGAAGGAGGGAGAGAAGGGAAGCAGGACATGGTAATATTTCAGATGTAGTTGCTTACATAGATTAAGCAGAAAAGGTAATGTCAAAATAGTTCAAAGCATGATTTGTTATGTCACAAAATAGACTATGAGAATAGATGGTTTATGTGTTAATAGAAAGTATACTCATTATATGATGGAATGAGAATATAATTCTTGGCTTATGTGTAATACATTAAACCAACTCACAATTCACATCGTCATCATTCATAAGTCTGGTGAAGCTATAAGAAATATCTTGTAGCTGAAATTCATCTTACAAGAGCTCAAACTAATCATTAAAACAACTAAAGTATATATGAACAGTGGCCCAAAGAACTGCAGTTTTAAAAGTTCTTTTATAGACTCACAAAGACTCCTTTGGCTAAATGGAAAAAGCCCAAGAAGATAAGATAAGTGACTTAACTAAGATCACATCAAGGTCAGCAGCATTACCCAGATGAGAAGCCATTGTGCCTTGCCACGCCTGACTTGATGTTACTTATGTTTGCTTTTTGGTATCACAGATTCATTGATCTTAAAATATTGGACCACATTAAAAATTGAAATTAACAAGCAAATCAGGAAAGAACATCATTAAATATACTTAATATGGTAATTGGAATAAAAACCCCCACCCCCCACTGATGTCCTAATTCCTGGAATCTGTGTATAAGCCACTTTACATGGCAAAAGGGACTTTGCAAATGTGATTAAGTTGAGGATCTTCAGATGCGGAGATTATTCTGGGCATCTGAGTATTATCCAGATGAGTCCAAAGTAATCAAAGTGTTTTTATTAGAGGAAGGCAGAGGGGTCAAGGATCAGAATCAGAGTAAGAGATATGATAACAGAAACAGAGATGAGACAGAAAGAGTCAGAGAGATTTGAAGATGCTACACTGTTGGCTTAGAAGATGAAAGAAGGAGCTACAAGCCAGGGAAAATAGGTGGTTTCTAAGCAAGAAAATGGAATTTTTTCTGGAACTACCAAAAAGAACACAGCCTTTGCCAATCATTTTAGATTTCTGACATCTTAAACTGGAAGATAATAAATTTGTGTTGTTTTAAGCCACTAAATTTATGCGAATTTGTTAGAGCTGGAAGAGGAAACAAATATACTTAATTAAAAATATTCTGGAAACAATCAATGCTGCCCACAGGAAACATAATGTGAACATATAGGAAATTTTAAATTTCCTAGCATACACATTGAAAAAAGAATCAAGTTAAATTAAATTTAATAATATATTGTATTTAGCCCAATATGTCAAATATTATCACTTCAACATATAATCAATGTGAAGGACTATTAAATATATTCAAAATTCAATGTGTATATTATATTTAGAGCATATCTCAACTTGGACTAATTCCATTTCAATAGCCACATATGGCTAGTGACTACTATAAAGGATAGTGCAGCTTTAGATGATAAGAAACAAGTTAAAAAGAAAATTTTATGTATTATCCATACCATTCTAAAGCTCTGTCACAATCTAGATAAAGAATCACAAAGGCATGTAAAAAATATCAGGATGGTTTTACAGGAAACTTTCTGATAACTCTGTATTTGAGAATTATATTTAAAAAGAAAGATTAGAAAAGAAACGAAAGTTAAAAAGAACATGAAAGAGTATGATTACGTAATGATATTGAGTTGACTGACGTTTGTAAAAATGTCAGCAATAATAGAAAGAAATTTATCTGGTATTTTTAGAACAAAATGATAGTCAAGGATGGGATAAGAATAACATTGCTTGGGGCCAACTACATAATATGAACAAATGACCAAGAGAAAAGCAAAACTACTAAATCCAAGCTCCAATTTCTTCATAGGGAAGAAGGGTGTTTGAACTGGAAAAGAATATGATGGCAAGAAAATGATAAGAAAGCCTGAAGGTAACTTAAATTTTTTTAAGATTTCAGGTCCAAATCTATTACCTAATTTAGAAAACTAAGAGTATGTGAAGATGTGTTCTTGGAACTAGTATCAATTATTTTTAAGTCACCATGAAAAAGTGTCATGAAAATTAGCTGTCCTGGTTTTTTAACAAGGACAAACAAATCTTGTTTTCAAACAAGATTCCAAAAACTGCAGTTTACCAATCTTGACATTAACTGAACTTCTAAAACTGATGCTCATGTGTGTTTGCTAAGTGTCTAGTCACAATAATGTTTTTTTCCCCCTTTTCGCTTTTTAGAATTATTGGAGCTGGGCGCAGTGGCTCACACCTGTAATCCTAGGGCTTTGGGAGGCCAAGGTGTTTGAGGCCAAGAATTTGAGACCAGCCTTGGCAACATAGTGAGACCCTGTAGAGACACAAATTACTTTATAGAGACTCTGTCTCTACACAGATTTTTTTAAAAAAATAGCCAGTCATGGTGGTGTGAGACTCTGGCTCTAACAACTCGAGAGGCTGAGGCAGGAGGATCATTCAAGCCCAGGAGTTGGAGGCTGTAGTGAGCCACAATTGTGCCACTACACTCTAGCCTAGGTGACAGAGTGAGATTCTGTTTTTTAAAGTCTTATTGGAGTGGCAGATCAAATGTGTCATTTGCATTGTTTATCTTAACTGCATCCAGGTCTTTTACAAAAATCACCCATAATTTTCCTGTGGACAAAATTGAGACAGATGGGCTAGATGGTGGTGTAGTTGAATAAATCCCCTAAAAGTTGAACAATCATTCTACTGTAGTATCTAATATATGTTCTCTCATGCTATCTTCTCTTTTCCTTTTTTGAGGCATGAAATTCCTACAGGAATTTGTTTTGTAATTGGACTTGTCCATTAAGTATGTTAATTTCATGGTAGATAGAAATGAGACACTTTAGTAAGGAGCCTGCCTTAGGTTACAGACTTTAAATAAATTATTTAAAACCATCAACTGTTTTTGGAATTCGTATTTTCAATGATGCTTTTAAAAACTATTTACTAATAAGGAGTTTAATACTTAAATATTAAATTTTAAATCAAATATTAATTCAATTTAGGCAAAGTTTAACATCTATTTTCTCTCTGTGTCCCCATTTGCAATAGGGAAGTCAAGGTCTTATATTTGGATTACTCTCTGCTACACAAACATTTCTATTTAATTAATCAACTATATTAAGTTATCAAAAGGTATTTCGTATTGACGGCATTTAATTGACTTACAAAGAACTTTACCTTATAAAAAGAGTAAGTTAAATAAAAGCTTCAAAATTAATCTAAATTTAAAACAAATCGGTAATTAAACAGCAATTTAGCATCAATCCTAATTATGACTGTGTACATTTTAAATGAACTTTCATGATATAATGGCAATATGTTTTCATCTTTTTTTGACTCTTAATCCTGACACAATCAAAAATTTGTTGTCTATTCTTCCTCTCCCCATATTCATTAAGAACTAGACCAGGAAGCAAATATAGCAGACAAAAACAAAAATAATTACAGCATAAAAAAATAAGATCTCAGGAACGCCTGTCTTCTTCCTACCCTCATTACCCCTTTTCCTCTCTCCCACTCCATTCCCTTTGTTTCAATATACATACAATATACATAATGTACAATTATATTATAAATAATTCTATATTAAATATATTGAATTAAATGTATGTCATTAATATATATAATACACATATGAAGATACATGTATCTCCATTTAGCCATTACAAAGACTAACATTTTTATTTATGTATTTGCTCTCTCAGCTGACTTGAGGGCATCCAAACTGAATAATCATAATAGCAAAAAAAAAATCAACTCTCATTTGTTGAATGCATCCTCTGTACCAATATTGTACTCCCTTCTTATGCTTATAGGTTTTTTCAAGTTTGAAGAGTACATATAATTTTTCCTACTTTTACAAGTCAGAAAACTGAAACCCAGTAACACTAAGTGAGTTGGTGCTACTAACAACGGATTAAACTGAGATTACATCCAAGTTTAAATCCAAGCCTCCTGTACTCGTGTTCATTGTGAAGGGTGGTAACTCAGAGCTGAAGAGAACAGGTATTGAGGGAATAGTTTCAGGGTTCAGGAGCTAATATAAATGGAATGGACAGTTGGCGGGGGGGTTCTTCCAAAAAAGACAGCATCACCTTTTAGTGATGGGATGCTCCAAGCTCTTCTAGGAGGCAGAGATAACACCAGGACTTGGGGTAGCTTTAGTTCTCCTGCCTCACATGGGGCCAATGCTGCTGACTATTCTAAAGAGCAACAGAGGATGAAGGTGTCTCCTTGTAGTGAGATACAGTGATTCCATCATGGGTGAAGCTGAACTATGTTTTAAGGCAAGGGGGGGACAAGAGGAGAGCCTTGGTGAGACTGAAACTTGGGAGCTGTAAGCAAAATCCTCCTGAAATGACTGCTCCGATGAGAGAAAATACCAGGATGCCCCTTCAAAACTGTGTTCACAGCAACACATTTGGTTTCCCTCTTTCTCTGGGAAAGGGCACTGGCTCAAAATCATACCTAGGGCAACCAGAGAAAGGTGTAGCTCGAAGTACCAGGAGAGAATGACCAGTAAATATGATAACAGAAGGGTCAACTAAGGTCAGGGAAATAGATCCCAGAGGACTTGGTAACAAGAAGATTCTTCATCCAGAAATTGCAAGCGATATTGGGAATTCTTGGCATGGACTCAGATTGGTTCATGGCTGCATGGCTGTGCCAGCCTTACTAGTCTCTGCCCTCCTCATCTAACTTTGTCCAATCTATTTCTCACACTGACACTAAAATAATATTTTTATAACACAAATCTGAATAAATCACTTATCTGCTTAATTTTTACCAGAATTAGTGATTCTCACTCTGGTTGCACATTAGAATCCCTTGGATCCCTTGGGAAGAAAGTAAAAATACCAATGTTTGGTCCCCACTTCAAGAACAATTAAATCAGAATCTCTGGAGCTGGCGCTATATCACACTTTCAAAGCATTACTACATGCAGCCTGAGTTAAGAACAGGGATCCAGAGACATATTTTAGACTCTGTAGAATGGTAAATTCCTCCTTAAACTGGATCCTGCTAGTATTATGGAGATGTGCACAGGATTTGCATTCAGAAAAACCAGGGCGACTATGTTACTCCCTCTGAGTAATAACTTCTTAGAGGGAAAAATTATTCTTTTCCCTCATCTGCAATGTAGAAGTGGCTGCAGTATTTGTAGACAGAGTTATCTATTTCCTTCAACCTTGATATTTTACCTTGTTCACACTGCATAAAGGAAGATCTTTTAATATAACATATACCTAAGTTTTACTATTGAGAAAGGTCAGTATTACTAATAGGAGAAAGGGCTGCTGAATTTGAAATGCTCCATTAAAAGATCACCACCACCACCACCAACAAAATAAACATCTAAACCTACTTCTCCTGAGCTTTGTAATAAAACTACTATGAAAAGAAGATTCATAATATTCCAGCCTAATGGATGCTCTTAAGTAGAATGAATAACTCAAGGAAGCATCCTGGGATATAAGGTTACTATCACTTTCCAATGAAGTTTAAAATGATCATTAATATTTATTTTTCTTTTAATAAAATTCATTCTGATAAATCTAGGAAGCTATGGAGAAAATTGTCCAGTACAGAGATTTTTATCTCACTTTTAGGTAAGAGAACTTGAGCCAAGAAAAATTTAACATAAGAAATGTGACACCTCCATTAAATAACCAGATTCATCATGCCAAGGGCATCTTTTAATATTAGATACTCATACCTAGAGACACTTTTCAGCATAGGTAATAGTTTCCTTAAGAATAACAGTCATTTTTAAAATACCTCACTATTCGCTAAGCACTTCAACATACCTGATTTTATTTCAGTTTTGGAAAAAAAATCAAGATAAGAAGGGCAGATAATATCTGTCCTCTTTTACAATTAAAAAAATCGACTAAGGAAAATTGGCTCCCTAAGGCCACACAGAGGTCTCTACCAACTATAAAAATCAGATCTTTGAACTTTTGGTCTACTGCCCTTTCTAATAGTAAACATTGCTATTTTTCCTAAACTGGTGTGGGGTACAGGAAGACCTCAGATAAGTTAGTCTTGTGGGTTTCAAAATATTTTTTGTGGAGGTCAGTTTTCCAAAAATAATAAATCAGTCGGCTGGGCATGGGGGCTTACACCTATCATCCCAGCACTTTCGGAGGCTGAGATGGGTGGATTACTTGAGATCAAGAGTTCTAGACCAGCCTATCCAACATGGTAAAACCCTGTGCCTGCCAAAAATACAAAAACTTAGCTGGGCTTGGTGGCACATACCTGTAATCCCAGCTACTCAGGAGGCTGTGGCACGAGAATGCTGGAACCTAGGAGGTGGAGGCTGCAGTGAGCCAAGATCACACCACCGCACCCAGCCAGGGTGTCAGAGTGAGGATGTCTTAAATAAATAAATAAATCCAATTTGTAAGCAAATGGTTTAGGCAAAAAACAAACTGATATAGTATAAGCCAAGGAGATAGGGGACAAAGAGCTCTGGCCACCAAGTTCCCATCCCCACCTAGCACCCATTGGAGGGCTTCCTGGAGTGCTCCTTAAAAATCATATGCTCCTTTTACAAAGGAGGAAGCATAGCCCTCAGAAATTATTTGGTTAAGCTCACCCAGTTAGAGATTTCAGGACTCTGAATTCCTAACAAAATGCCATGTTACAGTGTCTCCCAGATCACATGGGTGTGAATAGCTTCAGCTACCACCTCCAAGCTGGCCGCTTGCTTTCCTGACCAGCAATCTCTCTTCCCACCCATTGCCTCTCTAAGCATGCTGCGCTACTTGTGGCTTTTCAAATCCACTATGCTCTTTCTGAAACATTTCACCTTTGCAGTTGGCTTTCTCTCTGTCTGAAAGGCTTTCCTTTTGGATGCCCTCTTTCCTAATCAATCCACCTTTCTAATTTCCAAAGGTCTATCAATTCTTATTTTAGTCAGCACTGCCTCTGTTAGCCCTTCAGAGACACAACCTATCCTACTTCACTCCTCACTGCCACTCTTGACCCCTTATAGCCTCCACTCCCAAGCTAGGTTGGGGTTAAGCCTACTCAAACTATGCTTATCCTTATCTCTTATCACATTTGTAATGTATTAATTGTTCTTCAGGAGAGAGAGTTTTATCTACATTCCTACCTTTGCTCCCCAGCATTTTGAATCTATTGACTGTCACAACCAGAATTTGTTAAAAAAAAAAAAAGAAAAAAGAAATGCATAAATGAATGAATGTTATCTTTATTTCTTAGAGAAAGCATGAATGTGGAGTAGTGTAGAATACATTCCAAAGAAGTGGGCCTCAGTTGAAATTGCTGCCTATACTATATCATACTGCCAGAAAATGACAGTCATGGACTCCAGCAGATCTCAATTCACGGCTCTTAAAACTTCCAGGACCATGACAGACATGTCTTGCCAGATACCTACATTAAGCTGCCTAATCTTTCATTCACAAATTTAAAGAGAAAAAAAGAAACAGCAAGCATCTGGAAAAAAAGCATTAAAAAGGAAAAACAAATAAATAGAAAAACAATAACCATAATGAGAACACAGAGATTTTCGGGGAAAAAAAATTAAAAATATTTAACCTATTACTTTTAAGGAGATTTGAGGGACTACTGTTTCAAGAAAATAAAAATAGCCTTCTCTGAAAATATATCTATAATATAGTATAGATTTTTGATAGAACTTTAATATTAAAATTTAAAAATAATTAATAAAAGCCCTGAGTCACCAAATGCATGTGACTGCAGATTAATTCACAAACCAAAAGATGAAGGAAAAATCTCTCACTTAAAAGAACTAGTATTATAATAGATTTTGAAGGAATAAGTAAATAAATTACAGTTTACAATCCCAGGTGTGCCTGTTGTTTTATTTTACTTCTGCTGCTTTCAAGCAAAACTTAATATAATAATTTTACTAAAATTATGTCTAATAAAACACATTTTCAAATTGTGCACAATGTTCTCCTAGAATTGACAAGATAAACTAACACATTATTAGTGTAAAATCTTTATGAAGAGTAATTTTACTGCACTTTTTAAGAACCATACATTTCCTTTGTGCTACAGTATTGTTTTTTTTCTTGGAGAAAAGCACAAAAAAAACAAACACTGAGTATTGAAGAAAGAAGTCCTAGAAACTCCTTTCTCTTCTGAAGCTAACGTTATTTTCCTAATTTGTTTTGTTTTTGTTTGTTTCTTAAATACTTTTGTTTGCTGTTGCTCAAGGAATGTAAAATTTCAATTAGGAGGAATAAGTTTAAGAAAGCTATTGAGGCTGGGCACGGTGGCTCATGCCTGTAATCCCAGCACTTGGGGATTTAGGCCAAGGTGGGTGATTCACCAGAGGTCAGGAGTTTGAGAGCAGCCTGGCCAACATAGTGAAACCCAGTCTTTACTGAAAATACAAAAATTAGCTGGGCATAGTGGCGGGTGCCTGTAGTCCCAGCTACTCGGGAGGCTGAGGCAAGAGAATTGTTTGAGCCCAGGAGGCAGAGGATGCAGTGAGCCAAGCAAGTGCCAGCCTGGCACTTTCCAATAGATTTCAAAAAGAAATTTATTGTACAAGAAAGTAGATTTTAAGTGTTGTTACTTTGTCACTACAAATAAATGATTACTTTTGGAGGTAATGCATATGTTAGTTATTTGATTTAGTCATTGCACAATGTATACATATTACTAAACATCATGTGTAACACCATAAATATATACCTTTTTATCTGTCAAATAAGAAATGAATAATAAAAAATATTTTTCATTATTTATTTATTCAAATTACTGTCAATAGTTTAATATAGCTTCAGAGTCTTGAAGTTCAATAAGAGATTTCTTTACCAAGAAGGTAAATATTTTCCCTTTCCTTTTTAGGGGTTTACTGGAGGTAAATCAAGTCCAGCAGTTTAATTATCTTTCCTCTAGAAATTTAATCCAAAATAATAATCCCAAAGAAGGAAAACCTATATGTGGAAATGTGCTTCTAACAATAATTTATAGCAGCAAAATCAGGAATAATTAAACACCCAGAAATAGTGAAACATTTAGGTAAAATATGCTAATATACTTGATATACATTATTAGATTACATAAAAATATAGTTAAATGTTCAGCATACAATGTAAGTGAAGAAAGTATACAAAATTAAATTTGTGCTATAATTTCAATTATATAAAAATATATGCATGCATTTGAATTTCAGAAATTTGAAGGAACACATAAAAATGATTGACATTTTTTTGAATGAATGTATATATTCCTTATTTCCATATATTTAATAAAGCTAGCAAAACAGACTTTAAAAACTAAAAAGCAACACAATTTTTCATTTTTTCCATCAGTATCTCAAATATATATGGGTTAAGAGTATTGTTAACCACATCTAATTAATGTTAAAATGTATGTATGAGTCATACATTCCATCCTAACTTCAAATTAGGGTTCCTCAACCTGATGAATCTGCCCTCTCTCATTTATCTTATTTTTTAGAAGGTGACCATGTTAATGCAGTAATAGAAACTTACATGTATACATTTTACAGTTCTCAGAATTTACATACACACATATAGAATAATCCAACTCTCCTAACTACCAAGGTTAAAGTTAAGAAGAGAAACAGGTATTTTAAGAAGAATAGGTGCTATTCTTTTTTAATAAATAAAGATAAAGGGGAAAATGAAGTCCCACAAGGGCACAGAAGGAAACCCATTTCCAATCGTTTACTCTACATTAGTGTCATCTCATGGTACCATTTGATAAAAAAGTAATTCATGATACATTGAACTTATAGAGGATAAATCTCCTTTTCTAAAGTTTTCAAAATAGAGAAAAATTTCAATTATTTACATCTGGTTTACCCTTTTTGACTTAATACAAATTTGAAGACATCCTATGTAAAGGCAGTCTACCAAGTGCTAAAGATAAAGAGGTGCACAATATACAGGGCATTTTTAAAGGATTTGCAGTCTTAAGAGTGAAGATGTACACAAAAATAAATACGTTTTAGTCAACATGAGAAGTGCTGAAGCAAAGATCAATAGCACACAGTCAAGGAAACGTTTAATCGTGTGCAGGGTGAGGATAGAGAGGGAGTCTGGAAAAGTACTTTAGAAAGACTAAGTGTGGAGGATAAGCAAGCGTTCATGAAATAAGATGGGGCAGAGAGTGAGAATATTTTAGAAAGAATCAAAATTTAATAATTTCACAGAATTTTATTAATGGGTATTACCAAATCATCCAATTTCGCAAGCATTATTTAATTCTCCAATCATCGTCCTAATTTGCATACAACTGGTCCAATTACACATATTTGGGTGACCTATTAGCCCATATAGATAACCAATTTGTCTGAATGCTGTTGAAGTTGAGGTTAAGGAAGGTCAAGAACAACGCCTAACGTTTAAAGCCTAGAGAAGCAGCTCAAGTCTGTAGCTTCCAACTCCATCCTGAAGCTACTTCCTACTGAAACCATGAGGCATGAAATGTATGGATCAGTTAACCCATTTACTAACCAGATATAGCCATGAATATTTTCAAGCTCTTTTTAGGTTAATTTGAAATAATAATGTCCTGATGTAAAAAATTACAGGCTTATATCTCCCCACAATATCTTACTCTTTACAGGCCAGTCTTTATCTAATCCCACTATGCTCATCCTCTCTGCTTCCTCTAGAAATAATTTTGCTTGATTTGAATTTCAAGGATGAACACAGTATGAGATTAAATCTCTATTTACAAATAATGGAAAAATTGGTTTAATCCTTTGAATTTTCATATACCTAAACAGCTTTAATTTGTATTGTTTTCTTTCATACAAAGGAAATGCTCTTCAATACATCCATCTATGGTCATAATAAAATTTTTATTCTAATATCCGCTTCTTCTTCATTCCAATTAATTCTGCTCAACTAAAAATTGTCAGGTCTCAGAATTTTTCTGTCTTTCAAAGCACCTTAGTGGTAGTATAAATCAGTTTACCTTTATGTGGTAATACACATAACTAGGAATTTAAAGACCCATGTCTGTAGCTGCGGCTTCTTTCTCTGTCATGAGAGTTATCTTCCAGTTTTTTCCTCTATTTTCCTATGCAATGTAAACCTACATCTCTGGAGAATTGCCAATGTTCTCATGCCATTTTTTAATTCCTACTGTCCCCTCCCCTACGCCCATCATAATTTTTAGAAGTAGATATCTAGCTTTCTGAATTCACTCTAGCTCTTTTTCTGGCTTAAGTGGAGTAGACCAAATAGGAATTCAACAGCATAGATCTTGGGATTTAGTAAGGTTTGGAAAACATTTCACTTCTGTTCCACTTCCAGGCAATCCCTCTCTTCTCAACCCCAGGCTGCTTCACTGCACAATATCTGCTTTAGCCTTCACAGTCACTTCATTCCCCATCTGTAAGGCAGCCTGTTTCACTGTATTTGGTCTATTCAAGGTGCCTGGAAGTGACCACTCTCTTGTATTTTCACCTGGCTGTCCTCATTCTCATAAGGCCATTTCCTAGGACTGACTTCTGATGGTCCTTTGCTTCTTCCCAACCTTATACTCTGCATCCAACCAGACTGGCATCCTCTCTAACTTTGCCCTGCACTGTGTCTCTCATCCTTATCATCCTGGGCTGAGTTTCCCTTTCAGCAAGATGTTAGCCTCATCATTCCCTCTGCTCAATACAACTTCAACTTACAGACTGAAGCTCCAAGAAGACAGGAGCTTCTGCTTATCACTACATTCTCAGTGTCCAGTAAATTGAGATGGTTAATAATCATTCACTGAATGAAATAATACATTTTCCTTATGAATTCCTGTTACCTAACTGATCTCTTCATGGGAGACAACTCTGGTACAAAATAAGGAAAGAATTGAGCAGTGTATAATTTAAGACAAGTTAGGTTAGGCTATAATAACAATTTTAAAGTTCCTGTTGTTTGTGGCAACAATGATTGATTCCTTGTGTACGCAACATGCCCATCATGATTCGGCAGGGATCTCGGTTCTAACAGTAACTCAAGGGTTCAAAGTAATGAAAGTTAACCCATCTTCGGAGGCTGCTCTCTCCTCACGAGCTCAGAGTTCATAAAGGGGAAAAGGGCATGGAAGTTTCTACACTGGATCTTAAGTTCTCAGTGAGAAGATCTCTTAACATCTTCTCATATGGTCAAGTTGTACGGTGGCACTCAAACTTTAAGAGCACATGGAAGTGTAATCCATGAAAAGAACTGGAAATATCGATGAGGACTCATAATATTTTACACAGTTAGTAACAAATTCTGATCTACTTAAACATTCATTCCTCAGTAGTATGGTTTTACTCAATGTCTTCCAAAGGTGGATAAATACAAATCTGCATTTCTTCTTACTGATCCTTTATCTTTGTATCTTCCCTTCATTCGGGTCTATAAAGAGCATAGAGGAAAATATGAAAGCATTTAACAGAAACCTATGCCTACAACAAGTGGAAGGTGTGATGAGAAACCTGACTTCTTTTGACTAGAAAAACATTCCAGGTAAATGGAATAGTGAGTGCAGAGGCCCTATGGCCAGAACGTAACCGGTATGTTCACAGAGCAACAAAGAAACCAGTGTGGCTAGAGCAGAGAGAGGAGGGAACCCAGACAAAAGATGACACTGACAGGTAGTAAGAGCCAGATCAGGTAGGGCCTCGTTTGCCTTTGTAGGGATTTTGGCTATTATCCAGAGAGAAATTGGAACCCCTTGCAGGAATTTGAGCAGAATTTTTTTTGGTAAAATTTCAATTTGGCTACTGTGCAGAAAATGGTTGTAGAGGGACCAAGATGGAAACAGGAAGAGGAGCAAGAAGCCTATTGCAGAAATTCAAATGGAAGATGCTAATGGCTTGAACTGGGGTAGATGTAATGGAGGTGGTGAGGAAAGGATGGGATTCTTACATATATTAAAGGTAAATCCCAAAAGATTTATAAGAATATACAAGGGTATGACAAAAAAAAATGACCCAAGGATGACTCTGAGATCTGTGACTTTGTTGCAGAATTTTATCACATTTTAAAAGATGTCAGTAAAATGTAAATCTGTTTGACAGAGAACACATACAAGTAGATCAAAGAGAATCAGGAGTCCTGATAATGCTGGTGGGTCTGCAATTAGATAAAGTTGTTGCTTTCTTATGTTTTCAGCAATAAATTCAACTTTACTACTTCTCTTTATGGCAGATAAACTTAAATCATTCCTTGGCTTTCGGGGAAGACTTACCTATACTTAACTTCCTTTAGCTTTTTCAACAGATATATTGGTTTATTCTGATTTGCTCAGTTGAGAATGGGGCATCATTCAAAGGTCCAGCTGATGTTTATTGACTAGCAAGTGCATGCACATTATCAATATTCTTATGTTTGTAACTTTTTGACTAACAATAACTATGAGCAAGCACATTGTGTTCTCTTTATTCAATATTTGATGGCTGTAAAGCTACAGGCCAGCTCATGTCCTCAGATGACCCAGATTGGAATTAGGCTTTTGTACCACTGCAACATTTCTTAGAAAACATATATTTTATTCTGTTTTAGGTTTTGGGGTACATGTGAAGAACATGTAAGATTGTTGCATAGGTACATACATGGCAATGTGCTTTGCTGCCTTCCTCCCCATCACCTATATCTGGCATTTCTCTCCATGTTATCCCTCCCCAAGTCCCTGCCCCCCACTGTCCCTCTCCTAGTTCCCCCTCCAACAGACCCCAGTGTGTGATGCTCCCCTCCCTGTGTCCATGTGTTCTCATTGTTCAACACCCGCCTATGAGTGAGAACATGCCCACTGCAACATTTTATAGCATAAGCCTGACTGATTCAAATACTGGAATCCCTATCATTTCGGGTGGAGAAGGCTGCAGGTGGAATAGTCTTTGTGTGTATGTGTGTGGGTGGGGGAGCTGTGTAGAGATAAATAGTTCAGCCTTGGACACGGTAGGTCAGTTTCACTAGACATCTTGGTGGAGATAGCCAAAAGAAAGTTATTGTGTCCTTATCTACAAATCTGATTTTCAAAAGAGCTTTCTGGAACACAGACATGACTTTGAAAAACTGTGGCTCATAGATGGTATTTTCAGCTAGGAGGCTGAATGAAGTACACCAAAACAGGTAAGATGAGACCCAGTAATTGAACCTCAGATCAGCTGAATGTTGAATCTTAAATGTTGAGATGAAGAAGAATATCCAACCAAGGAGACTATGGAATGATCAGTGAAGATCACTGTTGGTAAAATGAGTAAGGTGATATATTAATGTACTTCATAAGGTTCAAAGTGTTATATATAGTTACTATTGTCTTAAGTAGTTGAATTAAGTTCACTTGCAGCATTCCTCACAGCCAAGACACACATTCATACACACACATACAAAATTCTCTGGCATCTGGTCAAAATGTGGTGCCTTTCATTCCTTGAACATGCATTTCAATGGCTGTCCTTTATTTTTTGACTCACGTTATCCTTGCTGTCTAATAAAACGTCTTCACGCTTCTCCACCATCTTAAAAACAAACAAACAAAACACCTTAACTGTGCTGATCATCTATAGCCCTACTTCTCCAATCCCGTTTTGTTTGTCACACCATTAAACAAGAAATTAAACCATTAGAGCATTTTTCTGCAATGTTTTATAGCCTTCAGTACATCAGAAAGAGACTCATATGCTAAAACAAATGTCTGGGCCATCAATTCTTGCCTAATGAATTTTGCCAAGAAACAAGCAGTGGAAAAGCGGCTGAAAATTGAGAAAAATCATGGTGTATTCTCAGCACCTTTGATTTTGAGGTTTTGCTAGAGATGAATCAAAAGATATATCAAATATCTGAAACTGCAGCCCAATGACTTCCAACTTCCAAAAACTAATATAAAAAAGGTAGAGACAATACTGATGGTAGACAGTACATCAAATCACAGGTGAATTTAATTTAATAAAATGTTAAGTGTCATATCAAATCTACTCAACCAAAAAATTCTGACAGAGGATTCCCACATCTTAACCACCGGGAAGAGAAAAGAGCTTACCTACCTGGAAAAACAACAAGAAAAATCAAACAAAACCTTTACTACAATATTCACTTTTTTATTACACATAATAATCAGGATAAAAAAATTATCAGATTTATGAAGAAGCAAGAAAATGTGACCATATCCAAGTTAAAAATACAGTGAATTGAAGCAGACCCACAAACGACACAGACTTCAAAATAACCATCATAACTATGTTTTTAAAATATCAAGGGGAAATGGATATAATAAATGAAGAGACTGAATGTTTCAAAAGAGAAATAGAAACTCTAAAAAACCATCTAAAAATAATTCACTAGATGAACTGAATGGGGTAGTTACTGCAGAAGAATAAGTAAACTTGGAGATGGGTCAATAAAAATTATTCAAACTGAAGCAAAGAAAAAAACACTGCTAAAAAATAAAAGAGTTTAGTGGCTGTGAAATGATATGAACTACTTTAGTATGCAAGTATTTGCAATCCAGGAGGAGAGGATATACAGGATAGGGGTTAGGGGAGGCAAATGAAGAAATAATGACCAGATGTTTTCCCATTGGATGAAAAATACATATTTACAGACATAAGAAAGTCAACAAACCACAGTAGAATGAATACAAAGACAATCACATTTAGGGATACAAATTAAAAGTAATGCAAACCAATGTATATAGAACATCTTAAAAAGCAAGCAGTGAAAAAATGACATTTCAATTAGGAAAATAATAATTAGAAAATAACAACTGATATTCTATCAGAAATAATCCAAGTAAGAAGACAATGAAACTGTATCTTTAAGGTGGTGAAAGGGGATAAAAAGAATATCTGTTAATCCAAAATTACACAGACAGCAAAAGATCTTCAAAAAATAAACTCTAAAGATATTTTTACGTAAGCAAAAGTGAAAAAAATAAATGCTACCAAATATTAATTACAAGAAAAATGCCAAAGGTAGCTCTTCAAGAGAAACTGATGCCAGGTAGAAATCTGAATCTACAGAAAATGTGTTAACTATATGTGTAAATATAAAATACCTTTTTCTCTTTAATTCGCTTAATAGACAATTGAATATTTAAAGAAAAATAATAACAAAGTGTCATGAGGTTACTAACATAGGAATAAATGACAGCAACAGCATAAAATATGTGGAGAGGGGTTCTAGTATTATATGTGAAGCAGTAAAATGTTAATTCAAGGTAGACTGTAATGAGTTAAGAATTTATGCTGTAATTTCTATAGCAAGCACCAATAAACGGGTTCAGATAAAAAGTTAATATAAAACAGAAGGCTTAAATACATTCAGTTGTTTAAAGAGCATACAGAAACAACAGAATCAAGAAAGTTAGATAGGGCAAAGAGAAAACAATAGAAGAAAATAGACTTCAACACAATCTTATAAATAATTATATTAAATGTAAGTGGATTAAATAATTTAAAGACAAGATTTGAAAATGAGAAAAAAAGATGAGATAAATCATACGCTGTGCATAAGAGACACTTCAAATATAAAGACAGAAATTGGTTAACAATAAAAAGATTGAAACACAAGTGCCATACAAACACTAATTACAAGAGATCTGGTGTGACTACGATGATAGTAGAAAAGCGAGCTTGAAAATACAGTTTTATTAGGAATAAAAGTAACATTTCATAATTATAGAAAGGTCCATTTATCAAGAAGACATAACAACTAAAAATGTACATACCTAATAAATAAGCATCAAAATTTATTTCAGGGAGAAGTTAATGCATCCAGAATTATGGTTGGAAAATTTATCACTACTTTCTCAGTGACTGCTAGAATGTAGACAAAAAAAATCAGTATGCCTACAGAAAATCTGAATAAACCTATCAACCTAATGGATGTTTATATTTATATATAAATATCCATATATATATATATATTCACAAAAAAACTATAACTGCACATGGAACAAGATATACCACAATCTTAACTTAGAAATCAATAGCAAAAACCTATTTTTCTTTTTTTTTTTGAAGACAGGTTCTCGCTCTGTCACCCATGCTGGAGTGCAGTGGTGCAATCATAACTCAAGGCAACCTTGACCTCCTAGACTTAAGCAATCCTCATATCTCAGCCTCCCTAGTAGCTAGGATTACAGGCATGTACACCAGGCTTGACTAATTGTTAAATAGTAAGATGGGATCTTATTATGTTGCCCAGGCTGGTCTTGAACTAATAGGCTCAAATGATCTTCCTGCTTCAGCGTCCCCAAATTCTGTGATTACAGGCATGTGCCACTGTAACCAGCCAAAAAAAAAAGTGTTTAAATAAAAACACATCCATATATTTGGAAATTAAAAACATCCTCCTGAAAACAAAATAGACAAAAAAGAAGAAATTATAAACTAATTTAGAAAATATTTAACTAAATGATAATAAAAGTATACAATATTGAAATTTGTGATTTGCAGCTAAAGCACTGCTTTGAGAGAAACTGACAGCCAGAATCAGTAAATTAGAAAAAGAAGAGTAAATATAGCCAAGGAATGTGTGTTTGTACACAGCAAAACAATCTTTAAAAATCCAACAAAACCAAAAATTTCTTTTAAGTAAAGATCAACAGCATCAAAACACACTTAGGAAGACTGATGAAGGAAAATAAGAAAACACAAATTAGCCTTGTCATGAATGAAAAAGAAAAGATCAACAAAAAGTCTTTTAAAGAATTCAAATAAAATATGTAAATACTATGGGCTTCAGGTGAATAAAGTCACAACTTAGATGAAGCAGACTGTTAATACACAGCTTATCAAAAGTGATTGAGAAAATAAAAAATCTGACAGCTTCATCTCTATTTTAAAAATTGAATTAATGATTAAAATATTCCGAAAACAAACTTCCTAAAATAGGCCACAGCCTTCATTGTTGAATTTTCAAACAATCAAAGAATAAATAATGTCAATCTTCTAAAAGCATTTTCAGATAATAGAAGAGTATAGAACACTTTCCAATTCATTTTATGAGCTCATAATCCTGATATCAAAACTTGACAAGAGGGTGGGAGCAGTGGCTCACACCTGTAATCCCAGCACTTTGAGAGGCCAAGGTGGGCGATCGATTGAGTCTAAGACTTTGAGACCAGGCTGGGCAACATGGCAAAACCCCAGCTCTACAAAATATCTATATATATAAATTAGCTAGAGGTGGTGGCACACACCTGCAGTCCCAGCTATTTGGGAGACTAAGGTAGGAGGATTATCTGAGCCTAGCGATATCGAGGCTATAGTAAGCCATAATTGTGCCATTGCACTTCAGGCTGGGTGACAGAGTGAGCCCCGGTCTCAAAAACAGAAAATAAAAAAGAAACCTGACAAGGAAAATGTAAAAAATAGATAAGTGTGAACTAATAATTCTCCTAAGATTAGACACATCAGTCCTTACTAAAATATTAGCAAATGGATGGAAAAACATAAGAAAGATTGTATTGTTATTCAGTAATTCAAGGGAGGCTTAACATGAAAAAACATTCAATATAATTCATCAGTTAAAAGATAAAAGTCATATAACCATCTCAACTGATGGAGGAAAAAAAACTTCCAAAATTTTATACCCATTTATGGTTTCAAAATATATCTTACAAACCAACACTAATGAAATTTTCTTCATCTGATAAAGAACTTCTAATATATTAAGAAATCAACAATACATAGGTAAACAGCTCAATTAAAATGGGCAAAAATTTGAAAGATAACTCATTAAAGATGTTAAAGAAGATATATAAATGGTCAACACAGAAAGGTGTTCAACATCTTTAGTCATTAAGGTAATGCAAGTTAAAAACCACAATGAGATACAATTTTTCATCCCCTGGAAGGGTTAAAACAAAAAAGCCTAAAAATACCAAATATTACCAAGATAATTGAGCAATTTGAGCTCTCATATATACAGTACTTACAGGAATGTGTAACTTTTTCATAATAAACGAACCTAAAATTGTTATGAAAAATAGTTGAAGAGGTTTTTTGTGGTTATACATTTACCATTAGTACCAGAAATTCCACTCCTAGATAGTTACACAACAGAATTAAAAATTTATAGCAGCTTTCTTCATAGAAACCAAAAACTGAAAATAAGCTAAATGTCCATCACCATGGGAAGTGATAAACAAATTGTGGAATGCTATTCATCAATAAAAAGAAACAAACTGGTGATAAACTCAACCTGGGTGAATCTTTCAGATCCAGAGAAGCCGAACACAATTCATTTCTACTGAAGTTCTAGAACAAGCAAAACTAATTAAATTCAGATAGTTTTCTAGGTTATGCAGGTGTTAGAAGTTGACTGAAAGAAAAGCACAATAGGAGAACTTTGGGGGACGATAATATATTTCATTTGGGGATGATGGAAATATTCTACAGTAGGTATTTTTTATTACCATACACTGGATTCTCTCTCTTACCACTACATTCTAAAAGTGATAGTAACTTAACCTTCACTGTTGATTTAGTCTTAAAATCAACCTATTTCTAAACATACAGAACCACATGAAGAAACTTTATACAGATGTGTTTCTCTTCTAAAGTAATTCTGCATTCTCTTTAATTTTTAGTTTAGGAAACTGCTAGTACTTTACTAATTATACTGTTTGGAAGCTTTATAGAATTATAATTCCCCACACAGATTTTGAAAATAAAGGTGATTCAAATGTTAAAAAATAAAAATTATTTGCTGGTGTCACCATATGGCAGCAATTCAATCAACTGCTATTACAAAGATTATCAAAAATAAATGTCCAAGAGTTAAACAAGTTGCAGTTCTCATAAGCCACATCTTAATCAACATATCCTTGCTCTTTCTCACTACTTCTCTTAGATGTACTAACATCACCTATCATTCCCAGTGGGGAAATTTAGTCTCCTTTCCTATCTAAAAATCAGTGCCCTACATGTCAGCCAGCAGAGGGCTCAATGAGCGATTTTTCAAGTCCTCACAAAATAGCTAAGAGCCCTTCTGTTAGTCAGCCTTTCCAAACATGTAATTTGCCTCTTAAATCTGCACAGGCTGTGTAGCTGATTATTCTTATTAGTTGTTAAACCTAACCATTACTTCTGTTCACTCAAACAGTTCTCTTTTCACTTGTCACATATATCCAATTATTCACAGGCATTTGTTATTCCCTGAGTGGACAAATCCTAGAATTTCAAACTTGAAAGTGACCTCTGAGGTCGTTCTTCTGTAGTCTTTCAGTTCAAGCCTCTTACTTATGAGGTTCTTTCAACAGAGCCCATGATAGATAACTGGGTAAACCTCAGATTGAAGAAAGGAGATAAATAGATACCATTTGTGAGGAAAAGCACTGCCTGTATACATAGTTCAATTATCTGGCACCAAAATCTCTCTTTCTATGAATTGTATTTGTTGATCCTAGTAATTCTCTCTGGGTTTATAGGGAGTAGTTTCCATTCCTATTCTAGTGGACAACCTTCATGTATTTAGAGCCTCTTCTTAATGTTTCCTTAGGTCTTGGGATCAGGCTTAGTAAATAATATAATTTCCTTTTTGCATATATCCACAGGCAATTCGTTCTCCTTTTGTCTAGATTTATTTCTTAAGGTACCAGTTAACTATGGTGATACCATCACTTTGCGAATTTGGATTTTCAAGGATAGTCCTCCAAGTATCTATAATTTGGAGGCACAAGGAGCTCCAAAGGAATAGCTTTGTGATCTAACCCAATGCCCCATAAATTTTAATGTGCATTGAATTACCTGCGAATTTTACTAAAACATCATACTTGTTTTAATACTTCTGAGCAGGGACAGAGAGTATATATTTTTAGCAAGATTTTATGTCCCTGGTCCATGGATCATATTTTGAGTAACAGGATCTAAATAGAATTTCTCATACAGATTTCAAGTTTCAAAAATATAGCATGTTTTTCCACACTACTGTGTGTTATATAAACATGTAAGTAGGACAAAACATTAACAGTAACACACATGTATAAACAAATGATGCTGAGACAGCTAGGTGGGAAGGGCTCCCTGGCAAAACTGCAACTGGTCTGCACGCCGGGGTGGAGGCTCAAGAATTTCATGCTGTCTGCAGCGAGGAGGAGCCTGGTTCCTCTCCTCTTCCTGTGAGGAACCTGGAATTCAATCTGTGATGTGGGAAGCCTACACTAGCAGGAACTCTGGCCTTGCAGAGAGTCCGTTCCCCCCACTTTATTCCTTTTTGCCCAATAAATCCCATTATTCTCACTCTTCAAATCGTCTGCAAGCCTAAATTTTTGTGGCTGTGGATCAAGGACCCTGTTTTCAGCTGAATTAGGGAAAAGTCCTGCAACAATGCCATTTAATGCAACAACCTCAAATTTGTAGGAAAAATTAGAGGCAATCATATAGGTCTCCACTGCTAACAATTATTGTTTGATGCATAGATGCTTTGAGCTAAAAAAAAAATTATCTCAAATTATTTTTGCGTAATTAGAGGCCAATAATTGCTCAAAACTTATGCTGTAATTAAAAACACCATAACTTCTTCTGACCTGCTACTTGTTAATTGAGAGTGATTTCCATAGGCTGACTTTCTCCCCTCCCTGGTGACTAGCTCTCACTATGGCCATCAAAAAGATTTCTCCCTGTTTTCATGAGGGTGAAAATAAATTTCTCCTCCAGGGATTAGACACAAATACTGCAGAAATTTTCTCATGTGTAATAGTATGACTATTCTGGAATAAGCCTATTTCAATAAGGAAAAAGTAATTTTCTCTTCTCAAAAAAGGAAATCATCCATTTTTAACATTAGTCATCTCCTGAATGGCTTACAAAGAGTATATTCTATCACTTTTGATATATTTCCTTTATATAGTTTCCTACTATTTACTAATAGGTGCCTAGGAAACATAATAGTAGCTACTACAACTATTTATTGAGTGTCCACCTCATGTGAAGTACTGGTGTCAGTCAAGCTTACAGAATTCTGAAAAAGTAGGCATATTGTACCATTACATGAGTGAAAAAAAACGTAAGTCCAGAGATGTGAAGTAGCTTGGGTGTGGGTCACATAAGTAGTAAATGGGTAAGCTAGAGTATGGAGCCAGACGATTTTGGTACCAAGATCACAATACAACCGCTGCCTGCCTTTGAAAGGAATTTCATATTACTGCATAAAAGGTTTTCTCTTGAAGCAAGTAATTAAAATAATCCTTAAAATTGAGGGATTCCATCATAGTAGGTTCAGAGAACATATAAAAGACAAAACGATCTTTTAAAATGTGAACCATCCCCCTGGGCATAAATATAAGCCTTCTTAGGCTCAAAGATCATTAACAAGAATTTATGTCAAACACAATATATTAAAAACATGAAACAATTACTCCAACTCTTAAGCTATTTAAAGCTCACATATTAACTAAGTGGCAAAGAGTATACAACCAATTTAATGAATCCATAATACAGATATTAGCAGAACCAACAGCTCCTGCCTTAAGCTTATGCACTGAACTGGTTTAGTTTTGTGGTTTGTTTTCTAAAATATGATGATCTTTAATTTCAACTCCTTCTATTTTTTCTTGTTATTTGGATAAACTTTAGGCAAGATCCTGAAAATTACACTATTTATCACTAAGATTCTTCTAATTTCTGTGAAAAATCACCTCATCTTATTTCTATAACTCCAGTACAACTTAACCTGTGACTTCTCCACTGCTAAAGATACCAATGAAGGTGAGACAAGAGTAGAAGTGATTAGAAGAACTAGAACGAGCATTCTCAAATAAGGTGATAATGCAGTAAAGGCAGAAATCTGATTACATCTGTAAAAATGTTTAAGATGAGAAAAGACAAGCTGTCATGTGTATAGGGAGAAAAACTGGAAGATCTCGTGTATAGGGAGAAAAATTGGAAGAATATTTAAATAAAAATGTATCCCTTATGCAATATCGCCAAAAGTGAATAGATATTTTAATGAATCAGAGCCTCTTAATGTCTAAGATGTTTCTGAATAGTATCCTAGTTTGCATTCTGCTGTTTAAGGCACTAGTGTACCATTAATGCCTAAGTTAGTAAAATTAACTTCAGTAAGTAGCTGCCTAATGGTCTCAAAAAGACATTGCAGGCTACAAATGTGGTTTGTAAACATTACGCATTTTCCAAATATTTAACAAATGCTATTTTTTTTCCACAGTCTTAGAAAATATACTTATTATCAAGTGGCCGTATCAGAGCTCCCACGTGTTAAAGGAAAATGTAAGATAAATAGCTAACATAATTCTTATTGATGAATTCATGTAAGTTCTTTCCTTTACCCTCCTGCTTTCCTTGAAATGAGTTCTTTGTGAAGATTGATGGAGGATATAATAACAGCAGATGATCCTTTCTTGACAGCACACATGTGTGCCTAAACATGCTATTCATCAAAACATGACATATATTGTATCCCATTATCTAATCAAGAGAAGAGGAGAACATTAGAGCTAATTTTTGTTCTATCTCTCTGCATCTAGTTATTAAAAACAAAATGTTATGCACTTTAATTATCTAAATATAATTTGCATTCATATTTCCCTTGAAAGAAGTCCACAAGATTGCTAAAGAAAAATTTACAACAAACTGCCATATTGGATGGCATGTAGGCAGCATGAAGACCTTCAGTTGAGATATTAAAAATCAAGCTTTGACTGAACCAACAATAGGATTCATGACACTTTTACAGCTTTCAGAGTCTAACTCAGTTGACACAGATCCTCATAATCTCCTCATCATCTTCTACATTTTGAAAACCATCATATGCCAGTGACCTGTGGAATTCATCCCTGAAGTAGAAGATAAGGTTATGTCACTGATAATGGTTCACCGGAAAAGGTTAGCTTTTAGGAGAGACTTAGTGACTGACTTCCGCAATAGAATGAGCAATGCCGGATGACTTGTATGTAAAAGAAATCCTCAATAGGTAATACAGGATTGGCTTGTCCTTCAAATCCTAAGGGTTAATGTTGTCGGCTATCTAAATTTGGTTCAGAAATATGCATGGTCATCTTCTGCCAGTAATATAAGCACATAAAAAACTGCTTCAAATAATTTTTACAAGTATTGCATGATTTAGCATCCCTTCCATAAATAAATTAATCTAATAAAGAGTAAGCCTTGTTTTTATTCAGGAGGAAGGTAAATTTGGTTATAAAATGAGAGGTACCTTTTTTATATTATTAACACAGGAATATGGAGCAATAAATGGAAAAATCTGCATGGTAACACTGAAAGTATAGTAAAGTAGGCATACAGGTGAAATAAATCTAATCACCTTGCTTAATCAAAATATGAAATGTTTTCTACTCCCATGTGCCCCATACAGATATAAACCTATTATGTAGCCACAAAAATTAAACATTAAAAAAACAAAAAGAATAAAAAAGAAATATTTTGGTTTTCACTAAAAAATATTTAGAACTTGTAAACACATTGTAAGAACACTCTAGGAAGCTACCTTTCATTTATTCAGAAAACAGATAAGTGTGAGTGAAAAAATAAATCTTGGTACTCTCAAGCATATAATTTATCTGGATTTATTACCGAGTTGTGTGAAAAGGGAATAGTTACAAACTATTTCAATCCACAATGATGGTGAACATGTTTATTCACCATCATTTCTAGAGTAGCTAAAAAAACGAATGCATAAGCATGTTTTAACACAAATCTTTTTTTTGAAATTAAAGCAACTGTGATAAAAATGACATAACACAGAAATACATATCCACAATTCTTAAGGAGTAACAATAGAACAATGTTTTTCAAACTGCAGTACATAAGCAAGCATGAAATAGATCTAATGGTATGTGGCCAGATATTTGAGTTATTTTTTAATGGTAGAGTGTAGAATAAATACTAGGATATGTCAGAGGTCATTACACATAGCAAAGTTAGAATCATTTAATAGAACCTCCATTTCAAGTTATATTCATATACAAATAAATATACTTTCATTTATATGCATATATACTTTCATATACACATGTGTTAGTGTGTTTGTGTTCACTAGATTCTAATATAAAATACATATATTTCTTTCTACAGGCCTTGATCAAAACAGTTTCAAGCTGTTTCAATAATATAAAAATTCAGTCTTCATTACCAACCTAAAATCATATACTGTATTTTCCTTCAGAAAGTTGTCTTAAAACTCACTGATGCCAATTAATTCTACAGATGGATCACACTGCTTCCATAACCACTACAGAAGCATCACATGATCTCCAAAAAAAAAAAAAAAAACTTAGGTGCTGGTATCACTCTGGGTTCCAAGCAGAGTTCCCAGTTTACTCTAGTTTCCTCATGCTTTCTCCTTCATCTTTTCATTGTAGTAAGGCATACACGATTTAAAAGTCTGGCTGATCTATAGAAAGCATTTCAGAATCATTTTACATATGTTTTTGTATCTTAGTCTGCCTTGGTCAAATGTTGTCAAAGCTTCTTTGATATATTGACCAGAAGTTTATTTTAGAGAAGGACAATAGATTTACAGCTCCTAAAAAGGCAATAAACTATGAGGTCCAGAGAAACGATGATTAACAAGGTGGCTGCGAATGGTAAGTGAAGGACCAAAGGTGTTTGATTTTGATAGGCACTGGTTTAGAACAAGTAAAATAGAGACAATCTCAATGAACTTTTTAAACTTTTGAGTGTTAGAGAAAGAAGTAAATGAGTAAGTAAATTAACCAATAAGTTACTATAGTGGGAGAAAATGATTGTGGGGAGGGAACGAAACCCCTTAGCACTACTCCCAAGGTAGTGCTTTGAGGAAAAAAAATTAAAACATGTTCAGGTTTTGTTCTTATAAACCATTCGGAGGAGACATCTGGCCTCCTTACCAAGACTTCTGTTCCTGCCCTCTGTTATAGAAATTGTACTACTTCCTGCTGGCCCAGAATTGTAATCAGACCACCTTCATTTTATATAGACCCCAAGAGAGTACTAACAACTTCTGATTGCTGATAGCCTGGGAAGAATTCAAACCACTAATCCATTGTCTCTAAGTACTTTATTCTCATCCCAATGCCATAAACAATCTAATTCTCTAAAAGCTGACACATAATACCTAGTATGAAGAGAACTTATGTTTAGTAGCAACTTGAGGAAAAATAAGTACATAAAATCAACAAAGAAGCATCAGCGTGGTTCATTGGAGATCTGGGACTGCATATCTGGATATAATACTGGATAAATTGAGAAAATTAGGGCAATCATGGATCAAAAGTTATAACACAGCATTTTTGTGCATTGCAGAAACCCTTCAGGGAAACCCAGGCTCTGTAGCACGTTCATTTATCAAAGGGATAATGACCCGAAAACATTCTTCTGGAGACAGTATGGAAACTATTTCCTTTTTAAAGGAAAGGCACCTGTGGAACTAATTAGGATGAAGTACTTCTTTCGAAGTATGAGCTATAATCCTGTTGAGTGAATAAAAGATGTACAAGACTGTAGTTCATAATGATAGACAACTCAAATGACAGTTGATGGTGGTCTGTAATATGAAAACAAGATTTGGGGAGATCCAGACTAATATTTGCTGAAGTAGTCACGAGAAAAAAGATAGCAATTGTACTCAAGAATAATTTAAATAATGCAAGTTTTTATCCCCAAGTTTAATTAACAAGTACTCCAAAGTGGAGTTATCTCCAAAGTGAATATCTTACTTACAGAATCATGGGACAGTTCTGAAAAAAATGAGTTCCTCCAGGGAGTAAGCAACGGACTTATAATAAAAGAGCACATTCTTATTTTATATTGTTTAACTTTGTACTCATTGCTTTTTTATGAATATGCGCATATAACTTTCTAAGTTATAAATAATATTTGCAAGTAAATAGTATTTCTCATTATATTAAAGAATATAAGATATTTAATCATTTTCTTTTTCATTCAAGATATAGAAGATTGGTGGATACTGCTCAACTTTATAAGTAAAAGCCTGTGTAAATGAATGATTCTTGACATGTTATCATTTCATTATCAGTTGAACAATAATGCATGAATTTAATAGCATGACCCAACTGCCACAGCTTATCATACCTATGCATAACAGAGAGAGGAAATACAGTGGGATATTAAAACTATAGCCTGGAAAAATTCAGAAACCTCAGATCTAGCAGAATACAATTTATATGCATTTTTTTGTTACTCCTATGAGAAAGCCTCAGATTTTTTCTTCACTTAACCAATATATTTTTATTTAACAGCACTTCTCCAATAGACTTTTGTTCATTTGACAAATACATATTGCCCACCTCACACATTCCAGACAGTATTTTAGGGATTGGATGTACATCAGGGACCTCAATAGACAAAATATGACAATTAAAGTGATTATATAGATGGTTCATGGTATAGTTTTAAATAAATAAATAAATAAATATATATATATATATATATATATATATATCTCATACATGGTATAAAGAATAGCACTGATCAAGAAAATTGCAAGTGCTAGGGGTTTCACTCTTTCACAAAGAATAGAATGCAGTAGTGTATTTCTGAATGTCTGCATAAATCCAACCATAATACCTCCACCCTATCAGTATTATGCTGACATGTTTGTTACGTTGCATATACTCAAACTCCCCTCCATCATGGCTTCGTATCTCTGATCAATACCATTTCAAATTTTTTTTATTGTACTTTAAGTTCTGGGATACATGTGCAGAACATGGAGGTTTCTTTCATAGGAATAGACACGCCATGGTGGTTTGCTGCACCCATCAACCCATCATCTACATTCGGTATTTCTCCTAATGCTATCTCTCCCTTACCCCCAACCCAACAGGCCCTGGTGTGTGATGTTCCTCTCCCTGTGTCCAGGTGTTCTCACTGTTGAACTCCCAGTTATGAGTGAGAACATGCAGTGCTTGGTTTCCTGTTCCTGTGTTAGTTTGTTGAGAATGATGGTTCCAGCTTCTTCTATGTCACTGCAAAGGACATGAACTCATCTTTTTTTATGGCTGCATAGTAGTCCATGGTGTATATTTGCCACATTTTCTTTATCCAGTCTATCATTGGTGGGCATTTGGGTTGGTTCCAAGTTTTTGCTATTGTGAACAGTGCTGCAATAAACATATGTGTGCATGTGTCTTTATAGTGGAATGATTTACAATTCTTTGGATATGTACCCAGTAATGGGATGGTGAGATATTTTTTAAAAAAATAATCTGTTTATCAACCTAGCATAATCTACATTCTCTCCAGAAAAAGCTTTAAAGAAATGTATTTCCACATACTTTGTTAATGTTGTAAGTCTTCCGAAATGTACATTTGTTTCTATTTCTGCCTTTACATTACCTCTGTGGCTTCAATTCATCTTTTATAATAAAAACTTTGCAGAGGGCCAGGTATAGTGGCTCACACCTGTAATCCCAAACTTTGGGAGGCCAAGGCAGGTGGATCACTTGAGGTCAGGAATTCGAGACCAGCCTGACCAACATGGTGAAACCCCATCTCTATTAAAAGTACAGAATTAACTGGGCATGGTGGCACATGCCTATAATCGCAGCTACTGGGGAGGCTAAGGCAGGAGAATCGCTTGAACCTGGGAGGTGAAGGTTACAGTGAGCCAAGATCGCGCCATTGCACTCCAGCCTAGGCAACAACAGCAAAACTCTGTTTCAAAAAACAAAAAAACAAAACACATGCACACGCACACACACACACACACACACACATGCACACACACACAGACACACAACTTTGCAGAATTATCAATGACCTTCTTACAGTTAATTATAATAGACAACATTTATCTTTTATCATATATTGACCCAAAAGTATAATTTCAAATTTTTGGTTATTTACACCCTACCTCTTGCAACAATTTCTCTTCCTGGTTTTTGTGATACCCCTCCCTCCTGTTCTTTCTAACTCTAGGGACTTCTTCATTTCCCATGTCTTTAATGTTGCGGTTCCTTAGTTTTCTCTTCTAGGCCCTTTTTCTTTTCATCCTGTAGTCTCTCTCTGGATTATATTATGAACTCTGTGACTTAATTTGCCACCTCTGTACTAAAAATTCCAAATCTGTGTATCTAGGACAAATCTTTTTTTAACTTATTTTTTTAACCTGGTCTTTCTTATAATGACTACGTATTTCTATTTGAGTATCCCACAGACAATTCAAAGTCAATGTATCTGAAACTTGTCTAAAGAGACTTTTTTTGAAATCCAATCCTTTCCTTGTAGTCCCATTTTCAGGGAATGGAACCCGTAGCCACTATATGGCTACATAGTTGCCCAAGCTAGAATTAGGATGCTTATTGAGTCCTTTTCCCCATTCATGATAGCCAATCAATTACTAGAACCTACCTATTCTATGATATCTATTTTTCTCTGTCATCATTGCCACATCCTTATGTCTTAAATACATACATAATCTTCTTTCTGCTTTCTATGCTGCTTTTCTGTAAACCATTCTCCACACAGCAGCCAAAGTAATTCTCTCTCTCTCTCTCTCTCTCTCTCACACACACACACACACACACACACACACACACACGTAATATAATCATGGCACTTTACTCCTTAAAATTAAATAAGGGCTTCCTATTTTTTTTAGGAAAAAGCCAATGTTTCTATGATGACCTGGCATGTTATTATGTTTTGCCACCTTTTTCCACTCTTACCCACAATTCAACATAATACTCCAGTCACTCAGAACATCATTCTTTTCCTCAATTATACCATGTTTCTATCCATACTTCAGAATTTTCCATAGGGGTTTTCTCTGAAACATTCATCTTTGACCTCTTAGATGCCTGGCTTCTATATATCACTTAGATTTCACGTAAGATACCATTCCCAATAAAAAGTCTTCCCTGACTTCTATCCCTCTACTTAAACCTTGGTTTACTGTCACTCATCTATGTTTCATAACAAATAATATCTTGTTGAACTTATCTTGTATTACAATTCTCTCATTACTTGTCTCTAAGCTTCATGAGTGCAGTGATTGAGTCTATTTCTATACCATTTTCTTTCTATCTTCTACTATAGTGACTAGCACAGATTTAGAACTCAATAAATATTTTAAATTGCACATATAAATAAAAGAATTATTATCAATCCTATAGAAGTTGTATTTTTAAAAATCTAGGGTTCTTTGGTTATTCTTGAAATACAAGAATTTCACTTATAATATCTGGCTTTATTCACTCTCTTTTAGTCATGTGTCAGAACACAATATTAGACTATGCTTGGTATCTTCTGATAAACTTTTCATTCAATGGACACTGTTGGAATCATCAAAAATCCTCAAGACAGTTATTCAAGAACTGTTTTACCCAGTGGATATGCACATAAGAATACATCAGGAGTTTATGTACTGCTTTAAAAAGGCAGAATAATGCTGAGAATGAAAGACTATCTTAAAAAGCTCAAAGTTATGTTAGGGAAGCCTGACATCCAAGTGATAGATTCAGTAGCAATACAACCAATTTTGCTATTTTTATAGAACATTGTTAGGTGCTATGCTAATAGACAAAAGTAGAAAATCAGGACATATGTTGTGAAATTAGCTGGAAGCTATAAAGGTAACATTTCTGTAGGAAGATTTCTGGTTCAAAGACATAGTTTTCTTACATTTTAGCATACAAGAAAAAATTCAATAATATGGTCCTGAAATCAAACAAAATTAAGCTACATCATGTGCTCATCTGAGTTGTGCAAAGGCAGGGTAACAAAAGAGCTCAATAAAGTGCTGTAAATAAACACTAAATTTTCTTCAGTACCTTCTGCCTCACTACCTACTGTGAATTAAAAGTTGAAGACACGGGAGAGATCCAAAATGGCTGATTAACAACAGCCCAGGATTGTAGCTCCCAGTGAAAGCACAGAGAGCGAGTGGGCGCTGCAATTTCAGACGAGTTTCTGTGGCCCACAAACTGGGAGATTCCCGGCGGAGGAGCCACACG